>JAAGEH010000038.1:19986978-20110483 GCA_011751065.1 Lasiurus cinereus | reverse complement strand
CACACACACACACACACACACACACACACACACACACACACACACACCAGGCAAGAGCTATGGGTTTGGAACAGGTCACATCCCCTCTCAGAGCCTCAGTTTCCTTATATGTAAAATGAAGGGGCTAGGGTAAATGACTTCAGTGTCATTCCTGGCTTTAGGATTCTGCTGTACTCTGGGACACCTGCCCTGATGGGGGTAGCATATGTCTGAATGAGTGCTGTGACAGACGGACAGAGTTCTGGGTGTCAGAAGTCCACCTGTGCCCTTCGGCCTCCAGACACCTGGCTGCCAGGCTGGGACTAGCCTGGATCTTCCCTGTGGGGAGCCTCCTCACAGCAGGCCTGTGGAAAACACAGTGGCAGCGATGACCTGTCTCCCTCTCTTTCCTGGAATCCTGAGGTAGCAAGGGGAACTGGCTAGATACCAGAGATCTTTCTAGCAACCTCTAGAGTTCCTGGGGAGCTCCCGTTTTATTTATGAGCTGCCATCTCCCTCTTCTGCCCCAGGAAAAGTGCTGACCCTGTGGTGTGCAGCTGCATGGGCAGTGGGCATCCATCAAGCCTGCTCTTGTCCCTGTCAAACTAACCCTCATTTAACCCCTGCATCCTTCTGCACTGTGAGGTAGAGATGAAGAGTTCTCTACAGCAGAAGTTTTCAAAGCTTCCAAATTCACAGCAACTTCATGAAAAGAAAAAAAAATATGACAACCTTTCGTTCTTTTAATTGCATACTGGTAAGCATTATTGACTTGGCTTGATTGCTAATTATAATAACTACTGTCTTTTAAACATTGAACAGAGTGGTCTCTGTAATCCTTACAGAAATCCATGAGGTGGGATTTACATCTTTACAGATGGGAACACCGAAGCTTAGAATGCACCCACATCCACCCCCATTCACACAGGTGGTCGAAGTAACCCCTGCCCAATCTATCTCTGAAGCCCATGTGTGTATAAGTGAGTATTCAGATTGGAGAGAGAGGCTATGCTAATGTGTCTCTTAACTTACCATTATCTGTGAAACTGCATGTAATCAAGGTTCCCTCTAGAGCTGGGAACCCTGGAACTGTTCATGTTCAGTCCAGGACTGTGTTGCACCTGGGAACAAACACAGCAGTGCGTGATGAAGGTGGGGATATATTCATTACAAGAAAGGAACGGCTGTATTTTTATTTATATGAACTTAAAACAAGGAGAGCAGGAATTTTCCAAACACTTGATGTTTGAACTCTACCTATGAAGTAGTATTCTCTCCCAGCAGCTTCCAAAAGGAGCTAGCTGTTGGTTGTATGGCAGGTTAGATGCTAGAGTTGACCTTGAGGATTTGGTAGTCGAGATGAGACAGGCCTGTTTTCAAGCAGGAAATAGACAGGGACGGCTTGGTGAAGTCAGCTCAGGTCAAGGGAAGTGTCGGTTAGTGCCCAGCCTGACATACCCCATTACCCCTTTCACTCTGCCTGGCCACACACGCTGGGGCCTTGGGCAGGAAGCACAGGGCAGAGAACAGATGAAGTCCCTGCTCCTCTCAGTAAATGTGCGCGTTGTGTGCAAGCACAGAGAAAGCGCCCACTGTCTCCAAGGTTATGTGTGCCCCTTGTCCACACCCACAAACACCGAAGCAGGGGGCCTGGCTAGGTTTACTTTTCTTGGCTGTATTTCCATCTTTCCAGTTGCCATGAAAGGGTGATTCCTGACATCCAACCCCTCATCCTCCACAGGTTTCTTCACTGTATACCTCAAGGACTGCTTTTGTCACCTCTTGGACTCCACCCCCATCACCTCCTTTCTTCTTCCCTCTCTTCCCTACAGGGATTTCTTCCAGACAGCTCCATCTGGCCTCCCCCACCTCTGATCTCCCCTCTCCAGCTCTTCCCCCTTTTCCTAAACTGCCTGCTCACTTTATTCACTCATTCATTCGGCAAATAGTTCTTAGAGTTAGTGTCACATCCCAGTGGCTGCGTGCCAGACCCTGAGCCTGTCTCCAGGACGCCAAAGATGAACTGGGGGTGGTCCCAGCCTCAGGGGGACAAACAAGATCATTGCCTAGTATTGCAGTTGCCCTGGACTGAGTGTTGTCACACAACTGAGAACAGAGCTCCCAGAGAAACTTGGAATCCAGTCCTTCAGCCTGCCCTGGGCCGCCTGGGACCCAACGTGCCCATGAGGGGATGCAATGTAGAAAGCCTGGCTTGTCACTTAGCAACTGGCTCCACCTCTTTTTCTCCCTGAACTCTGGAGATGGGCCAGAGGGAATGAATGGGGAAGAAGGGCCCACACACTGTAAAGAGGCCACGTGGGGAGGCCCCAGCTGAGAGGAGCGGGGCCAGCACTTTTCCCTTTGAAGGTTACCTAGGCTCTGAGGGTCATCCTGGGCTAAGTCTAACTATAAATACCATGCTTCCTGAAAGGATTACCTGGGCTTCACTTCCTCTGGCTGTACTCTCCCCGCTGGGCTGATCCTCCTTAGGGCCTGCTAGTCTTCCTGACCACTTATCCCCTTCGCCAGGTGCCATGTTCAGCCACACCCTCCAGTCTTCTGCATTCCAGCCGAGACTACCAGGGTGTGAGGGGAAGAGGAGTGAATAGAGTCTGCATCTAGGCCAACAGGCTCATGCAGCCCAGGCTGCTGGGATGGGCAGGCCCTTGTCCCTGCCTTCTCTTCCCTGGAGCATCATCTCTCACAAGAGCTAGAGCAAGGCCAGACTTGTCACATAACCAGTACTTCTGGGGAGGACATTGTTGGCCCTATCCCTGGAGTAGGGACTTGGGGATGGAGCTTGGTAACTGAGTGTGAAAACAGAGCTTAGGGGTTGTTGTAGGTATAAATAGGGCCGTCTCCTGGCGTGAGTGGACCTATTGTCTTGGGAAATCTCTGGTTCCCTTAGCTGGTCTTAGAGTTAGTGTCACATCCCAGTGGCTCAGTTGTGCCAGTCACTGGCACCACAATGAAGATCTCTTGGGCCCGAAGTCAAGAAATGAAGGAACTGCTTGGCTTCTCCCTCATGCCCTTTCCCCCTGCTTCCCCTGCCTGCCCACTTCTCCTCTCAGTTGTAATTCCTCTCCACCCCATTCGCGTTCACGGTGCCTTTGTCAGTTCCATTTTCAACTCAGCAGACAACTTGCTGAAAACCTGCACTGGGCCAAGTGTGCTGTGAGGCCCTGGGCTATTCAGAGGGAAGCAACCAGAGCCTGTCAATTTCTGTGGATTTTTGAGGATCCCCTCTTCAGTGTAGTCATTCTGAATTCAGCAGAGTGAATCAGGTATTGGGAGTACAAATACACACGCGCACGCACACACACACACATACTCTCAGAGACGCACACCAGCTCTAGGCATGTTGCAAAGGCATTTAGAGTTCTCTCCCACTTTTCTTTCAAGTGCCCTCCCTTGGGGTGGTATGACCAGACACCATTCATTATCGAGGCCAAACCACAGCGTCTACCATCATTATCCTCCCCCAACCCAGACAGTGTGCCCTCTTGCTGTCTTGCCTCTTTACTCTCCAAATCTGCTTTCAGCAGCAACTTTAGAGGTGGTCTGATGAACGAACTTATGTGAGCATGTGGAAGAGCCTGCCATTTCAATTTCTGCCTTGCTGTGTTTTCAAGGGGCTTTTTCAATGAGAATCTTTACATACCATAACCCAGCCCCTATAACTCCAGTTTAGTGAGTATGAGTGGACCCTGGAATCTGCCTTCCTAATCATCACTCCAAGAGATCCTCATGCAGATCGTGTTTGGACAATCCTTCAAGACTGCAGCTTTTGCCTCTATACTCAGAAACATATGTTCTCTGCTTAGTCACAAACATTTTTGCTGTTCCTTGCCCATCACAATCACAGAAGCTCACCATTTTCGTGAGTGTTTTGTGCCTCCCAGTACAGGTGTGTACCTTGACTACAGAATGACCTTTTGTTTTTTAAAATCTCTCTTTTGTCAACTTCATTAGGAATAAGAACCATTTCTATTACTCTTTCTTTGACCTGGAACTTATCTAGGACAGGTGAAGACGTAAGTAGAAGCTACTAGATGCTCCTGCTGCTGAAACCAGCAGATCCTGTCCTGGCCCTGGACAGAGTCATTCAGAGCTGCCAACAACTGAAATCTTAGAGGCTGTTGACCTTGAGCTTTCCGGATCCTCACCACCCTCAAACCCCCTCACTCGGCTCTCCAAATTCATCCTGCTTTTCCGCCGGGACTTGATGTACCATTTTTCCTTGTTAGCAACTTTCATTGTGTTATTATTAATAGTAACAAATGCTTGTTGTAGAAAACTTGGAACCCCCACCACCCCAAAACTTGTAACTGCCAATCAGATATAGCCAGTTAGCATTTTGGTATATCCTTCCAGTCTTTTAATACATTATTTTATTTATTTATTTATTTTTAGGAACAAAAGCTGGAGCACAAAGCATGTGCTATTCCATAACCTTTTTACATAGTATTCTGGACATCTTATGTTACCCGGCATCCTTCCACCCCATCACAGACATTTGCCATGAATGCACAGGTTTTATTTAGCCTTTCTCTGGGTGTGTGCAGTTAGGTTGTTTCTAGCTTTCCCCTGTTTAAAATTGTGCTGTGTTAAACAGCTTTATAGATAAACCTTTGCCATACACTTGTGATTATTTTCTTAGAATACATTCTTAGAAACTAAATAGCTGAGCCAAAGGGATGTACATATTTTTAAAAATATATTTTTATTGATTTTTAGAGAAAGAGAGGGAGGGAGAGGGAGAAAGTGATAGAAATACATTGAGACCAAACCACAGTTGTTCATGGGCTGACTCCTGCTGGGGATCAAGCCCACAACCTAGACATGTGCCCTAACTGGGAATCAAACTGGTGATCTCTTGGTTCATAGGTCAATGGTCAACTACTGAGCCACACCAGCCGAGCAGGATGTACATTTTTAAGTTTTTGGGTACATACCAAATGCCCTCCAAAAAGTTCGTACCAATTTGTTCGGCAGATAAGAGTGTTCACATCCTTTCCAATGTCTATATTTTTTAACTTACTAACCATAAAACATTGTTCTTTTTAGCAAAATGAAATTTAAAATCATCAATTTGCTTTTATGTTTGGATAAAAAGCTTCCTTTTCTTTGTTTGTATCTGTGCCTAAGATTGTCAGCATCATTGTGTAGAAATCCAGACATTTTGGTATGTCTCTTTTACATGCTTGCCTTGGGCCTGGAAAACTTTGCTGGATATTTTATGCTGTATTTGACTCACTGATGAAAACCCAGCACCTGGGGAGAAACCAAGATGGCGGCATAGGTGAACACCTAAACTGCTGCCTCACAACAATTTCAAAACTACAGCTAAAAGACAGAATGGACATCATCCAGAACCACAGGAAAGTTGGATGAGTAGAAATTCTACAACTAGAAGGAAAGAGAGGGGCTCACAGAGACTCAGAGGAGCTGCCAAAAGCTGAGGTATGGAGACATGTGCGTAGAGAGCATGGGCAGTGGAGTGCCTGGCTGGTTTCCTCTAGTGGGAAGGAGACAGAAACTCCCGACTGCATTGAATCCCACTTTCAATTGCACTGAACCCCAGTTCCGGGCAAGATTCATACAGGGGAGAGTCTGGACTGTTGTGAAAAGGGAGGAGTGCACGAAAACTTAGGGGAGCTGCAAAAAGCAGAGGTCTGGAGGTGCGTGGGGGCGCACACAGAGGGCTAACTGCTGATTGTACCACTGGTTTTCTCTAGCGGGAGGAAGACAGAACCTCCCAACTGTGCTGAAATCCTCTTCTGACTGCACTGAACTCCAGTTTCAGGCGAAACCCTGGGGACACAAACTCATACGGGTCCCTGGACACTTAGGGGAGCCAGAAAGGCAGAGGTCTGGAAGCACACATGCATGTGTGCGTGCAGAGAGGGCTGCAGCGATTACCGAGGGACACTGAGACCCAAGGGCCGCATAGGGCAGGGCTGACAGGAATCCAAGGCTGTCTACTCAGCACTGAAACTCTGCCCCATCCAAGCTGAATACAGAGGCTTTTGCAGTTTTGCAGGTCTTGTATCATAAGGCTGACTCCAGCACAGAAATTTTCCTGGCATAGACAGAGCTGATCCTCACAACCAATTGGCTTGGAGGTCAATTCCCCCCATTGATACCAACAACAATCAAGACTTAACTACAACAAGGCTGTACACACAGTCCACAAATGGGTGCACCAAGGGAGTCCACCTCAGGTAACTGGGAAGGCAGAGCTACTGGACCATATAGGATACCTACCACACAAAGCTACTCTACCAACTCAGGGAAGCAGCAAAAATGTGGAGACAAAGGAACAGATCACAAATGAAAGACATGGAGGAAAACAACTGGATATAGAGTTCAAAACCATGATTATAAGATTTTTCAAGAATTTCCTAGAAAAGATGGATAAATTTAGCGAGACCCAAGAGGAGATGAAAAAGGACCAACTAGAAATTAAACATATACTGACCGAAATAAAAAATATTATACAGAGACCTAACAGCAGACTAGAGGAACACAAGAATCAAGTCAAAGATTTGAAATACAAAGAAGCAAAAAACCCTCAGTGGGAAAAGCAAAAAGAAAAAGGAACCCAAAAATTGGAAGATAGTATAAGGAGCCTCTGGGACAACTTCAAGTGTACCAACATCAGAATTATGGGAGTGCCAGAAGAAGAGAGAGAGCAAGATACTGAAAACCTATTGGAAGAAATAATGACTGAAAACTTCCCTCACCTGGTGAAAGAAATAGACTTACAAGTCCAAGAAGTGCACAGAACCCCAAATAAAAGGAATCCAAAGAGGACCACACCAAGACACATCATAATTAAAATGCCAAGAGCAAAAGACAAAGAGAGAATATTAAAAGCAGCAAGAGAAAAACAATTAATTACCAACAAGGGAGCTCCCATACAATTGTCAGCTGATTTCTCAACAGAAACTATGCAGGTCAGACGGGAGTGGCAAGAAATATTCAAAGTGATGAATATCAAGAACCTACAACCAAGATTACTCTACCCAGCAAAGCTATCATTCAGAATTGAAGGGCAGATAAAGAGCTTCACAGAGAAGAAAAAGCTAAAGGAGTTCATCAACACCAAACCAGTTTTATATGAAATGCTGAAAGGTACTCTTTAAGAAGAGGAAGAAGAAGAAGAAAAAGGTAAAGATAAAAATTATGAACAACAAATACATAACTATCAACAAGGGAATCTAAAAATCAAGTGAATTAAAAAAAATTGATGAACAGAATAAACTGGTGAATATAATAGAATAAGGGGCATAGAAAGGGAATGGACTGACAATTCTCAGGGGGAGAAGGATAAAGGGGGTGCAGGGAGAGACTGGACAAAAATCATACACCTATGGATGAGGACAATGTGGGGGGAGGTAAGGGCAGAGGGAGGGGTAGGAGCCGGGTGGAGGGGAGCTATGGGAGGAAAAAAGAGGAACAATTGTAATAATCTGAACAATAAAGATTTATTAAATAATAATAATAAAAAAGCCAGCACCTGGCCCAGAGGTGCTGCAGCTGCCCCCTACTGGCTTCGATATGCAATGCCAGCTGATAAGGCATAGCTGGGCTCTTGCTTTTCTAAAAAGATTTTTTAAATTGATTCTTAGAGAGGATGGGAGGGAAGGAGTGAGAGAGAGAGAGAGAGAGAGAGAGAGAGAGAGAGAAAGAGAGAGAGAGAGAGAGGGAGAGAGAGATGAGAGCATAATTATCTATTGGCTGCCTCCTGCACACCTCATCACCCCATACTGGGGATTGAGCCTGAAACCCAGATATGTGCCCTGACTGGGAATGGAACCGGCAACCCCCCTCACCTCCTCCCTAGTCCCCCAATTCTGGTTTCACAGGATGATGCCCAAACTGGCAAAGACCTGCTGCCCTTTTCTGGGCATCCACCTCTCCCCCTTCCCAGCATCACCGCCCCATTCTAATATTTTCTTGTGTTTTCAGCCTAAAAAGATCAGAGTGCAGGATTAGGAATTTTTAAAACATTGTATCCTGGGTAGCTGCAGATGCTAAAATACTTGGAGAGGCATTGTGTCCATCCATGGTTGAGAAGTGTGTCTATGACAGGAAAGGGTGCTGCTGTCAATGTGGAGGGGAGGGGACCCTGAAGGCCAGATACTTGAGCAAAGCATCTAAGGTATCTATGGCCTCCTGAGATGATGACTTTGAAAGGTGACTCCCCAGGGCTGTGTTTATTTTAAAGAGAGAGCGAGATGCATGCATAATACACAGTTACACTTCCAGTGTCTTGGAGTCAGCAGTCAGCAACTTAATTGTTAGGAACAGAACCAAACTGTGACCATTAAAGAGAGTGGGATTTAAGCAGGAACAACAGATGCCCGGAAGCCTAGTGTCTTCTTTAGAAAGCATGTTTCTTAGAATTGGCTGCTCTTTTTTTTTTTTGGAAGCATAGTAGTAAGATTTATTGGAGTTTGAGCAAATAGGATTGCCTCCAGGTGCCTGGTGTTTCACGCATGACCAGGTGGCTCAGCTTCATCCCACTGTGGAAGAAGAGAACTGGGTGCTGTTGATCTCACAGTGCCGACAAGCTTTCTAAACCCTCAGCAGATCAGGAGTGGCTCATCAGCTGGACCTAACCTCTTCCCACAGGAGCAGCAGATAGACATAATGGAAGCCAGTAAGAAGTGACCTCTGGCACAGAGGAAAGAAGCAATGCATGTCAACTCAAGAAGTTAAAAAGCTCCCGAGGTTGGGGTCATTGAGTGGAGGGGCAGACATACCACACCCAAGAAGTCCTTGAAGGTGTCACTGAACAAAGTCTGTAAATACTGCTGGATCAAAACTCTTGTTAGGGAGTCATCAATACAAAGGACCAAAGAGATGAGGAATCATAAATCATGAAGAAGGGTCCAGGCAGAAACACCTTTGGGCCAAACTTCCAAAAATAAAAAATAAAAAAAAAATACATGGACAAAACTAATCTTCGGTTTCACAGTGCCTCTTCTCTGTCTTTTACACTTAAACCTTTGATTTGATCTGGTTTTGATGTTTATGGTTGTTGTGAGGTAGGGATCTTGTTTAATGGGTTCCTAAATGGAGACCTTAGTTCCAATATCATCAATAGTCCACGTTAAGAAAACCCTTTCATGTTTCTCCTCTGCTACTCACACTGATACTAATTGTGGGTGCTTTTCCACACCAAGCAATTCTCTGTAGCTATCAACTGGTGTCCTACAATGTTCAGTTCTCTTACTATCCAGAATTAGGACAGACCCCACAGGGTAAGGATTTAGTCCCTCCACTCTAGGTTACCCACAACTTCTTTTCAACTTGGCTACAAATTGGAAGTTCCCATAAACCCTCCTTTCCTCCCCCCCTTTGGTTTGATAATTTGCTAGAGCGACTTTCAGAACCCAGGAAAACAGTTTACTAACTACTGTCAATTTATTACAAAGGATATTTTAAAGGATACAAATGAACAGCCAGATGAAGAGATACAGAGGGTGAGGTTTGGAAGGATCTCCAGCCTAGCAATTTCTCGTCCCTAGACTTGGGATGAGCCACCCTCCCATCACATGGATGTGTTCACGAACATGGAAATCTCCAAAGCCCATACTTTGGGGATTTTTATGGAGGCTTCACCACTTAGGTATGATCAATTATTAATTCAATTTACAACCCCTCTCTCTGCTCCCAGAGAATGGGAGGCATGGCTGAAAATTCCAAACTTATCATGGCTTGATATTTCTGGTGATCAGCCCTCATCCAGGATCCCACCAGAGTTTCCTCATTAAAACAAAAGACACTTATCTGGCTGGTGTTGCTCAGTGGTTGAGCATTGACCCATGAACCAGGTGGTCATTGTTCAATTCCCGGTCAGGGCACTGACCCATGAACCAGGTGGTCATTGTTCAATTCCCGGTCAGGGCACATGCCCAGGTTGTGGGCTGGATCTCCAATAGGGGCCATGCAGAAGGTGCCAATCGATGACTGTTATCATTGATGTTACTATCTCTCTCTTCCTTTCCCTTCCTCTCTCCAAAATCAATTAAAAAAAAAAAAAGACACTTGTGTTATCTAGGAAATTCCAAGCAATTTAGGATATCTGTATCAGACATTCCTATCACTCAGGAAATTATGAGGGTTTTAGGAGTTCAGGAACCTAGTCAAAGACAAAATACTAACAGGAACTGGGGGTAGAGCCAGTATATATACGTACTTATAATATTATTCACATCTATCACACACACACACACACACACACACACACACACACACACCCTATCGTCAGTGTTCCTTCTTCCTTGAAGCATATTTCTGTTTATGCCTGGTCTATTTCTGGGCTCTCTATTGCATTCCACTGGCCCATTTGTCTGTTCTTGTTCCAGTGCCACGCTCACTATAGCTTTATAATTACTGTCAATAATTGTAGTGCAAATTTTCCCACCTTATTTTTCTCTAAGAGTATCATTGTTCTTCTGTATAAATTTTAGAATCAGCTTGCCAAGTTCCTTAGAAAAAAAACAACACACCTTCCAGTTAGGAATTTTATTGGGATCTCATTAATATATAGATCAGTTTGGAAGAAAATGGAACATCTCTATGATCTTGTTGCATATTGCTTCATCCCCATTCTTCCTATTGTATCCTCTTGGAAATTCTGTTTTACAAATGTCAGAGCACTGGCCAGTTTGGGTCAGTGGATAGAGCTTTGGCCTGCAGACTGAAGGGTCCTGGGTTTGATTCTGGTCAAGGGCATATGCCCAGGTTATGGGCTTGATTTCCCAATAGGGAGCATATAGGAGGCAGCCAGTCAATGATTCTCTCTCATCAGTGACATTTCTATTTCTCTCTCCTTCTCCCTTCCTCTCTGAAATCAACAAAAATATTTTTTAAATATACTAGTGGCCCAGTACACAAAATTTGTGCATGGAGTGAGGTGGGGTGGCTCCCTCAGTTCAGCCTGCACCCTCTCCAATTGGGGACCCTTTGGGGGATGTCTGACTGCCGGTTGAGGCCTGAACCCTGTTGGACATCCCTCTCACAATCTGGGACCACTGGCTCCTAACCACCCACCTGTCTGCTTGCCTGATCACCCCTAACTGCCCTCCCCTGCCAGCCTGATCTTGCCCCTAACTGCCCTCCCCCGCAGGCCTGATCTCACCTCCAACTGCCCTCCCCTGCAGGCCTGATCACCCCTAACTGCCTCTGCCCTGGCTCCCACCATCATAGCTTTGTCCAGAAGGAAGTCGGATGTCTGGAAAATGGCCAGTCAACCCAGTCTAATTAGCATATTACCCTTTTATTAGTATAAATAGATTATATAGGAAATTGCTTATTTGGGGCGGGGGGAAAGGAGCCTTTTTCAGCAGGAGGAGATGCTCTTGGCAGACAAAAATACATAATCCCTATATCTGGACTGATAGCCAGCCATATAACTATACTGCCAAACTAGTCATTAAAAAATTGAACTGCTTTCTTACACCTTACACCTAACAGCTGTTGCTCTTAAAACGCCTCCTCAGCCCCACATTTGGTTTTGTCTTCGCAGTTCACCCAGATTAGATTCTGATTGGTCAGTTTCTATGCTAGTCAGCATCAAAAGCTCTGCCTCCTAGACAGTCATTGGCTTCTTGCACTTCACCCAGATTTGGTTCTGATTGGTCAGTTTCTATGCCAGTCAGAGTCTCTGGGCCTTTCTCCAGGTCTGATCAGAGAGGTGGGGCTAATCAGCAGTCCCTGTGGCTCTTGGAGAGGCCCAGAAAGAAAGGCAAGGGCTGACCAACAGCTGCCATGAAAGATGCGGATCAGTCCCTGCTTTTCTCTCCAGGCCTCTCTCCGGGCCTGATCCACAACCCCCTTGGCAGTCAGTGCTGGGTCGCCGTGGTGCCCACAGCACTGACTGCAGGACTGACTTCTAGTGTTCAGTTGTCCGTTTGTTTGTTCTGGATGTTATAGACCCTGGCTCTTGATATAGATATAGATATAGATATAGATATATAGATTAAAACAAAAAGGTATTAGTTTAAAAAAAAATCATCTGCCCTGCAGGGTGGCTCAGTTGGTTGGAGCATCATCCTATACACCAAAGGTTGTGGGTTTGATCCCCAATCAGGATGAATGTGGGAGATAACTGATCAATGTTTTCCTCTCTCCCTCATTTTCTCCCTCTCGCTCTCCTCTCTCTTCTCTCTCTTTCTCTTCCCCTTCCTTTCTCACTAAAAGACAATTTAATTGGGTGAGGATCAAAAATAAAGGCAGGCTGAAACCGGTTTGGCTCAGTGGATAGAGCCTTGGCCTGCAGATTGAAAGGTCCCAGGTTCGATTCTGGTCAAGGGTATGTATCTTGGTTGCGGGCACATCCCCAGTAGGGGGCGTGCAGGAGGCAGCTGATCGATGTCTCTCATTGATGTTTCTAACTCTCTATCCTCCCTTTCTAAAAAATCAATAAAATATATTTTTTAAAAAATAAAATCAGACCATCTGAGTTTCAGTTATTATATTTTTCATTTCTAGAAGTCTAATGGTTCTTTTAATTTCTGCTTGGTCATTCTTTATAATCTCTTTTTCCCTGTTCATATTTTCAAGAGTCTTATTTCTTAAACTCAGTATTTTCTAATCTGTGTCTGATAAATCCCATATCTGAAATTTTTTGAGTCTGATTCTTCTGTTTGCTATTTGTGCTGGCTCTGTTTCATATTGCCTTGTTTCCTTGTATGTTTTGATTAAAAAAAAACAAACACAAAAAAAACAAGAAACTGTGACATTGTTTCTTTTTCTTGGAACTTTATCTCAGGAATTATTTGAAGCTTGGTTTGAGGTTGTTTTCTTACAAAGAGGATTTGCATTTCCTTCTGCTAACTCAGGGACACTTTAAATTAAATTAAAAGTCTGGTCAAGAGTTTCTGCCTGCACAGATATCCGCAAACCGACCTTTGTGGATTCAGTCTAACCTGAGGTGAAACTCTCTGTCATTTACTGTGTGACCTCGGGCAAGTCATTTAATCTCTTTGCCTGTCCCATCATCTGTGAAATAGCAATAACACTTGCCACCTGAGGCAACTGCAAGGATGAAATGGGATAATGTACATAAATAAAGTGCTTACCTGGGGTTCTTTTTCAGTTGGTAGACAGTGAAAGTCATTCTCTTCCCCTGAAAAGCCCCCTTTTCTGCCCCAGCCAATGGGGATAGTCTAGCAGTAGCCCCCAGTTTTAGTTCAGTCTTTCTCATGCAGGATCCGAGTTAGAGTGGGAGCCAAGTACTTTATTAATCTTCACCTGAGCATATTTTTCCTATGATTTTTTAGAGAGTGGGAGAGCGAGAAAGAAACAGAGAGAGATCCATTGATGTGAGAGAGATACATCGATTATTGCCTTCGCACGTACCCCGATCATGGCAGGGATCGAGCCACACCTGAGGTGAAAGGAAATGAACTCCCCTCCATCTTGTCCTATAGGGCTGGGACCCCTGCCTAAAACCCCTCCCTTTTCTGGGAGTGGCCACAGGTGTGCCAGCAATGTCTTAACTTCCCCGACCCCCACCCAAATGGACCAGTGAAGCTCCAGGGACACAGCTAAGGTCCTAATTATGCTAAACCACAGAAAGACCCCAATTCAAGTGACCAATCTCTGTAACCTTCATCACTTTCTCAAGCCCCCTAATTATCCTACCCCATAAAACTCATTGTTCCCGCCCGGTCCGCTCTCTTGCCTCGCTGCTGCGCCAGAAAGAGGCTGAGAGCCAAACCCGGGTTTGAATAAAGACTCTGCTTTTGCATCGGAAAAGGCTCCTTAGTGGTGGATTATTGGGGACCCCGAACTCTGGGCACAACAAGGTACAGGCCCTTGACCGGAATTAAACCCAAGACCCTTTGGTCCCCAGCCAGTGCTCTTTCCACTGAGCCAAACTGGGTAGGTCGGGGGCCAAGTACTTTAGACCTCGCTCCTGCGGCTCCTGCCTTCAGCTTTGGGATGACAGCCTCGAAGCCTGTGAGAGGTGCTCTTGCTCAGCCCTGCCTGGTTGAGAGTGACTGTCTGGGAGGCCAGTTGGGGCCAAGAAATAAGAAAAAAAAAAATGAATGTATTGCTTCTTCAGATGCTGCAGGATTCTTGGGTTCACTGGTTATGATTATATAAAAAAATATTATTTGTAACTATGTGGTGGAACATGAATAAGTCATTAAAATTGTTTATAATTTAAATCATGGGAACATACATTGCAGTAATATAAATATGAAATAAACAGAAAGTTGCTTATTGCCAAGAAAACATTTTAAGTACTTTGTATAACAAAAGTATAAAATATTTAGTAATATGAACTCAACTATATTAAGAAAAATGGAGAAAAGGAAGCTGGATGGAAATATGCCCAGGTGTCAACAGTGGTTATTTCTGAATGGTGGAATTCTTGAGTAATCTTTTTCTACAATGGCAGAATGGAATAGACATAGTCAAAAGGTGGCCTCGGAGTTAGGAAGTCTTGCGTTAAATTGGTACCTGCGTGGCCTTAGATAAACAACAACCTCTCTGGGTGTTAGTTTTCTCACTGTTGGGTTATTTTGAGGATCAAATGAATAATGGGTCTAAATCAGTGGTCACCAACCTTTCAAATCTCGTGGACCACCAGTGGTCTGTAGACCACCGGTTGGCGACCACTGGTCTAAAGTGCCTAGCCTTTGGTCTAGCACAAGCTGGCTCGATAAATGCTGGCAGTTATTGTTTTTACACATCTGTATTCTTTCTAGATTTAAAAAATACTGAACGTGTACTACTTTATAATCAGTTACAATACAGCAGTAACAACAATAAGCACAGTATATGCTTGCTGATAGAAGCATTTTACGTCCCCAGGTTGGGTGTGTGCAGTTTCCAGACTCATCCCTGATTCCAAGAATAGGCCCAAAGACTAAATACTTGGGAGTCACTGCAATGGGGTAGGGTGGGCTGGACAGTGGGTCCTGGCCTGGGGGTGGGGGGGCTGGGCAGAGGGTGAACTGCAGCCCTGGCTTTAGAGGTGCTGAGCCTCCCCTTCTGTCTGCCTAGGACGCAATGAGCCCTTGAAGAAGGAGCGGCTGAAGTGGAAGAGCGACTACCCCATGACCGACGGGCAGCTGCGGAGCAAGCGGGATGAGTTCTGGGACACAGCACCTGCCTTCGAGGGCCGCAAGGAGATCTGGGACGCCCTCAAGGCTGCCGCCTATGCGGCCGAGGCCAACGACCATGAGCTGGCTCAGGCCATCCTGGATGGAGCCAGCATCACCCTGCCACACGGTGAGCAGGGTCGGGGCTTGGACCCGCTGGAGGCGGGGCCATCAGCGCTGTTTACCGTGCATGAGTGTGGTCAGTCACATTAGGAGTTGCTATCCAAGCTGGTGGGTGCGGGTGTGGCTATCTACTTGTTCTTTCAGCAGTCCTTATGAGCAGGACCAGGAGTGAGGGCACAAAGAAAAATGAGACACAGCCCCTGTTTGCCCAGTGAGGGAGTGGAAAGGCACCAGCAAACCTCAAAGTGTGATGAGAGCAGGCTAAAGATTACTCAGGATGCTTTGAGATCCCAGAACACCGAAGGGACCAACCTTCTGCTGGGAACTTATGTGCTGAGCACTGAACTAGAAGCTACTGCGTTATCTCATTTACATTTGTAACAGCCTGTGGGACTGTGTAAAGAGGGGGTAACAGTAGAACTCCATAGAGTCTTAGACCAATGTTTAACGTGAGCGGGGCTTTGTGACCTTCAGCTAGGAGATTCTCAAATTTCAAGCCTCAGTGACTTTAAGTTGGAATATCTCCTTCATGGGCCAGTTGTTAGGATTCAGTGAGCTACCCTAACATCATTTAGTCTAGTCCTAGCACTTAGTAGGTGCTCAGGGCACAGTAAATATATTTCTACATGCAGTACATTGTACAAGCAAGGAAATTGAGGCTCACTAGGTATAACACCACCTCTTCCACCCCAGTCAAGACATGAAGAGCAGGGCCTGTACTGTTTCATTCATTCTTATAAACCCAGCACCCAGCACATATGCTCAGGAATGTTGTTGAGGAAACAAATGGAAAATTAAATAATTTGCCGGGGTTGCACAAATCAATATCTGGTAGAGACAGAATGCCAGACAGGTCTTTCTGACTCTACCTCCAAGCTCACCCAGGGACACACGACTGAAGGGTGGGTTTAGGACTGGGGATGGCCATGATAAAGGTATAAGTCTTCTTGGGCTGCTATCACAAAATACCATAGATTGGATGGCTTATTAAACAACAAATTTGTTTCTGACAGTTCTTGAGGCTGGGAAGCTCAAGACCAAGGTGCCAGGTGGAATCAGTTTCAGGCAAGAGCTCTCTTCCTGGCTTATAGACGGCCGCCTGCTTGCATTGTCCTTACATGGTAGAGACAGAGAGAAAGCGTTCTTGTGTCACTTATAATGACACTAATTCTGCCAGATCAGGGGCCCACCCAAAAGATCTCGTTTCACTTTAATTACCCTATTTCCAAATACAGTGACATTGGGTTTAGAACTCTAACATACAGATTTTTTGTGGAGATATAACTCAGCCCCCAAACCGATTCTGAGAGCCCTCTCTTTCCCATAGGCACTCTCTGTGAATGCTACGATGAGCTGGGCAATCGCTACCAGCTGCCCATCTACTGCCTGTCGCCACCCGTGAACCTGCTGCTGGAACACACTGAGGAGGAGAGTGTGGAGCCCCCGGAGCCCACACCCAGCGTCCGTCGTGAGTTCCCGCTGAAGGTGCGCCTCTCCACGGGCAAGGACGTGAGGCTCAGCGCCAGCCTGCCCGACACAGTGGGGCAGCTCAAGAGGCAGCTGCACGCCCAGGAGGGCATCGAGCCGTCCTGGCAGCGATGGTTCTTCTCTGGGAAGCTGCTCACAGACCGCACACGGCTCCAGGAAACCAAGATCCAGAAAGATTTTGTCATCCAGGTCATCATCAACCAGCCCCCACCACCCCAGGACTGAGGAGCCTACGGACCCCTGGGCAGAGAGGCCCGGGAGGGCCTCTGCGGGGCTGAGAGGCCCCGGGCTGGAGCTCCAGCCCCCCGCTCTGCTGCTGCCTTTGAGTGCTGATATTTTCTCCAGGGGCGCCTCCCTGCTGTTTGGCTGCTGGGCGAGCCGTCAAAGGGACCCTGCCTCCCAGGGCCACTGTGGGCCACCAGTGCCCAGCACCCAGGAAGCAGTGCTGCCACACAGGCCTTGCCAGCCTTGTCAGAGAAAAGGAAAACGGGGCCCTCCACCCTGCCTGTCTCCCCAGCAGGTTCGAGCCATGAGGGCCAGCTGGAGGCCCCTGAAGCCCAGATCCGTCATCTGGTGCTTCCAGCTGTGCTCACTCGGTTTTGTGCTCAGGGTCTGAAGCAGCTGCTGTCTCCCGCCCCTACCCCATGCCCTGACTCTGCCCTGGGCACAGTGCCCTGGAAGGGAGGGGAGCCTGAGGCCAACCTTTGCCTCTCCTGCCCCCAGCACAATTGGCAGAGATGAGGAGGTTGGCCGGACAGCTGGGCTGCTATGGCAGGGGTCGCACAGGGCCATCTCCTGGCTGTGACCCAAGCGATGGGGTGCCTGCAGCCAGTCATGGCCCCACAGCAGTCCCTGTGTACAGACATATCTGCATATTTATCAATAAAGCATTTTGCTCCTTCCTTCTCTCTTGCCTGGCTATGACTTTGGGTTCCCCTGCAGCTCTGTGGAGCCTGGGAACCAGTTCTGGTGTGGGAGAAGTTGGGTGCTCAGCCTCCCAGCTGCTCAGGGTGCAGCAGAGAGTACAGCGGAGCAAGCTTTGAACACTAGTGTCTGGGCCCTGCGTTCTCGGGGGTCTTCAGGAAAAGACACTCAACCTCTGAATCCACTTTGCTTATCTGCCAATGGATGTGATGCCACCTGCCCTATCTCCTCCCTCAGTTGCTGGGAGGAGTCAATGGGCTAACACAGTGGTCGGCAAACTCATTAGTCACAAGTTGCATGTGGCTCGTGAGCCACAGTTTGCAGACCACTGGGCTAACAGATGTGAAGAAGGCAGCGTCTCAGGAAGGTGGTGTGAGCTCCCTGCCGGTCTCTTCCTGCAGCAGGAGGGTGCTGGCTTCTGGCTCCAGCCCGAGCCAGACCATCGGGACTAAGGAGTGTGCTGATCCTGGAGACGCTGCTCACTTGCTAATGTTAAAGCAAAATTTCTGACAAACTTGGAGCACGTGTTGGCTTGCCAGCAAGGGGACCAGCAAAAGGAGCTGTTCCTGTGCCTCCTTAGGGGGCAGTGTGCGTGTAAGCAGAGAGGGCAATCTTGGATAAGGTGGGCTAGCTAAGGTCAGGCCCGTGCTGTTACAGAACCGCAGACTGAGGTGTCCATGGCAGTTAAACGGGGGGCTGAGCAGGTTCAGGCTGCTGCTTCTCCAGTGGGAGTATTTTTCTTCCTCGGTGAGCACAGCTTGTCCCCAGTCAGGGAGGCCTGACAGGAAACAGGAGAGAAGGACCATCAGTCCGAGCTGGTGTGGTCATCTGAGCTTGGCAAGTGGCCCTTCCACTGGCTTCCTGAGACCCTATTGAAGGAAAAGCCTATACCTCCTGCGGAGGCCCCCTGCAGCAGATGAATCAGGAGCTAAAGGACATACAGCCAGATGCCGGGATGCTCTGCTAGGGGGCGCTGTGGGACCCCAGAGAGGCAAAGGCCTGCGAACTGTGCACAGAGGGAGGCCGCTGCCCTGACCCCCACCAGCCACCTGGCACTTCAGCCGGGATGAAGCATCTGCCCCTTGCCAGAGCCAGCAGGGCCTGAACACAGGACAACCCAGGACACAGACTGTCTTGGGTCCCCACTTTGGCTTTCAGGCCCCTGATTAGCACTGGCTGGGCACAGTTTTCAGGCGCCCAGCAGGTGGCACTGCCATCAGGGCTAGAGGCAGCCAGTCGGTCCTTCCTGCAGCCCAGCTGCCCTGGCTAAGGACCAGCTAGGCCTCAGCACTCATGGTAAAAGCTGAGCAGGCTCCTTCCTGCAGCCCCTGCTCTCGGGGTGCTGTGCCCTCCAGCTCTAATAGGCCAAAGGATATGGGGGACAACTGTCCTTGCCTCCTCCTGCTCTCTCCGGCTACCCAGGGTGAAGGTGGCGGGGGAAGAGAGGGGGGCAGGTGGAGAATTGAGCCGGTGAGCTCATGGCAAAGGCGCCCAGCAGGGCGGGGGTGGGGGTGCCCTGGTCTATAAAGCCCCCGTGGCTCTTTGGCCTGCAGAAGCGGGTATGGACAGCACCATGGCGGGCTCCGAGGCGCTGCAGAGCGCCACAGCGCTTATTGAGGAGCGGCTGGCACAGGAGGAGGAGAATGAGGTACGGGCAGAGGTGTGGGTGCCCAAGGGGCTTCTGAGGAGATCCAGCTCTGCTGTCAAGGGAAGGAAGAGGCTGGCTGCCACACCTGTGGTGGAAGGAGGAAGGACAGGTGTCCCTAGGGCTCCATTCCAACCAGAGGGTCTTCTGGTGGAGAGGGCTGGCGGTGGAGACTTGAAGCATCAGCCCTAAGAACGGAGGGACAGTGGGGTGAATGAGCCAAGCTGGGCTCCCTGAGACCCTGCCCTTGCACCTGGGCCTTGAGATAAGCCGGCTGCACAGAATGACAGCTAGGAAGCTTCCTGGGGATGTGGGAAGTGGGTCCCTGAGATCCCCCAGTTTCTGGGTGGGAGACTGAGACAGGAGGAACCCCAGGTTTGGTCACCGAAGAAGAATAAAGACTGGGAGCAGAGGGAGAACGGAAGCAGGGGTTTCCCCAGGACTGCCAGCCTTACCTGGAGAAGCTGTGAGAGCATGGGGCTCTGGGCAATTGCATTTTCTTTGGAATAAAGAAATGGGGTAGGAGGTGCCAGCTTGTCCTGCCTTTCTTTCCTTTCTTTATTGTCTAAAGTTTTACATCTGTCTCCTTTTTCCCAATTGACTCCCCCTCCCTTTCCCACCCCAGGCAAGCCCCCTCCCCCACAGTGTTGGGGCCATTGGTTATGCTAACATGCATGCACTGCTTTTCATTTTATTTAAACTAATACTTGACTTAAGAGTCTGCTCTGTCAAGTGCAAAGTGCTGTGAGGACTGAGAGGACCTGTAAGGCAAGTCCCTGCCTCCTTTTTACCAGCCTGAATTCCTTTTGGCCAATATCTGTCAGGGACATAGTCTACTAGGAAACGAAGCAGAGCGAAGGAGTGGTGGAATGGAGGTGTTAAATCAGAAAGAAGTGAAGGGGCACAAAGGGTGGGTGAGTCATTCCCACTCTGGGCTCTCAAGGACTTCTCTGTGGACAGGATGGCATTCGAGCTGGGCCTTCAGGAATGGTGCGTGGAGATCAGGAGTTGGAAGGGTATTCCAGACTGAGGAAAAGACAGGCCCTAAAGTTTAGATCAGTGAAATCATGGCTGTTTATAGAAATTCTGGTAGCAGGAGCTAGGGCTAGAAGGGAAGCAGGACAGAAACCAGAGAAGGACATGTGAAAGGTACTTATTCCGTGGGCAATGGGGAGCCACTACACGTTGTTGAGTGAGAGAGGGTGGTGCCATCTGACCTACTTTAGTAAGGCAACTCAAAGCCCTAAGAAGGACTTGTTGGAGGAGGAAAGACTGGCCCTAACAGGAATGGGAGGGAGAAGAAAAATCTGCCTAGAGGTAGACTCCATTCAAAAACAGAAGAGTGACGAATGGGAGGAGGATGAGGGGAGGATTAGGGCACCAGTGGAAGAGGAAATGAGGACGAGGGAAGGGAAGGCAGGCTTGTAAGTGAAGAGTTTGAACTGTGCCTGCTGAGTCTTGGCCTGGGCATCCCTGGAAGTCCAGTAATGCCATTTCTCACTCCCTGAAGGGCCTGTGCATCAGTGCCAGGCAGGTGAATCATGCCGCTGTGCCATTTTTGGAATGCTGGAGACAGAGGCCTTCCTTAATCAAAGGGACATGGAGCAGTCCTCATCCATTCATTCATACAACAAATATAGCAGCAGGCTTGCAGGACATTGGGTGCACGCAGAGCCAGCCTTTCCGTGGAGTCTAGTAGCTCAGCAAGTGCCGGCCACTGTGCTACTAGTAAGCGGTGTACAGGCATTCTCCCATTCAATCTGTACAGCCATCTATGGAGTAAAGTGGAAGTTTTGTTGTGCTTCACACACTAGCATCCAATGCAATAGCCTTTATTGAGTACGTGCTGCATGCCAGCCTACAAAGACTGATCTGAAGCTAGGGGCCATAGAGTCTGGGTAAGAACATTAGAGTTCTCAGCTGTTCCCACCAGCCCCAAGCCCAGCAGAGTCCTCAGAGGAGAGCCTCTGTCCAGCCTGTGCCCCCTTCTTGGGGCGAGAGACCAGCCCAGGGAATGAGGCTCCGTTGTGGGACACTTACGGGGTCCGGTCATCACTGAGGACTGAGAGGTGGACAGAAATGCTGAGCCTACCTGGAATCATCCATTCATTCTTTTATTCATTTATTCTCTAAACCAGGAATGGGGAATGTCTGGCCCACAGGCCATGTAAGGCCCATGAAACCACTTGGTCTGGCTCTGCCAAGGCATGAGGGGTGAGTTCATTAAATGTTTGACCAAATATAGCAGGTTAACTTTTTTTTTTTAATAATGAAAGCGAACAAGTTCTGCATTCTTCATATATATATATATATATATATATATATATATTATTGATTTTTTACAGAGAAGAAGGGAGAGGGATAGAGAGTTAGAAACATTGATGAGAGAGAATCATTGATCAGCTGCCTCCTACATACCCCCAACTGTGGATGTGCCCACAACCAAGGTACATGCCCTTGACCGGAATCTAACCTGGGACCTTTCAGTCCGCAGGCCGACATTCTATCCACTAAGCCAAATTGGTTTCGGCAGCTGGCTAACTTTTAAGGTAATAATTTTGTATGGCCCACGAATGATGTCATAATATCCAAATGGCCCTTGGCAGAAAACACTTTCCCACATTCACTGAGCACCTACCATGGGTTAGGCCCTGTCACAGGTGCAGGGGACACCAAGATGATTAGAATCCAAGCCCACGCTCTGGCTGCTCCATGCGGATCCCAGCCAGAGTCCCACATACAGGAGTAGCTGTAGCCCGAGGTCACCCCTTGTCCCTGGGAGAGGATGCAGTGTTTCAGGAGAGGCCAGCACTGGGGATCCATCAAACTACACAAGTCTGATGTGGAAGGGAGAAGCCCGTGGACAACAGGACCTCCAAAAGAGAGACCTGGGAAAAATCAGAACAACCTTTGGCAAGTGTAACACCAGAACTCAGTGGGAAATGATAAAACATCAGCTGAGAGCTCTGTAAGGGTGGCCTTTCCTCCCAACCTGCCATCTCAGCCAGCACCCTCCCACCTGGGCGAATGTTCCTGGTGCGCTGGAACCGCAGAGATGGGGACCAGCTCTTCACAAGGAGTGCTTTCTTTAAGAGAGAAGAAGGAAGTAGTCCAGGCCGGTAGGTCAGAGCTACAAATGGAGAGGAGACTGGGAAGGGGTCTCACCCATATTTTTACAATGAGAATAAGGTTACTAGAGTCCGCTTCAGGGACTTTTGGATCTCATCCCTGAGGTTCCCTGAAAGCAAAAGTTTCTATGCTTTAGAATTTCATGGATCAGCAAAATCTGAGAGGGAAAGAGTTGGTATCTGACATAGATTTGCAAATTTTTATATTGCCAAGTAAGCCATTTAAAAACTAACTATCATCTCTCATCACATTGTTTCATCAAAGTAAATTTTTATGGTATAAAAAAAGTTTAAAAAATAATCTCACTGCTTGAAAAAGTTAATATACTAGGTGTAGCAGTTAATAATGCAGATTTTTTTAATAGATGGAGTTACACATATGTTGATATATATGCCATTTGATATGTATGCTATTTTGTTGTATTGACAACAAGCTTCGAAACTTCATGTCACATTTTCTGAAAGTGTTAACATCATCAATATTTTTAAGCATAAAAATGTCAAATTTTGTGCCAAAAAAAGAGCATTTGCAGAAAGTTTTATTTTTATTTATTTATTTTTTTAATATATTTTATTGATTTTTTTACGGAGAGGAAAGGAGAGGGATAGAAAGTTAGAAACATCGATGAGAGAGAAGCATCGATCAGCTGCCTCCTGCACACCTCCTACTGGGGATGTGCCCGCAACCAAGGTACATGCCCTTGACCGGAATTGAACCTGGGACCTTTCATTCCACAGGCCAACGCTCTATCCACTGAGCCAAACCGGTTTCGGCTGCAGGAAGTTTTAATTCATTATTTTGAAGAAAAGTGCTACTGAAAGTTATCATATACTTCGGGAAGCTTATGGTGAACATGCTCCATCTCAAGATACTTGTGAACACTGGCTTAAATGCTTTAAAAGTGATGATTTCTATGTGAAAGACAAAGAACATCCAGGGCAACCAAAAAAGTTTGAAGACCAATAATTACAAGCATTATTGGATGAAGATGTGTGTCAAACTCAAAACCAACTTCAGAAAGATTAAACATTGCTCAGCAAACAATTTCTGATCGTTTACAAGCAATGGGAAAGATTTTAAAGGAAGGAAAATGGGTGCCACATCAACTGAACAAAAGACAAAAGGAAGACCGAAAAGTCATCAGTAAAATGTTTCAACGGCACGAAAGGAAGTCTTTTTTGCATCAAGTTGTGACTGGCAATGGAAAGTGGATTTATTTTGAGAATCCCAAATGCATAAAATCATGGGTTGATCCAGGTCAACTATCAACATCGACTGCAAGGCCAAATGGCTTCAGAAAGAAGACAATGCTCTGTGTTTGGTAGGATCAGGAAGATGTGGTGCATTATGAGCTTCTAAAACCAGATGAAACCATTAACACTGACAACAAATAATGCATTTGAGCCACAACCAGAATGGGCCAGAAGACACAGCCAAGTAATTTTGCTTCATGATGATGCACCATCACACACTTCAAAACTAGTTAAAGACACATTAAAAGATCTTTCATGGGAAGTATTAATCCACCCGCCATTTTCACCAGATCTTGCTCTTTCTGATTGCCATTTTTTCTGATCAATGGCACACACACTTTCTAAGCATCACTTCAAAACATACAAAGAAGTGGAAAATTGGGTCTCTGAATGGTTTGTCTCAAAACAAGAAAAGTTCTATAGGGACAGTGTCCACAAATTACCTGAAAGATGGGGGAAATGTGTAGCTAGCGATGGACATCACTTTGAATAAAGCAGTTTTGATGTTTCTCTTGAAATTATTGTATTTTCTTTGATCACAAAACCTGCATTTTTAACTGGTTAAAATTATATGGATTAACTATTAACCAGGTAATAATGTGAACTAACCTTTAATCTGTTAATAATGCGGACTAAGTGTTAACCCGTTAATAATATGAATTAACTATTAACTGGTTAATGATGCACACTAACTAGTAACCAGTTAATAATGCAGATTCATTATTAACTAGTTAAAAGTTCGGATTAACTGTAAACCGGTTAATAATGCAAATTTTGTGATCAAAGAAAACACAATAATTTCAAGAGAAACATTAAAAGTGCTTTTTTTCAAAGTAATGTCCATCGCTAGCTACACATATCCCCCATCTTTCAGGTAATTTGTGGACACTGTCCCTATAGAACTTGTTTTGAGGCAGACCATTCAGAGACACAATTTTCCACTTCTTGTACATTTTGAAGTGCTGCTCAGAAAGTGTGTGTGCCATCAATCAGAACAAGTGATAATCTGAAGGAGCAAGGTCTGGTGAATATGGCAGGTGGGTTAATACTTCCTAGGCAAGATCTTTTAACACAGTGGTTCTCAACCTTCCTAATGCCGCGACCTTTTAATACAGTTCCTCATGTTGTGGTGTCCCCCAACCATAAAATTATTTTCATTGCTACTTCATAACTGTAATTTTGCTACTGTTATGAATAATAATGTAAATATCTGTGTTTTCCTGCTGGTCAGAAAACTGCTGCTATAGAGCCTAAAACCATCAGGAAACAGATATTCACATTACGATTCATAACAGTAGCAAAATTACAGTTATGAAGTAGCAACGAAAATAATTTTATGGTTGGGGATCATCACAACATGAGGAACTGTATTAAAGGGTCGCGGCATTAGGAAGGTTGAGAATCACTGTTTTAACATGTCTTTAACTGGTTTTGAAGTATGTGATGGTGTGTTATCATGAAGCAAAATTACTTTGCTGTGTCTTCTGGCCCATTCTGGTTGTGGCTTAAATGTATTATTTGTTGTCAGTGTTAATGGTTTCATCTGGTTTTAGAAGCTCATAATACACCACACCTTCCTGATCCTACCAAACACAGAGCATTGTCTTCTTTCTGAAGCCATTTGGCCTTGCAGTCGATGTTGATAGTTGACCTGGATCAACCCATGATTTTATGCATTTGGGATTCTCAAAATAAATCCACTTTCCATTGCCAGTCACAACTTGATGCAAAAAAGACTTCCTTTCGTGCCGTTGAAACAACATTTTACTGATGACTTTTCGGTCTTCCTTTTGTCTTTTGTTCAGTTGATGTGGCACCCATTTTCCTTCCTTTAAAATCTTTCCCATTGCTTGTAAATGATCAGAAATTGTTTGCTGAGCAACGTTTAATCTTTCTGAAGTTCTTTTTGAGTTTGACACGCATCTTCATCCAATAATGCTTGTAATTATTGGTCTTCAAACTTTTTTGGTTGCCCTGGATGTTCTTTGTTTTTCACATAGAAATCATCACTTTTAAAGCATTTAAGCCAGCGTTACAAGTATCTTGAGATGGAGCATGTTCACCATAAGCTTCCCGAAGTATATGATAACTTTCAGTAGCACTTTTCTTCAAAATAAAGTAATGAATTAAACCTTCCTGCAAATGCTCTTTTTTTTTTTTTGGCACAAAATTTGACATTTTTAGGTGTAAAAATATCTATGATGTTAACACTTTCAGAAAATTTGACAGATGAAGTTTTGAAGCTTGTTGTCAATACAACAAAATAGCATACAAATCAAATCACATATATATATCAACACTAGAAGCCTGCTGCAGGAAATTCATACATGAGGGGCAGGGTCCCTCAGCCCAGCCTGCACCCTCTCCAATACTGGGCCCCTTGGGGAATGTCTGACTACCTCTTGCATTCCAGGACTGCTGGAGCCTAACCACTCACCTGCCTGCCTGCCTGATGGTCTCTAACCCTTCTGCCTGCCTGCCTGATTGCCCCTAACTCCTCCCGCTCCCCTGCTGGCCTGATCTCCCCTAACCACCTCTGCCTCACCCCACATTGGGGGCCCAGGCTTCCCTCCCTCTGGCTGGCCACAGGCATCCAAGGCCAGGGCTGGCTTCCCCCCAGGCTGGCCGCAAACACAGGGGACCATGGGCGTGCGGCTTTGCCCAGGTCACAGCCACAGGTGCCCAGGGCTGCAGGGTGGGCAGCTTGTCCATCTCCTGGGCCACAACCTGGCTGGCCCTCATTCCTCTCTTGTTGAGTGTCTGAGCTGTTAAAGCATGACAGCATGAGGGTGTGACAACCATTTGCATGTTAGCTCTTTATTATATAGGATATGTGTAACTCCATCTATTGAAAAAATATGCATTATTAACTGACACACCTAGTATTTAGTTTCATGAAAATTCATTTCAATAGCTTTTAATTTTATTTGGTTGGGGACTCAGGGTCATCATTGCGTAGGAGTTAGAGCTGGAGTTGGGGTTGGGGTTGGGGTTGGGTTTGGAGTTGAGGTGGGAAACTGAAACTGGCCCCCTTTTTTGGATGGGTCTTTCCAGGATTCCTGCTCCAGCCAGGGGCCTCCAGGACCAGTCAGGGATGGGCAAAGGAAGGGCTCTGAGGCCATCTAGGAGAAGGTCTTTGGAGCATGTCCTCGGAGTGGTGAGGGGGAGAGGCCACCTCCTCCCGGGGTCTACAGACAGACCCTGAAGCAGGTCTTGTCCTTGGCTTATCAGAAACTCCGAGGAACCATCCATGGGAAGCTGCCCATGGACATGCTGATGCTGGAGGATGAGAAGCACCATGGGGCTGCGGCTCTGGCCCTACAAAAGGTTAAGGTAAGTGGGAGGAGAAGCCAGTGTCTGTGCTCAGAAGACAAGCCAGGCAGCTACAGCCTGCTCCTCCTGGTGTGGTCCTTGAACCCCCTGGAAGCACATTAGCAATGCAGCATGCCTGCCAACACTCCCCCACCCTTCCCCCCCTGACCTGCTGAGTCAGCATCTGCACATGTACAGACCCTAGGGGAACCCAGAGAAGGGAGAGCCGTATGACAGGCACCATGCAGGCATTAAGGGGCTGAGGGAGGCTGTGTGTGTTGACAGGAGAGATCTCCTTGCTGATTAGAGAAACCCAGTTTCTAGACCACTGTGTGCAGGATGACCCCATAGGAGGAGGCGTGTCTGAAAGGGCATTGACTGAGCCAGGGGAGGTTACCTCTGGGAGAGAAGGGCTTTCTCTTCAAAACTTTCATATTTCGATATTACTTTTATTTTTAGAAATGTTTTGATTGATTTTTAGAGAGAGGAAAGGAGAGAGAGAAACATCTATGAGAGAGAGAAACATCAATGAGAGAGAAACATCAATCAGCTGCCTTCTGCACACCCCCTACTGGGGATCCCGCCCGCAAACCTGGCATGTGCCCTGATGGGAAATTGAACCTGGGACTTCTTGATCCACGGGAAGATGCTCAAATAACTGGGCCACACCTGCTGGGCATGTTTTTAATATCAGTCCTCTGTTACTTTTATGGTCACACACGAGTGGAATTGCACGGGAAGCGGAGGATCCGGAATCAGTTCTGAGGCCTGGGCTGCCCGTTGCCTCTGAGATCCCCTCCTCATCAGCTCCCCTCCCACGTGAAGCCTTCCAGGCAGCTCCCTCGAGCCTCGCTTGCCCACTGACCTGAACCACCGACGTCTGAGTCTCATCTGCTTTTGTCCTCCGGGGAAGGAGAGCTACCCTTGGATTCTTTCCCTCCTGCGAGCTCTCCCTCTCCTCACCCTCCAGCTCAGCACAGGGGTCCCGGGCCCCCGGCCTCAGGGTTGACGGGCTGTCCCCTCGCAGGGCCAGGAGCGGGTGCGCAAGACATCTTTAGACCTGCGACGGGAGATCATCGAGGTGGGCGGCATCCAGAACCTCATCCAGCTGCGGAAGAAGCGGAAGCAGAAGAAGCGAGCTGCCCTGGTGGCCCAGGAGCCGCCCCCGGAGCCCGAGGAGATCGTGAGCTCCTGCGAGGGTCCCTGTGTGGGCAGGGGTCCCGGGAGGCCCGGACACTGCGGGCGGCCCTGGGTGACGGCATTTCCACCCCCCAGACTGGCCCGGTGGAGGAGGAGGCATTCCTGAAAGCTGCCGTGGAAGGGAAAATGAAGGTCATTGAGAAGTTTCTGGCGGACGGGGGCTCCCCGGACACCTGCGATCAGGTGAGGCTCCCACCGACCCCTTCCTGCGCCAGGCGCCTCCCGTTCAGAGCGGCCTCCCAGCCTCCCACGTGGGGGCCGCGTTGAGAAGAGGCATTGGGTGTCCTGTGGGAGGGGTGTCCTCAGAAGTGTTGGGATGGTCCTTCTCACACAGGACTTTACCTACATCCTTGGGCCCTTTTCAACGTGAACCCCATCCAGACCAGCAAATGTCACGTGGTTCTTCAGGGAAGAAAGGAACGGGATCAAATAAAAAGAATGCCCCTCTCCCCTCCAAGCCTCAGTTTCCTCCTCTGTAACACAGCCTGCTTCCCTCAGGGCACATTATGGGGACCAAATGGAATAACAGTGCTTAGATAGGTATTTGCTGAATGAATGAAAAACTATAAAGCTCAGGCGAGGATATATTTTTCTATTATATAGCATACTTCTTTTATACACTTTTTATCTTATTGTGATAAAATATATATCACACGGGCTATGCCATTTTAGCCATTTTAAGTGTACAATTCAGCAGCGTAGATTGCATTTATAATGCTGTGCAGCCATCAGCACTATTTCAAAATGTTTCCACCACCTACCATACTTTTTTTTGTTTGTTTCTTTGAAACACCCTCTTTTTCACTTTAAGCAAATTAATGAACCTGCATTAGTGTAGGCTTCTCCTTTCTTTTCTTCAGACTTCAGAGTCTTAATCTTGTTCTCTCTGTGCATCTCCTCCCTCAGAGCATTGTGCTAGGTACTGGGAGTACAAAACAGAAAAAGATGAGGGTTGAGATGTTTCAAGAGACCAAAGCAGAAAGCCAACTGCATGGGGAAGGGAGGAAGTTCGTCCTTTCCTTGAATCAGTATTCAGGGTGCACCGGCCCCTCCTGGCCCTGGGCTAGGCACTCCGGGGAAACAGCCACGTAAGCCTCAGCTGGCCGGCAAACACCCTCCATGCTGGAGAGTTTCTGGGCCCCTGGACAGTCCTGGCCTAGAGGTTTCAAGAAGATGATGGTACTTGAGCTACATCTTGAAGGAATAGCGAGAATCCATTAAACACTCAAGGGAGTGAGGGCAAAATGGGCACGCTGGCACAGGGAAGAGCCCGTGCAAAGGCCTGGCTTGATGTGCTTGGGGCAGTGAGAAGGACGGAGTCTGCAGGGCATAGAGGGAGTCTGGATAGAGCATGAGGAGCTGGCAAACATGGGAGATACGGGACCCAACACCAGGGTCAGAATCAAGCTGGGCTACGGCCTCAGCCTCAGCTTGTGTGGGAGATGGGCTCAGGCCTGGGCCAGGGGTCAGGCCCTGACAGTCTGTGTGGGGACAGTTCCGTAGGACAGCACTTCACCGAGCTTCCCTGGAGGGCCACATGGAGATCCTGGAGAAGCTTCTGGAGAGCGGGGCCACCGTGGACTTTCAGGATCGGGTGAGCAAGAGGGCAGGGCCTGGCTGGGAGGCAGGAGGTGAGCCTAGACTCCCTCCCTGTGTGCCAACCTGGGACACAGACAGGCTGCCTCAGGGGCCAGGCCTCACCTTTAGTGGGTGTATGACCTTGGGCAGGCCCCATCTCCTCCTCTGCAAATCTGTCTTGGACTAAATGGGTCCCAAGGGTTCTTATGTTCTGCAAACCCATTGCCCAGGCACTGGAGTGCCCCATCTCTTCCCTGTGTCCTTCTCCTGGGTACCTCCCTGCCCTTTGGGCTGGGCCTTTCCCCCAGGGCACTTTCTTCGCTGAAGCTCTGCGATTTGGTCCCATCCTTCCCTTCTAGCTGGATTGCACCGCCATGCATTGGGCCTGCCGCGGGGGCCACTTGGAGGTGGTGAAACTCCTGCAAAGCCGAGGAGCGGACACCAATATGAGAGATAAGGTGAGGCCATGGTGCTCACAGATATTGGGGTGGCTGTGGGCGGGGAGTGGGAGGCGAAGGGCAGAAAAGCCAGGGAAAGCAGTGAACAAGCCTGGTTTCCAGAGTGGCTGCAGAGGCAGGGATGGATCATTTCCATCAAACGCAGGCCCTTGGAAGCCGTCATCTGGGGATGGAGCAGGAAGAGCAGAGGAGAGGGAGGGAGAAGAGATTCACTGTTTGGGGGACTTTGGGATACAGGATTTGTTCATCCAGGCAATCTTTCATCATCCTTCTATCTACCCACCTCTCCATCCATTCATCCATCCATCCATCCATCCATCCATCCATCCATCCTTTTTAAAATTTATTCTTCCTATGTCATCTTGGGCGAGCGATAGCCTCTGAGCCTGTTGCTCCTCTGTAACATGTCTGGCAGAGTTCTTGTATAGATTAAATGGGAAAATGAATGTAAATTAATCGTTAAACTTAAGTCTAATGTGTGATAAGCTTTTGCCATGCCTGTCACATAGTCACCTGCCAATAAATGACATCTATTATCATGACTGAAAGAAGGGCAGAGGAGTGAACAGTTCCTGCTAGCGGGGTGGGAGGGGAATCATGGAAGGCTTCCCAGAGAAGGTGTATGTGATACTTTAGAGCTAGACCATTGGGTAGGAGGGGGAGAACTGAACATTCCCTGTTCCTCCAGGGCTCAGGCCCTGACACCAGGATTGGGGGAGGAATAAGGCTGGAGTTAAGACCACCCCCCCCTTCCCAAAGCCACACAGGCCAGGCCCCCTCAGCCACTAGTTCCCGCTTCCTCCCTCCTTAGTTACTGAGCACCCCCCTGCACGTGGCGGTGCGCACAGGGCACGTGGAGATCGTGGAGCACTTTCTGTCCCTGGGCCAGGACATCAATGCCAAGGACAGAGTGAGTGTCTGGGTTCTCCCTGCCCAGCCCCACCACCGGGGGGGCGGGCAGCCCGCGGGCTCCCATATGCCAATACGGGCTATGCTGAGTGTCACACTGGCTCTAGGAAGGGGACAGTGCCCTGCACGACGCCGTGAGGCTCAACCGCTACAAAATCATCAAACTGCTGCTCCTGCATGGGGCCGACATGATGGCCAAGAACCTGGTAAGCTCATTCCGTTCCCGACTCAGTAATCAGAGAGCACGGCACACCCAGGCCCTGTGCGGAGCCGGCAGAGGAAACAGAACCGAGCAAGACTCAGCCTGCCTGCCCGGGGAGCTCCTTCCCGGCCCCAGTCCTGGAAGGTCCGGGCTGGAAGGACCCAGGCCCTCGCTGGCATGCACGTTCCTGGCACACCATGTTGGTTCCTGGTGGTCCTTGAGGGCTCTTAGCATTCCATTTCCCCTACCCAAGCTCTTCTTTGGGATTCAGAGCAATCACAGAATGGAGAAGGCCCCCCACAACCCCCCACAAATTGAGAAAGTTAAGGGGATATGGGAAAGCCAGGAAGCTAGGGAGGGTATGAACGAGGACGTCTCATCTTGACATTATTGGCATTTGGGGCTCGGCTGCCCTGTGCACCGTGGGATGTTGAAGCAGCCTCCCTGACCGCCACTCAAGATGCCCGTAGTACCCACTCCCCACCTCCCACCACCACCAGCACCACCAGGTGTGATGAGCAAAAGGTCTCCAGGCACTGCCAGAGCTCCCTGTGGGGAACCACTGGTACAGATGAGGGCGCCTCCTGGAACAGACTTCCGAACAGTGACCAGCTCTCCTCTTGGTCCCCCCAGGCTGGAAAGACTCCCACGGATCTGGTGAAGCTATGGCAAGCCGACACCCGGAATGCTCTGGAGCACCCTGAGTCGGGGTCAGAGCAGGACGGGTCGGAGGGGGCTGCTGAGAGTGGGCAGGACACCCCCCCAGCCTGTGCCAGCCCAGTCAATGCCTGAAGGGCCCCCAGACCTGAGCCACTCCTCTGCGGAAGACCCAGGAGCATCCACGAGCTCCCGCAATAAACATGTCATTTTGCTATGTGGGATGTTTGTTTCTGTCTGTGCCTGAAATATGTAGGAATGCAGGAATGGGGTGGCTGGGGCAGGGGGGCTGTCTGAACTCCAGCCTTATCCCTTCCCCAAGCCCTTCTGCGTTTCCTCCTCTCCTGGCTTTCGCCCTGGCACCCCTCTGCCCCAGTCCCGGCATGAATCAGCTTCACCCCACACTCGTCCTAGACCACCCCTCCTTGTGACCTGTGGGGCTGCGGGTGGCCTGCACAGGCCTGTCACAGGGAGGCGTCTGGCTGGGAAGTGGGGCAGCTAGGGGAGTGTGGGTCACCCAGACCTGCCACGCCTCCCACGGGGCTCAGCCAATCGCCTACTGCGACCAACGCGGAACTGCCAAGCAAAAGCTGGCCGGGCTCCTGGCTGTGGGCTGGAAATTGTGGGAGGAGGACTCGGGCCCCACTAGAAACACCCTCTAGTGCCGGGACCCCAGGAACCAGTCCTCCAGCTGGCGAGCCACATTGGGTTGTGGCATCCCTCCAGGTGCTCCCCGGGAGGAGGAGGAACCTCTCCCTCCCGCCCCCCATCCCCCCACGGGGACCTATAGGCCTAGCCTTGGACCCTGGGGACACCCAGCCCCGCCTGCCCCAGGGCTGACAAGGCAGGGGCAGCAAATTTTTAACTAACACATTGATCATTAACAGGGGTCGGAAGGGGCCCAAACTCAGCCTCCCCGCGGGACAGAGACAAGCTGGGCCTCCGGCTTCCTGTGGAGATGCTGGGCCCCCGGGTCTGGTCCTCTGTGAGGCAGGGGCTGAGCAGGGGTTTGTCTAGGAATGTGGGGGGCCGGGCCTCAGGGGAGGGGAGGAAGGTGGACATCGCGGGCATCTATCCCCCTCTGACGACGCCCTTCACCGCCACCTCTGAGGTGGACTATGGGAAACTGGAGGAGAATCTGCAGAAACTGGGCGCCTTCCCCTTCAAAGGTGAGTGGGCCTGTCCGCTGTGGGGCTGGGGGAGAGGGGCAGGGCCTGGTCCCTTCAGCCAGAAGCCAGAGGGAGGCCCCCAGGCCTGTCCAGCTGCTCATTTTACGGGAGGGGGACAGAGCGCACTGGCCTGCAGTCAGGTGGGCAGCTACCTGCAGGCCTGAGACCCTGACTGATCTCCGCTGCCTCAGTTCCCACCGCTGTGAACTGCTAAAGAGCCATCTCAGCTCTCAGCATTATTATGAGGGTCAAACGCGATACTGGGTGTGAAAGTCCTTGTTAACCTGGCACTCTGTGCAGGTGTGAGGGCAGCCAGGTGTCCAGTGGCAGCCCGGCCAGCAGGCTCATCCCCCTCGAAGCCTTGTTTGCACTCTCTCTTCTGGGTAAAACCTCCCTTGGCCAAATTCATGCCTGTTCTGGATTCTCCGCCTCACTTCCCCTCTGCACATGGGTCTCCCCTCCCTGAGGCCAGGGACCAGGCTATATCGGTGCCACTCGACATACCACACAGCCACAAGCACAATGAATGAAGTTAGAAGTGGAAAAGTCCCCCCATCCTGCCCTGCCACCCTTACCCACGACGCAGGACAGTTCCCAGAGGCAGTCCTCTCCAGAGCCCCATTTCACAGATGGGAAGACGGGGCTCAGAATGACTTGCCCAAAGTCACTTCCTAGAACGTGGCTGAGCTGGGATTTGAACCCAGGCGCCACTGCACAGCCACGCTGCGTTTCACGCCACTGCACTGAGTGCTGCAGTCTGGCCAGCACCAGCTTGGGAATGGAGTGGCTCCGACTGAGGCGGTGTGTGGAGCAGCTGAGAACATGGACTCTAGTTTCCAATCGCAGCTGGCCTGATTGGAAACTAGAGTAGTTATTATACTGTTACTGACGTAGCTGTGAGCTAGTCTCTCTAAACCTCAGTCCCCCATCTGACCCATGGGAGTAATAACGCCCATCTCATGGGTCAATGGGGGAAAAATCCGAGAGAATGCAAGTGAAGGCAGGCTGCAGTGGCAGAGCGATACATCGGCAGGTGTTGAGTCCAAGGACCATTAAGAGGACAGCATGGACTGTGGGCAAAGCTGCTTTGGGACAGTGACTGCTGGCCGGACTGAGACCCCATCCATGTCTTAGTGTGAGGTGACGTGATCCTTCCTCAGAGGACAATGGATGCCCTATGGACGCCCACTTTGAGCTGGTGACACAAACGCCAAGTAAATTCCTGCTGGGACTCGAGTCATGGGGCCCCGAAGGTCTGGGCGGAGGCCTGGTTCTCGTGAAGCAGTGAGAAGCTCCTTACCTCTTTCTAAGAGGAGAGAAGGTTCTGCTTCACCTTCCGGGTTCAAGGACGCTTTAGCACCGGGGTGGGGAGGGGAGACTTTACATCTGATGTCTGCCTACCCCCCAGAGAATCACAGAGACCCCTAGGTTCTTGGAAGCCTGCCCCTGACCCTGCAGAGGGCAGGGCAGCGCCCAGGAGCACAGGCTGCGTGGACTTGGCAGGCATTAGTCCATCTCCCTGCAACCCACCCAGGAGCCTGCTCCCCCCTTCCCTCTCTCTTACCCCCAACACAAGATGCGGGGAGGAGCAAGTGGGCTGTGTGGAAGAGCCCAGCCTCTGGAGTTAGGAGACTGGGTAGGAATCCTGGCTCCACCAGGTAACAGTGACCTTTGGAGAGTTTCCTCATTTTAGAATGGGAATTGAGCCCCCAGGTTCAACGCGCTTCTCCCCAAGAGCTCAAACAGGAGGCCCTCGCACCGGGAACATAGAACCATGGGGTCCTGTCACTGCTCCCAGGACACAGCCAGATGCCCGGGAAGGGAGCAGGGGGCCTTTCCCTGTGAAGTTGGCGTGTCTCTTGCCTGATCCTGGCCCCGCTTTGCAGCTCAACCCTCAGGGGGAGAGGGGAAAACCAGCACAGTTCTCATTGCCAGGCCCCTGCACCATGATGAAGCCCCCCCACCCAAAGTGGAGAGCCTGCCCTTGATGAATCGGTGAACAGCTAGAGATTGTTTTGGAAAGCATGGCCTGAAACCCTGTAGCTTTTTAAAAAATATTTTTTTTAATTTTCTATTACAGTTGGCGTACAAATTATATTAGTTGCAGGTATTTAACTAGTGATGAAACACTCACATAACTTACGAAGTGATTATCCCAATAAATCTAATGCCCATCTGATACCATACATAGTTATTATACTATGATTGACTAGGGTAGTTCTTTATTTTTATGTTTTCGTTGTTAATTTGTACTGGTTATTTGAATAAAGAGTTTTTTTTTTAATTTTTTAAAAATATATTTTATTGATTTTCCACAGAGAGGAAGGGAGAGGGATAGAGAGCCAGAAACATCGATGAGAGAGACATCAATCAGCTGCCTCCTGCAGGCCCCCCCACTGGGGACATGCCCGAAACCAAGGCACACGCCCCCTACTGGAATCAAACCTGGGATCCCTCAGTCCGCAGGCCAACTTTCTATCCACTGAGCCAAACCGGTCTCCGCAAGAGTATTTTTTTTTTTTTAAATAAAAGTTTTAACTGGAGAGTGGAGAGTAGAGTTGTTGCTGAGGGGCCATTTGGTCCTGAACTCACTCCCATAAGCCACCTCAGAGATGAACTTTGAGTTGTTATTTCCAAACGAGGTCATTGGATGACCACAGAGCTCCTCCAGCCAGACTGGGAGTTCCTGTTCCCACAGAGCTTGAAGCTTGTGTCTTCTTTCCTTAGTATGTGGACCAGACCATGTTTTCTTGTGATCAGATAGAATATTTTGGGCTACATGAAAGCCATTACTGCCTTGAATAAAATACTTTGTTTAAAACATCACAGTTTTTATAATCCTATTTTAACATTTCTTCATTTAAAAAAACGTGTTAGCTGCCTCTGGGTGGGAAAATAGAGCGGCCCAGGCCCGTTTCCACCTGAGGCCCTGGGTATAATTTGGGATTGGGGGCCAGGCTGTTTGTTGTCTGTTCCTTTGGAGAGCCTGGCAGGCTGGCCCACCTGCTCACACCTGCCCTGTGCCCACTTCGGGGGTGGGGTCGGTGGTGGTGATAGATCCTGGGTTTGCAGGTGCACCAGGCAGCAGCCCCACCTGGGATGGCCCCAGGGATCTGGGACCCAGTGACTTCTCTGGTTCTATCTGCTCTGCCTTCTAGGCCCTGCTGTCTTCCCCTCCCCCATTTGTGACCTCATGTTATTCTAGAATGAGCTCCTTGCTGGACCCCTTTTCCTGCTGGACCCTACTCCCTAATGGGGCTGGGGACTGCAAGTGGGGATGGAATGCTCTGACAGCAGATATGGGTCCTGGATGGAGAGAGATGCCGCCTCAGATGGCCAGGAATAGATGCCAGCCTGACCACAGGTGTCCTTCAACCACGAACAGCTTGATCTAGAAGCCTCCGCCTGCTGAGAACCACTGGATGGCAAGGGAGAGAAACCCAAGGTTGGAAGAGAAGAAGGACGGAGTTGCAGAATGGATCACAAGCAGAAGACAGAAGGGGCTCAAGTTGGGGAAGTTGCCCTTCCACTGACTTTGGGGATAGCCGTCAGGGTGGGAGACAGAACCTGAGCCTCAGACAGGGCCTGCTGGGGTAGACATGAGGGATGCTGTAGCCTTACCCCACCCCGCCCCCACAACCAATGAACCTCATAATGGGGTTCATTGCTGAGGCGGGAGGGGTAGCCTAGGAAGGGTGCAGCGGTGGGCCTGCCTGCCAGACACCCACAGGGAGCCTGCCCCTTCAAGCATGAAACTTACCATCTGGGCTCCCCCACTCCCAGTGCACTCTTAGCTCTGCCTGCCTGGCTAGGGTCCTGGAGAACTTCTTGGAGCTCATCCAGCAGCCATCATGCAAGGTGGTGCTGGGGACTGTCCTCTTAGTCGGAGGTGGAAGCCTCATGCTGTGGCTTCAGAGGAGGAGGAGGAGGAGGAGGATAGCCTCCGTGTCTCCAAAAGAGGAGCGTGAGCCACAAGAAAGCCACAAAGGGCAGAATGAGAACTGGATCAAATCTCACTTTAGCCGCCTTTCCGAAGAGAAGCTGGCCCCCTACAGCGCCACCACCGCTGCCAGCAGCAGTATCACCGCCCCCCACCCTGAGACTGTCCACAGAGAGGCCAACACCGCGGCTCGCATGGAGAACTCCACCTCCAGGGAGCCCTTCGCCAACAAGCAGAAGGTGCCTGGGTACTCAGTGGTCAGAGAGACCCACAAGGAGTCCTCATCCACAGATGAGGCTACATGGTCCGCCGTGGCTGCTACTACTAAGGAGATTGACACCAAGAATCGCCAACTGGCCAACTCTATGTTGCAGCGTGCCATGGTGTACCGGAACTCAGGCCACTTGGAGTCCAAGGACATCAACCAAGAGGAGCTGAAAGCCCTCCAGGAGGTGGAGATAAAGCTGAAAAGCAACTTCCTCACGCAGCGGGAAACCACTGTTTCTGGTATGAACCACACACACACCTTCCATGGCCATGGTCACCATGGCCACCAGGATCATCCAAGCCACCCAAACCACCACCAGAGCCACAGCGTGCCCAACCGCAGCCATCAGACCTATCACCCCTTTGAAGCCACCTAACCACGGATGGAGATGCCCCTTCCCCCAACAAGGCTGGACATACAATCACAGGCCTGTTTTCTCTCCTACGGGACAGCCTTTGTGTCCAAAGTGAGATGCTGTCATCCCAATCCCTTCTTCAGGCTCCTAGAGGGGTCCTGGACCTCTTCAACTTCATGAGTGGAATCTGCCACAGAGGATGGCCCCTAATGGAGAAAGAGCTGGGAGGGAGCAAAGCTGCTGAAACAGACACAAATAGGTTCCTGTAGACCCACTGAGAGAAGACAAATGAGGCAGATCCCAGGAACAGCTGAAAGCTAACACTGCTGCCACACGCCTGAGCCAATAAAGCCTTGCACCCCTTCACTCTGAGTCTGGGGGCTCTGTAGCCAGCCTCAGGGCTGGGCAGGAATGGGGGAGTTCCTTCTCCCACACCCCTTTTGGTGTGGGCTATTTTGCTGAATTGATTTGAGACACCATAAATGGCTTCCCAGGTCTCAGGCTCTGGGGATGGGATATCTCCAGGAGGCTTCCCACCCACCAGCCTGCTGTTGTCAGGAAAAGAGGAAGCAGCCAAGAATTGGGGGGAAGGAGGTGAGATAGACTTATGGAAGAAGTAAGTAAGCAGGGTGGGCTGTAGCCCCTGTCCTCTTGGTGCCATCCTCAGCCGGTCTATGGCCTCTCCAATCATCTGGCATCTCTGCTGAGTCCCCCTGTCCACCTGCTCCCTGCACCCACAGGGATCCATGTAGTGTCTGCCCGCCCCAACACACCATTAGAGCTACTGTGCTGTATATATTCTGTCCTTGTTTATATTAGTACTAGAGGCCCGGTGCACAAAATTTATGCACGGGGGTGTGGGATCCCCTAAGCCAAGCCTGCACCCTCTCCAATCCAAGACCCCTTAGGGGATGTCCGACTGCTGGTTTAGATCCCAATCCAGGACTGCTGGCTCCTAACTGCTCACCTGCCTGCCTGCCTGATTGCCCCTAACTGCCCCACACCTGCTGGCCTAGTCACCCCAACTTCCCCCCCACCGGCCTGGTTGCCCCTTACTGCTCCCCCCTGCCAGCCTGGTCGCCCCTTGCAGTCTTCTGCTTAGTCGTTTGGTCATCCCTCACTAAACCCCCTGCCGACCTGGTCGCCCCACTCAGCCTGCTGTTCAGTTGTTTGGTCATCCCCCAATGACTCCCCTGCTGGCCTGGTTGCCCCATGCAGCTTGCTGTTCAGTCATTTGGTGGTCCCTCACTAACTCCCCTACCAGCCTTGTCACCCCACACAGCCTGTGTTCGGTCATCTGTCTGGTTGTTTTGGTCATGACAGCCCCTGGCTTTTTGTATATTAGGATTGCTGGGGCTGAGGTTGCTGGCTGCTGCTAGTACTACTACTACCAACAGCTCCCTCTTTTTGAGGTTTTGCTGATTTGCTTTTAGTGTGTGCCACATGGCCCAGACCTATGAGGAAGGTAAAACATTCTCTCCATTTTGCAGATGAGCACCTGAGGCCCAGAGGTGTAATTCGCCTGAGGTGACTGAGACTGTGATGTCACTGGGCTTAGAGCCCTGCTTCAGCTGACTCTGAAGTCCAGACCCAGACCCACTGCCCTGTTCTAAGGCCAGTCCCATGCCCACCGTCCCCAGATGATTCGGGAGTTAGGAGTCTTTGAATATTTTTGACATTACTAATAAGTGATTTTATATATATGCTAAGACACATCAGGCCTGAAATTGCACATATAGCCAAGTAGGAGCGGGCTCCTAGGGCAGCAGTTCACAGATTTCAAAAGGCTTTATTGTATATTTTCTTCTTTAGGCCTTCAGGACAGCCCTGTAAGGTTAGGATTGAAATGATTTTATTGTCATTCCATAGAAAGGAAGTGGGGATTCAGAGGTGTGAGGTGACTAGCTCAATAGCCAGAGGTGACTTGGGTCCAGTGCTTCCCTAACTCTACCACACTCCCCTCTCCCCCCAGCCTGGCATTTCTTCTGTCTTGGGAGTTAGGACTGGGTCAGATGCTCCCTTCAATGACACAAGGGAGAGGCCACCAGGAGTCTTAAAAAAATATATATATATGCCAAAACCGGTTTGGCTCAGTGGATAGAGCATCAGCCTACAGACTGAAAGGCCCCAGGTTTGATTCCAGTCAAGGGCATGTACCTTGGTTGCGGGCACATCCCCAGTAGGGGGCGTGCAGGAGGCAGCTGATCGATGTCTCTCATCGATGTTTCTAACTCTCTATCTCTCTCCCTTCCTCTCTGTAAAAAAATCAATAAAATATATTAATATATATATATATATGTATATATATATATATGGCATAATATGCTAATTAGACAACAGCCAAATGACCTTTCAGATGACCTTCTGAATGAAGCCGAGGCTGCATGAATTTTGTGCATCGGGCTTCTAGTGTGTGAATGATATATATATATATTTAATATGATTTCAGAGAGGATCGGAAAGGGAGAAAGAGAGAGAAACATTGGTGATGTCAGCTGCCTCCTGCACACCTCCTACTGGGGATCAAGTCCACAATCCAGGTATGTGCCCTGACCAGGAATCGAACTGTAACCTCCTGGTTCATAGGTTGATGCTCAGCAGGCCACTAGGAGCCTTGCACACAGGGTCCTCTTTGACCCTCAGAGTGGGTCTCTCTGACACTGCTGTGGAGGTAGGTCCACCAGTGGGATCCGGGGGCCTCTGGAACTGACCACCAGAATGAAAGGGGACTTGGGAATGAGTGGCTATGTCTGAAGAAGTAGCTGGAGAAAGACCCCACCTTGGCCCCCTTTGAGGGGGCGTGGCAGGCACGTTGGGGAAGGGAGATATTCTTCCATCTGAATAGAGGGAGTAGCAAAGGCTGACGAATCTCTAAGTCTTTGATCTCTAAATCAGAGGGTGCTGGTCCAATCCTGACGCGACTGGAGCCTTCCTCCAAGGTGGGGCAGCTCTTCAAATGGGGATGGCCCCCTGGGAAAGCACAGAGCCTCATGTAGCAAGAGGCACCTACCTCCGGCTCCCAGCCTGATGCGGAGGAATAGCTCCTAAGGAGGCAATGCAACAGGCGCCAAAAGCTATTTGCCTCAAGATGTTCCCTGTAACGTTAGCAAGGCAAAAACCTGAAAAGAAGCAGCATCCAGTGAGCTGGCCTGGCAACTTGCAAAGTAGAGTCTAACGGAGTCGTGAGCAGCATGGAAAGGTTGGTGGTGCAACTGCCTCCACATCACACTGTGTCCCTTGAAGGATGGATGACTCACAGGAACACTCTCTCTTGGTGCCAGTGCCAGGAAACTCTGTGTTTCCCCGGGGTGGCCGCCTTGCTTTTATCTTGAGCTCCACATATCTGTCAGCTGACCATGTTTCCCTTTTAGCTCTGACAGTCGGGGAAGCTCCAAATCAAATTCATGACCCATCGCTCACAAGTGTGTGACGGCGGTTTGGAAATCAATATCGTTCCTGGTTTTATTTTCTTTCCTTTCTCCCAAACACTTGCATTTATTTATAACCTTGTATTTTATGCTGTGGTCGTCAACTATTGAAGGAAAATATTTTTGGAAGGGAATGGGGTAGAGAGGAGAAAGAAGAGGAAAGAGAAAGTTAAAAGGAAAAGGGGAAGAAATGGTTTTAGTAACCTTCCTTTCAGATTTCGCTGAATAGCAGCAATTCTGCTGGTCTCTGATGGATATAAAAGGATTGACACCTTTAGCTGGTCATGTTAGAAACCATTCCAGTGATGGATAAAATAGAAAAACAAAAAAGAAAAGAATGAGATGCCACTTTTCACCTAGAAAATTGGCAAAAATTCATGCTGACAACCCTGTGTTGGCACGGACGAGGCCTGACAGACTCTTCTTTGTACTGATGGGTGTGACCTGGATAACCAGAGAGGATGGCACATGCAGGTGTGCAATTTGTTAATTACCACACCTAAGTAAACTGTAGGGGATTCCTTAGACATGGGCACAGAAGACTTTACAGAAAATGTTTGCTTTAGCTCTGCTAGCAAAAATAAAGAAATGTCCTCAATGTCCAAAGGACTCTAGCCAGTTTGGCTCAGTGGATAGAGCGTCAATCTGTGGACTGAAGGGTCGTTCCCAGGTTTTGTCTCTGTCTCTGCTCCACCCTTTCACTCTCTCTAAAAAAATCAATGGAAAATATCCTTAGGTGAGAATTAACAAAATATTAAAATTAAATTTGAAAATGTCCTCAAAGGGAGAATAGGACGTAAATTGTGGGCCCTAGCCAGGTAGCACAGCTGGTAGGTAACTCAGTTGGTTAGAGCATCATCCTGATATGCCAAGCTTGTGGGCTCCATTCATGATCACATATAAGAATAAATCAATGAATGCATAAGTGAAACAACAAATCAGTGTCTTTCTCTCTCTCTCAAAATCAATTTTTTAAAAAGTACATTGTGGTCTAAGCTCATAATAGAATATTATATGACTAGAGGCATGGTGCACGGGATTCGTGCATTGGTGGGGGGCATGGCCTGTGGGGATCAGCCTGCTGTGGAAGTGCCACTCATCCTGGTCAGCTGAGTGGCTGTGGACCACCCTCTGAGCGGCTGCTCCTGCTGTGGGAGCGCACTGACCACCAGGGGGCAGCTCCTGCATTGAACATCTGCCCCTTGGTGTTCAGTGCGCATCATAGCGACTGGTCAGCCAATCGTTCTGGTCATTCCATCATTTGGACGTTGGGCTTTTATTCTATAGGATAATGAGTATGACTGAATCATAACTACATGTCCTGCTACAGACACAATGTTGGGCAAAAATGGCAAACTGTGGAAGATACAGATAAGTTTGACTTTATAAAGTTTTAAGTGTCAAAATCCGTCTTGTTTCTGGGTCCAAATATATGTCTAAAGGGTATAAAGACTTGAATGGGAACAATAACACCTGAGTCAGGACAGCAAGAGGAGGAAGAGGAAGGTGACCAGGGGAAGGTTGCCAGGGGTACTGAATACACGTATGTGAATTACATGATTACCTATTCTTTGGGGCATGGCTAAAACGGTTTACCAAAACAAACAAAAATGGGGTGAACACTGTTATTGCACCTGTTTAAAACCTTCTGGCTGCATCAGAACAAAGGTGGGAAGGAAATGTGTGAAAAGCTATGGCTTCCAGGAGGTAGGAGCCTGGGCGAGTGTGACAGCAGTGTCCCTGCTGCTCGTAAGAGGATGAGAAGTGTCTATGATGTGATGCGATCTTCCCTGCAGGCTTTGTGGTCCAGGGCTCCAACGGCGAATTCCCCTTCCTGACCAGCAGTGAGCGCCTGGAGGTGGTGAGCCGCGTGCGCCAGGCCATGCCCAAGGACAAGCTCCTGGTAGCTGGCTCTGGCTGCGAGTGTGAGACCATAATGCCCTGGGCCCTGGGAGTCCCTGGGGGTGGGCCGCCAGGGGCTGGGGTCAGTCTACTTGGTTATCTCCTCTGCACCCCTTGCTTGCCCCAGGGTCCAAGCCCAGCCCTCTTCCTCCTCCCGCTCTCACCCTGCATGGCCCCCAGGGAAGACCCTCTTTCCTCCCGCAGCCACTCAGGCCACGGTGGAGATGACGGTGAGCATGGCCCAGGTCGGGGCTGACGTCGCCATGGTGCTGACTCCTTGCTACTATCGCGGCCGCATGAGCAGCGCTGCCCTCATCCGCCACTACACCAAGGTGGGTGTGAGGGGTGGGCATGGGGGCGAGAGCTGGGACCCAGAGGAAGCTGAATGAGGGGGGCACGCTGCCTGGGAAGAGGAGACAGAGAAGCTGGGAACAGAGTGGGGAGCCTATGTCCCATGAAGGGCGGCACTGGGAAGGGGAGCAATGCCACCACGTGCCAGCTGTGTGACATTGTGCGACGGCCCGAACCATGCTGTCTCTGTGTCCTTCCTTCTCAAAGAGGAGGAATAAAGGTACTAATCTTCATAGTGTTGTGAAGATTAAATTATATCAAGACATACAGCACTGGGGACGGTGCTGGGCACATTGAAAGCACTCACTAACGACTATCCACTGTTACCGCTTTCAAGCAGGGCAATGTGGCACTGTGACTTCCGGTCCAGGAGGTGGGGCTGTCCAGGGTGCCCTGGCCCGGACCTGATGGGTCTGGGCAGCTGCCCTCTGCCCTCTTCTCTGCGTCCCTCAGGTCGCCGACCTCTCTCCAGTTCCGGTGGTGCTGTACAATGTCCCAGCCAACACGGGGCTAGACCTGCCTGTGGACGCGGTGGTCACGCTTTCCCAGCACCCGAATATCATTGGCATCAAGGACAGCGGTGGCGATGTGAGTGGCAGCAGCTCCTGGCTGGGGGCACCGTCCACTCCTCTTTTGCTACCATCTTCAGGGCAGTTCTGGGACCTGCTTCCGTTTGGGTCCTCTCTGTGCTGTGGGGTCTTCGGAGGGGGGCGGTGGAGGGAAGGTTCTCCTGCGTCCACACTGGCCCAGCCCCCACCCAGACTAGCCCGAGGCTCTGGGCTCCATCACAGCGGGCTTTGCTGTTGCAGGTGACCAGAATCGGGCTGATGATTCACAAGACCAGGAGGCAGGATTTCCAGGTGTTGGCTGGATCGGCTGGCTTCCTGCTGGCCAGCTATGCTGTGGGTAAGCCTCCCGCTGCTCTCACCCTGGTGAGGGTGACCCAGACACCCCCAGGAAGCTGGGGTTTGCTGGAAGAGACCGTGAGTGCCAGGACCGAGTCTGCAGAGGGCCTTTGCCAGTTTGCTTACTCTGTAACCTCAGAAGCTTAGCACGCTGCTTACTCGTCTGGACACTGGGTGCTTGTGAGGGACGTTGTTGGGCGAAGGAGGGTGGCCGGGTATAAACCCTGGCTTATCGTTGGAATGCTTGCAATTTGCTTTAAGTCCCAAGCTCTGTGCTTGGGTGGCAAACTCAGCTCCTGTAATCTCTCTTTTAAAAAAAAAATATGTTTTTATTGATTTCAGAGAGGAAGGGAGAAGAAAAGAGAGATAGAAACATCAATGATGAGAAAGAATCATTGTTTGGCTGCCTCTTGCATGCCCCCCACTGGGGGAATCAAACCCGCAACCCAGGCATGTGCCCTTGGCCAGAATCGAACCTGGGATCCCCCCAGTCCGCAGGCTGACGCTCTATCCATTGAGCCAAGCCGGCTAGGGCAGCTCCTGTAATCTCACAAAGGCCCTGGGCCCTCCCCTTTAGTCTGGAGCTGACTTTCCTTTCTCTGCTTCCAGCCTAGAAGGAATGGTCAGACCTGCAAGGTTGGGCAGGGATCTTCAGCTGCCTGGTCAGAGTCTATCCCAGTCCAGGATCCTAGGAATGTCACTATTAGGCCAACTGTTCTTGTCTGTCTGGGGTCAAGGTCCTTGGGTTTTGAGCCGGAGGAGGGTGCCGGATGAGGGCGGGGGAGGAGGATAGCGGCTTTGGCTCCTTCAGCTGACACAGATTTAAGTTACTTTTCCAAAGCTGCCGGGTCCTGTTCTCTCTGGTTTGTGCAGGCTTTGGCTCACTGTTGAGGTCCTTACACATCCCTCTCTGCGTCTTTAAAGTACAGGGGAAGAAGGGGACTCCGTTATGCCTTGTTCCTGAGGGGTGGGGCGGCGCAGGGGAGGTGGAAAAGGACTGGGGCCCGGATCTGAGCTGGAATCTCAGCTCTGCTGTTGACTCGCTGAGTGTCAGTGGGCCGGGTTCTCAGCCTCGCTGGGTTTGAGATTCTGCTCTGGAAAGCAGGGGGGTATTGTGAGAGGTAGAAAGCACCTATGTCTGCCATAGTGCTTGGCACATAAGAGGGATTCAATAAATGGCAGCTGTATAAACATATTGGCAGTTGCCTGCTCTCGCTCCAGTGTCCAAGCCCCTCTGCTTAGGGGCCCTCCTAATCAGCCTTCTCGTCACACTCACCGGCTCACAGGAGTGGCAGGGCCTCTGCAACTGCAGCCAGCCCATTTCCCTTAACCCGTGAGAACCAAGAGGACCAGAGGGTCTATGACTTGTCCAGGTTTATGCAGCCAGTGGGAGGAAATGCCTGGTGTCCTGTGTCCAGAGCACTTTCCTCTCCCCCATCCCACCCCACCCCTGTTCCAGGCTGAATTCAGGATGGGGTGGAGGGGATAAGATTTCAGAAGAGCCAAGCCTTCCCATTCACCTCACCCCTTCCAGGACTGGTGAGTGAGGGGGCCAGGAGAGGAGTGTGGAGGTGCCAACTGGCAGGTGGAACTTTATATTTTTGGGCGGGGGTGGGAGGTGTGGGGAAGAGGCAAGGGGAGTGCAAGGAAGGAACTGCCCTTGAGATAGATAGCCTTCAGCCTCTGCTCCCTGACCCTGGCCTGTGGGGCTCTGCTTCGCTGAATATGCCGGCAGCGTTCTCTCTGTGCTCGGTGGGCTCACGGAGCCTGCCTCTGACCTGGCCCACCGGTGGCACAGAAATCCACATCCTAGCTCCTAACGAAGAGGTTCTGGGCCAGGGTTTGGAATTCTCTGTGAGAAGAGGCTCTGGCTGATGTTCTGCATCCTACCCTGGGCAGGAGCTGTGGGGGGCGTGTGTGCCCTGGCCAACGTCCTGGGGGCTCAGGTGTGCCAGCTGGAGCGACTCTGCCTCACAGGGCAATGGGAAGATGCCCAGAAGCTACAGCACCGCCTCATTGAGCCGAACACTGCGGTGAGCTCCCAGCCAATGGCAGCAGAGGGTTGGTGGGTGGGGAGGTGGTTCTGTGTCCTCCTTAGAACAGGATGCATGCAGGGCAGGCCCAGGGGTCCCCCACTCAATCTCTTCCCTTTCCGAAAGTCCGTTTAGACAACATTTCACTGTGGGAACTCTTGTGCCTCCCCAGAAAATCTTGACTTCAGACAAAGTTGAGCCCTAACTTTAGTGTGCATTAGCATTCATTTAGGCATTGAGGTAAGCATCCTGAGGGTTTGTGACAGAAGTTGTCCTGGGACCTGACTGCGATGCACTTCTAGAGAAAGGGTCCGTGGGCCTTTACAAAGGGCCAGGTCCTAACCGAATGATTGAGAGCAGTAACAGAGAAGTTGGAACGCTGGAGGTATTGAGAGTTCTGCCTTCAAATAATCTGTTCTGCAGTCAGGCCGTGTACCCCAATTCTGGGCTGGGCAAGTTGAGAAGAGCCAAGAGAGAAAGCCTGTCAATGCCAGACAACGCTGTGCAGAGCCATATGGGAGTCCAAGGCAAAAAGAAAAATGGGTGTCCCTATAGGTAGATAGGTAGGTAGGTAGGTAAGTAGGTAGGTAGGTAAGTAGGTAGATAGATAGATAGATAGATAGATAGATAGATAGATAGATAGATTTCAGAGAGAGGAGGGGAGAGGGAAAAAGAGATAGAAATATCAATGATGAGAGAGAATCATTTATCAGCTGCTTCCTGCATATCCCCTACTGGGGATTGAGCCTGAAACCTGGGCCCCTAACTGGGAATTGAACTATGACCTTCAAGTTCATGGGTCTATGCTCAACCCTGGAGCCACACCAGCTGGGCTTTATGTCTATTTTAACTTAAACTTGTAATACAGGGAACCACTACCAGTTTTCCCTAGTGGGAACAATATCACAACCAGGATTTTGATGCTGATGTAGTCAAGATATAGAATATTTCCATCACCACAAAGATCCCTCACGTTCCACTTTTAGAACCACACATACTGACCTCCTCCCTCTCCCCTCTCTGTAACCTATGGCAACCACAGATATGTTTACCAATTTTTAAATTTTGTCAGTTCAAGACTGTTATAGAAGTGAAATAATCTAATCTATGACCTTTTGAGGTTGGCTTTTTCACTCAGAATCTTTTTCCGGAGATTCGTCCAGGTGTTGGACGTATCAATGAGACGGTTCCTTTTTCTTGATGAGTAATATTTTATGATATGGCCACACCACAACTTGTTTAACCATTCACTGTTGAATGACAGCTAGGGGTTTCCAGTTTGGGCTTTCAAAGCTTCTATGAACATGCATGTACAGGTCTTTGTGTGACCATAAGTTTTCATTTTCCTAGGATAAATACACAATGGCTGAGTGACATGGTGGTTGCATGTTTAATTTTTATTTTAAGAAACTGACACACTGTTTTTCAGAGTGGCTGTACCATTTTACATTTATCTTGGTATAAGTGTATGAGTGATCCAACTTCTCTGCATCCTCACCAGAATTTGATCTTGTGACTGTATTTTATTTTAGCCATTCTCATAGGTGTGTAGTGATATTTCATTGTGGTTTCAGCTTACCTGTCTCTACGGCTGACACTATAGAACATCTTTCCATGTATATATTCACCATCTGGATATGCTCTTAAAAGAAACGTCAGTTTATGTTGCTTGACCATTTTCTAATTGGATAATTTGTTTTGTTGTGGTTTTGTTTTGTTTTTGCCTGTTGGTTTTGGAAGTTTATTATATCTCCTAAGTGCAAATCCTTTTTGAAATATGTGATTTGCAAATATTTCCTCCCAATATGTAGCTTGTCTTATCATTCTCTTTAAATGTCTTTTGAAGAGCAAACATTTTTAATTTTGATAATATCCAGTGTATTAATACTTTCTTTTATGTTTAGCTTTTGATGTCCAGTCTAAGAGAGCTATTTGCCTGCCACCAAATTGTGAAGATTTTCTCCTAAAATTGTATAATTTTACATTTTTTAAGTCTGTGGCCCATTTTGAGTGGATTTTGTGCAAAGTGGGATACGTAGATTGAGGTTTTCTCCTTTTGCTTAGAGATATTCTCCTGTGGCAGTGGCGTCTGTTGAAAAGGTGATTTTCCTTTATTGAGTCACTTTTGCACCTTTGTCAGACATCAGTTATGTATATTTGTGTGGGTCTATTTCTAGGTTCTCTATTCTTTCCATTGGTCGACCCCTCTGCAACATCATGTAGCCTTTATTATTGTAGCATATCATAAATCTTAAAATCAGCTAGACTGATTCTCCCCATTTCATTTTTCAACAGTTTTAGGTCGAATTCCTTTGCCATTCCATAGAAATTTTAGAATAATCTTGTCTATATCTACAAATACTCTTGCTGGGATTTTGAGAGGAACCTGTATACCAATTGGGGTACAATTGACATTTTTACTATGTTTTCTCCAAAACTTTGAATGTGATATGTGTCTCTATCTGTGTAGACTTCCTTTGATTTATTTCATCAGCATTTTGTAATTTTTAGCAAACAAATTCTATACAAGTTTTGAGAGATTTACACCCAACTGACTTATATTTTTTGAATGATTATAAATAGTACTGTATTTTTTTGTTGTTGTTAATCTTCACCTGAGGAACTATTTGCCTACCACCAAATTGTGAATATTTTCTCCTAAAATTGTATTGTTTTACACTTTTTCCATTGCTTTGTAGAGAAATTGGAAGGGAAGGGAGGGACAGAAAGGGAGAGAGAGAGAGAGAGAGAGAAAGAGAGAGAGAGAGAGAGAGAGAACATTGTGAGAGAGCCACATCAATTGATTGCCTTCTACACGAGCCCTGACCAGGACCAGGGGATCGAACCTGCAACCCAGGTACGTGCCCTTGACCAGAATCTTTGGTTGCTAACGTTCAAATCACTGAGCCACACCAGCTAGAGCTGGTATTATATTTTTAATTTCACTATTCATGTGTTCATTGTTAGCATATAGAAACACAATTGATATTTGTATGTTTATCTTGTATCTTATGACTTTGCTGAACTCATTTATTAGTTCTAGGACTTTTTTTTTCCAGTAGATTCCTTGGGATTTTCTACACAGATAATCATATCATCTACAAATAGGGGAAGTTTTATTTCTTCCTTCTGATCTATATATCTTTTAGTTCCTTTTTACCCTATTGCACTGACAGGAACTTCTTGCACAATGTTGAATAAGGGTGGTCACAGTGGACATCCTTGCCTTGTTCCTGATCTTAAGGGAAAATATTCAGCCTTTCACCATTAAGCATAATGTTAGTTGTAGGTTTCTATAGATGTTCTTTACCAAGCTAAGGAAGTTCCCTCTCTTTTCTAGTTTTCAGAGAATTTTAAAAATCATTAATGGGTGTTGAATTTTGTCAAATGTTTTTCTACATTGATTGATATGGTCATGTGATTTTTTTCTTTTTTATCCTGTTAATATGTATTATATTAATAATGTTCAAATATCAAGCCAGATTTGCATCCCTAGAATAGATCCCACATAGTCATGGTGTATAACTCTTTTTATATATTGCTAAATTCCATTTGCTAATATTTTATTAAGGATTTTTTTGCTTATATTTATGGGGGATATTGACATGTAGTTTTCATTCATCTCTCACTCTTGCTCTCGCTCTCGCTCTCTTTGTACTGCCTTTGTCTGACTTGATATTAGGATAAAAATATGGTAGCTTCATAAATCAATTGGAAAGGATTCTTTTCAGTTTTCTGGAAGAGACTATATGTAGAATTAATATACAATCTTTGTTTACACCGTTTTGGAATTCTCCAGTGATAGCATCTAGGCCTGGAGATGCTTTTGCGGGAGTTTTACATTTTTTTCAGCTCTGCACCGGCTCTGCACTAGGCTTCTGCTGATACCAATTGGGCTGGGAAGGTGGCAGTGCCGCCTATTGCTCCCACGTGGCCTCCACCGACACCATGATTGTGTCTGTGGGTGACGGCTTCCTTAAGGGTGGACAGTGGTGAAACTTGTGACTCGTCACGAGGCCTCTTCTGAGACCATCCTTTGGATGGGAAAGGACACTGCTGCTGAGTTGGGGGTAGAATATCTGGTTCCCCATTTAGCCTTGCTGGCCTGGGTAAGGTGGGGCCCACAGTTTTTTGTTAGTGTTTATGGGGGTTGGCCTGGAATAGAGTGGTTATTGTCTAAAAGTTTTCCATCTTGCTAGTCTGCTCCTTTCCTGGTCCTTGGCTAGGGAGAATGGCCTTTTGTTGGGGCTTTTTGTCTTTGCCCATTGGCATTTCAGAGCCGCGGGCACCTTCAGCTCAAAGTCTGGGCCAGTTAACCCACCACGGTGCTGTTTCTTGGTACTGAGGTCCCCAGTTGGTCTTCTTTCTCTCTACCTTTCTGACACTTTTTGATGCTTGTTTTTATATAATGTCTGGGGATTTTTTTTTTCATTGTGTTTATTGGGAAGCACAGGAAAAAATGCATCTATTCTATCTTCTTGGAAGTAGAAGCTTTAACTAGTTTTCTGCATGGTGATTTCTTTTTCACTCCCCCATAACATTAAAAGTATTGAAAAAATTTTAAGTAGGTATCTTTTAGTTTTAAATATTTTATCAATACCAAAATCATAATTTGTTATAATTTTACTTCCCTGGCTTGAATGGAAGCAAACTTATCAAAACAATTTTCCCCAAATCTACTTTAAGAAAAATATTAACCATAAAAAAAAAAAATACACAGAACAGCCCTGGCTGGTTCTGCTCAATGGTTAGAGAGTTGGCCTGCCCACTACCTCACTTACATTTACTTTGCCTCAGGCTACAATATGGCAGGGCATAGTTGTGTTGGATCCTGTCTTTACTTAAAACTTTGATACTTTAATCATTATGAATATTTTTGCATTGATTTTGAATTTATTTATTTATTTAAAATATATTTTATTAATTTTTTACAGAGAGAAAGGGAGAAGGATAGAGAGTTAGAAATATCGATGAGAGAGAAACATTGATCAGCTTCCTCCTGCACACTCCCTACTGGGTATGTGCCTGCAACCAAAGTACATGCCCTTGACCAGAATTGAACCTGGGACCCTTGAGTCTGCAGGCCAATACTCTATCCACTGAGCCAAACCAGTTTTGGCTTGAATTTTTTTTTAATTACATGAACTATTTACCTTGATGACTGAGCTTTTCGGTGCCCCTTTATGTTTTGCATGTAATACAACAGTCCCAGACTGAGCTAGGCAATGTTTTTTGTTTGGGTAAAGTGGTGGGCAGGCTCCAGAGGCCGCTCTCAGTTTTATGTCTTTACCTCAAAGGGGAAGATTAACTCAGGTTTGGAGAAAGGACAGCTGAGGAGGCAAGCATGAGTCTCCCTGGCTGTGAAAGTTCTCCTGGGATAGGATGCTCTGGAAATAGGAAGCAGGAACTGCAGAAATGAGGGCCTTTCAGCTGAGCCCCATCCAGGGCACGGGCTGTACTGCACATACTGGACTTTCCACTGAGGTGGGACCTCTGCTTTCCTGCTCCCATCCACCTGCAAGAGGGAAGATCTCAGAACCTGTATACCGCTAGGACCGGAAAAGGACAAGCTTCTAGGGCTTTGGGGGTCTGGCCTCGTAGTGGCATTTTTCTCATTCAATTCTTCTGACATGAGGGAGGTGATGCGATCACATCACTTTATAAATGAAGCCGTGTGGGCTGCCCCTTGGGAAGAAGAGAGGATGCTTGCTGCCATCCAATGCTGTGCATGCCATCCGGTCTTACCCTCAGGAATCCCTCCTCTGCCAGTTCTGGGCACACACTCAGGAATTCCTGGAACACCTTTCTGCTGCCTGGGCTGTAGGCTCAGCTACCCCAAGAGCGGCTTGATGTCACCTTCTTTCCCTGCCCTGGTCGAACACAATGTCCTTCCTCGCCTTCGCATCCAGCCAGCCTCCTGCCGGGCTATATTTAGGACTTTCCACTGCACACCAAAGCATTCAGTCCTTTCTCACAGTCTGAAGAGGGCCAAATCAGAGATCTTCAGGCTCCTATGGTGGGAGAAAGCTCTCCTCTAGTGTCCACTAGTCTCTAGTATTTCTTGTGTCCACGCTCTCCCCTGCTCAGGTTTGGGTTGAAATGCCCGGGTTATTAGAACACCAAGGCTGGCTGGGACCAGGCCTGGGAAGAGGCTTGCTGATGCCTACTGGCCTCTAGTGGTGAATAGTTATTAGTCAACCTTTCATCAGGCTGCCAACTTTTTTACCCCTGAAGCCCATACTTCTAAGGTTTCTTTCCTTACTCCCAAATAAAACTTTATTAGGTAATGATTACTTGCCTAGTTTTTAGGGAGTCAAAGATTCTCTGATCAGCACGAAATAACCAGTTGCGATACTAAAAGCACAGACACTTGATGCATTGTTTTCTGTAAAACTCCGTGCATGACTTTAAATTGACAAGAGTCTTAGGTCCCTCATGACAACGGAAAACATTTTAGAGATCAAGTCCCGCCCTCGAATTTTTTAGACAAGAGAACTTGCTCAGAGCTACTACATTAATGCTATAAGGTTATACAATGAAACTTCTTTGGACAGAGATCCATTATTCTTCCTGGGAGAGCATGCAAAGTGGGAGGACCTGTGCAGGGCCAGTAGAGGTTGGGGCTGTGCCTAACTCCCTAGGCCTGCTGTGCCCTGGGTCAGGGTCCAGGGACCTTTTGCCGTGGACCGGTCATATTCTAGCGCCCAGACCCACAGCATTGCTGCTTTCTCCCCTCCCCATGGGGTGAATTTTTCTCCTAAAACCAAGGGAGGGGTCTCCTGTCTTCATTTGAGGTTTTGGCTTTGTGTTCTCTACTGCCGGCTTGTCTTCTGGTCCCTCCGTCCGGATTCCCAATCCACCCTGGGTGTATCATAGATGTGATGGAGGAGAAGGGTAGAAACCCCAACTTTCTAAGAGTGACACATGTCAGAGTCCGGGGCATATTGTGTAGGAGTCCCCCAGTCTCTTCTAACAGGCCCTCCTTCTCAGGTGACCCGGCGCTTCGGGATCCCGGGGCTGAAGAAAGTCATGGACTGGCTGGGCTACTACGGAGGCCCCTGCCGGGCCCCCTTGCAAGAGCTGAGCCCCGAGGAGGAGGAGGAGCTGCGCCTGGATTTCACCAACAACGGCTGGCTCTGAGGGCAAAGGGGAGACAGGTGGGAGCCCCTCTCAGCTCCCGACTTGTCCTCGCAGCCCAAAGAGAAACACGGGGACAAGAGGGTTCGTGGCTCCTTTCCCTACTTCAGTCCTTCAGGTGCCTCTTACCTGGTGCTATGCATGCTCATTTCCTATTCTCCCAGCCCCACGACTTCTGGAATTTGCATCCTACACGCTGGGTCTCTGGAGACCTTCAGTCTGGGCAGGAGCCGTTGCTTGCTTGGCTCTGCCCGTGGTTTCCTGTGCCCCCAAGACACGTGAGCCCAGAGCCAGAGGGGAAGCTCAGGAGGGCTGTGTGTCTGAAGGAAGGACGACTTAGACTTGGAGACATGCACCTGACTCTAGCACAGGCAGGGGAAGCCAAGGCCACTCTAAGGCCCAAGTTCTGACTCTTTCCAGGGGACCCGATCAGGAAAATGTCACTTGCCCCTCCACCACCACCACCACCACAAGGTGCATTCCAGCCACAGTGCCCTTTCCACAGTCCATTTTGAATCATCTCATATTCTCGTCTCCAGCTTTGTTCTCAACAGTCAGGTGCACAGAGAACCACCCAGACTTGGTCAATAATGACACCTAGTGGGGAAGTGTTACGTTCTGGAGGACTGCTGTCGTCATTACAGGTCTGAACCATTCGGGAGGGGGCTTGGCCTGAGACAGGACCATCCTCTTGCCTACAGGCACTCTGCTTTTATTGTTAAAAATAATTACTGTGTTGTTGGAATAAAGTGTAGTAAGTTAAACTGGCGTGGCTATATAGAGATTGATACTACACTGCTATGCAGTCCTTAGGTTTCCTGCCCAGACATCAAGAACTTACCTAGAGGCAGTTTAGCTCCCAAGGTCTGCTTTTTCCCAGCTCTGAGAAAATACTAAGCAAACGTAGGCATTAAATTAGTGACAACATAGGGTAAGGCTTATTACAGTTTTAAATGGGCGAGGTAAAAAGGTTCAACTGACATATTTAGAAATATTTAGCACATTAATCATTTGCTTTCTCCAAAATGTTTAACCTTCCTCATGATATCTGACAAGAGACAGAAAACCTGATATAATTTATCTTTAATTACTCTGCTTAAAAAAAAAAGTAAATGGATTTCTTGCTTAGGGCAAAGGCTAGGAGAGAATATAAACAGTATCACTTTTCAACTAAAACTGGGCAAATGACTGGCACTGAAGCTTGGCGCTTAGCACCTGGACTCTTCTCACAGGCAACTTCTAGAAGATCCGAGCTCAGAGGAGAATCAGGTTCAGGGAAGGACCAAAAAGTTAGGGCTAGGGAGGCAGGCGCGCGTCCTGGTGAAGTGCTCGGCCGGAGCTGAAGTTCTGGGATCTGCCCCTTAGTGTCATAGGACCTTGGGAAACTACTTACCTGCCCTGAGCTTCCTCGGCAGCATGGGGATCGTAATAGCACCTTTCTCCCAGGATTGTAAGGGCAGGCGGGTAAAAGGCCTGGCGTGGCAGGGAATGTGCAGAGAAAGGGAACTGAGGCAGGAGTGCCTCACCCAAGGTAACCCAGCAGGAGTGACAGTAACTGGCCTCAGGATGTGGGTACCGATGCTCAGGGAGAGGGGAGCACAGGGGAAGGTGCTTTGGAAGCAGAAAGACCTGGAAACAAACCCCACCCAGCCCTGCCTCTAGTTTGGACAACCTGAATCTGGTTTTTTAAAAACTGAATTTATTGGGATGACATTGGTTAAACATGTCTGATTTTTAATAAATGTTCCTACTATGCAGAGGGTTTTCTTAAAAATATATTTTTATTGATTTCAGAGAGGGAGAGAGAGATAGAAACATCAATGATGAGAATCATCGATCAGCTGCCTCCTGCACGCCCCCCACTGAGGAGTGAGCCCGCAACCGGAGCGTGTGCCCTTGACCGGAATCATGTGCCCGGGACCCTTCAGTCCGCAGGCCAACGCTCTATCCACTGAGCCAAACCAGCTAGGGCTGGGCTGAGATTTTGATAATCAGATGATATATGTAGTAAAGTGTGCAATGTCAGTTCCAAGCCACCATCTGTAACTAATATTTATTTTTAAATATTTTATTGACTTTTAGAGAGAGGGGAAGGGAGAGGAAGAGAGAAACATCGATATGAGAGTGAAACATCAATTGTTGTTTCTACATGGCTCCCCACTGGGGATCGAGCCTGAAACCCTGGCATGTGCCCTGACTGGGAGTTGAACCAGTGACCTCTCTCAGTGTATGGGATGACACTCAACTGAGTCACCCTGGCCAAGATTGTGATTAATTTTTAGAAACAACAAATGGGTTAATATTCATGAGGACACATAACAAGAAAGTCAAGAAATCTAAGTATAGGCAGTTCTGGTCGTTTTATTCCTCATAAACACCTGTTTCTATAGTACCATTCAAAGAATAAATAGAGGCACATGGCTATAATTTCCACCATACTCTGCTATTGAGGAGGCATTCAGTGTGAGGATAAAGGGGTGGGGTGGGGTGGGGTGTGTTTGGGTCACGGGGTAACTGGAGGCCTCTGTGAAGAACTGTGCAGAGATCCTATCCGTCAAGATCTGATCCCCAGGCCTGATGGCCAAGGCTCGTGGTGGAAGAGTTACAGCGAGCCAAACGCTCGGTTAGTTCTCCAGGGTTCCAGGATGGCTCCAGTTCTACCTAAACTACCGGCCCACTGCGAAGGAGCTATGTCGGCCCTAAAGGATTCAGTTCACTCCGTGGTAGGACCTGATATGGCCCAGAGAGGTCTGCCCTTTGCCCTGGAGTAAGTGATAAACACAAGTTATAAGATGACTGTTTACGTCAGTCTCTTTCCTGACTATCCCATAAAGGAATCATGTCCCTTATCTAATGGAGGAGAGAGGCACAAATGGGGAGTCTCTGCTAGAATGCAGGTGAGCAAGACAGCTTGTCAAGTCAGGGGAAGGGAAACAGCACTGTTACCTAATCCTTCACGGGGGAGACATGTGGATCGTCCACCCCACCTACCAGCAGAACGAAGAGATTCCGCCTCACTTAGCAGAAAAGGGAGTGCACGGCAGCGGCAGGTCTGCCCTGGGCGACCCGGGGTGTTGGGGACAGAGCACCGACAGTGAGACGAGGAAAAGACGGACCTGGAAACCACTGCTGCCGGGCCTGAGCCACAGTCCTCAGAACCGCTCTGCGGCCGCGTCCCTGCCTGGCATGGCAGGTGATGTGGCACCGCACAAGGTCATGTCATCTCCTCTCACACCCGGTCCATCTGTTCCCCTCGAGCGAAGGGCGGGGCATCTGCTTGACCCAATCCTGTGGGCTGGTGCCGAGCGCCCCTCAGGCGGTGAGGTTCCTGGCTGACTTGGAGGCGCTCTGGGCTCGCTGGACGACCGCCGAACACTTCTCCCGCCGAAGCAGCCTGTTGTTCTCAAACAGGCCTTCGCTGCGGGGTATTCCGTGGGACCCGTCCGGGAACGTCAGCAGGCCTGGGGGGCAGACGGGAAATGTGGGAGGGACGGTGGCATCAGTGACTCAGACAACAGCCTGCCAGGTGGAGGCCGAGGAAAAGTCTAACGAGCAGGCAGGCACTCGGGCGCTATCACTCTGGCTGGCTGGGCATCCACGGAAGGATTAAAGCTCACAGGGTATGCTTCCACGCCTACGGTGCTCACCTAAGTCTCCCCTCCTGCTGGGCTGCAACTTACCAAAGCCATCCACTCTGCCATTTTTAAATTCCCCCTCAAAGGTCATGTTGTCGTGTCGAATGAAGACTCCGACGCCGTTAAACTTGCCCTGGGCAAACTCCCCCTCATACCTGCAGAAACACACGATGTCAGCCTGTGGTGGGGTAGTGAGCTGTCCAAGTTAACTCTTTTTAAAAATATATATGTTTTATTGATTTTTTTACAGAGAGGAAGGAAGAGAGATAGGGAGTTAGAAACATCGATGAGAGAGAAACATCAATCAGCTGCCTCCTGTACACCCCCTATTGGGGATGTGCCCGCAACTAGGATACATGCCCTTGACCGGAATTGAACCTGGGACCTTTCAGTCCGCAGGCTGATGCCCTATCCACTGAGCCAAACCAGTTTGGGCCCACGTTAACTCTTACAAGCAACTACCAATATGTGTTATTTATGAATGCCAAGGGGCAAAGCTGATTCCACTTGTCTCAGAGCTCTACCACAGTGTCATTCAGCAGAGAAGGGTCAGAAAGTATGTCTATGAGGCCCCCTAATCTCACGGAAATAACAGAGCAGTGCGGGGAGGGAGGTCACTCACCTCTCGCCATTTTTAGATCTATAAAAAAACTAATGCCACTCCTTGCCTGTTTTCAGCGGGCCTAGAACAAGCTCTTGTTTGACCAGATATTTATCATTTTTAGATCAGATTCTCCCTAGTTTAAGGCTGAAAAAGAATAAACCAGTACCCACCTTGAGCCATCTGAGAAGGTCAGTACCCCAAAGCCACAGAAGAGCCCGTTCTCAAAATGACCCAGGTAGGTGCCACCATCTGCAAACATCAGTTGGCCAAAACCATGTCTGCGGCCTGAGTAAAGAGGAGGACAGATGTCAGGTTGGGATGGGGCAGCTCCCAGGCCCCCTCTCACTGTCTAACATCCCTTCCCTCCTATACCCAACCCACAAAGGAAAGAAGAGGAGCAGTGACATTATCAGGGCGGAGCACAAAGAACCAGAGTCATAACCTGGCTCCTTCGACCTTCCCATCTTAAGCCACAGCCATCAGATTTGGAGCAAGTCTCTCTAAGCATGAAAGAGAAGAGAGCACTTAAAAAATAGCACATGGTGCCTTATTGTGTCCGGCACTCTCCTAGGCACTTTGTATATATCACCTTACTTAACCCTCACGAGAGCCTTATGAGGTAGATATAGTACTATTATTATTTGCATTTAACGGATGTGGAAACCAAGGCAAAAGGAAGCTAAATAACTTGCTCAGGATCCTAGAGCAGTGGTGGGCAAAAGGAGGCTCGCTAGCCACATGCGGCTCTTTGGCCCCTTGAGTTTCTAACGCCACTTCTTCAAAATAGACTCGCCCGGGCCGAAAACTGACTTCTGCACATGGGCCACGAAGTTTCAATCGCACTGTATGTGCGTGCCCGCACATGGTATTTTGTGAAAGAGCCACACTCAAGGGGCCAGGGAGCCGCATGTGGCTCTCGAGCCGCGGTTTGCCAACCACTGACCTAGAGCACTTAAATCATAGAGTGAGAATGCAAACACAGCAGGCAACCTGACCTGACAGCCCTCAACACTTAACTACATCGCACTTTGAGAAAAACAAAAGTGTAGCACTTAGCGCCGTGAAGCTGCTGGGCAAACCTATCAGCCTGACTGGCAGCACTGGCGTGAGCTCTGCTCCATCAGTAAGGCTGGGCTCACCCCTGCCCCGGCCAGAAAACAGAGCAAGTGGCAGCTCCTGTGATGGACAGAGACTCCCAGAGGAGCCTCAGGGAGTCTCTCCTCTCAACGTCATATTAAAGAGGACAGCGGGTGTTCAGGAGGCAGGAGAAAGGCTTGCGATGTACAGAGACAAGGTCACGTCCCCTCTGCACAATTTCTCCTCTCAAGGCTCAAGAATCCATCAGCGGCGGGACCTGCCATGAAAAGAATGAGGCACAGGGCCGGAAACAATGTGACATGTTCTTCATGGACACAACTGCCTCCTTGGGGCAGTTCCTGGCTTGCTAGGCTTGCTAGGCCTGGATCCAGGGGACTTTTCAGTGGCCACAGTGTTTCCAAGTGAACATCCTTGAACTAATTCCTGTAGAGTCTCAGGCTCCCAAGAATTTTACCACTCCTAAGAATAGATACTTACAGATATAATAAACTGTCACAGGAAATTCAAGGCAATGAATGGCGCTTGTTCTTGAGTGCCTGCCCTAATTTCCTTAAATTCTTAAGATTCATTGGCCTCAAGTCATTGCAATAACTTCTGTATGTTCTGACTTATGGGCACTCAAAATAATTCCTTTACTCTGCTAAGTGCTACGTTAGCACTTAGAAAAAACAATGCCCAAATAATACCACTAAAAGATAAAAGGGTGAAAACACAATTTAGAAGTAGGAAGACTTAACTTACTTCTGGAGGTTGAATTAACAATGGTATTTTTAAATTTCTTTGTTTATAATCCTAAAATTGAATAAAGGAAAAGCACTATCGTATTAAATCTTAGAGTAAGACCTGAAGATGTACCAGGTCCTGAAGTATCATCTACCAGCCAAATATTCATCCCTGATACCCCGGGGGTCCTCTCACCCTCCTTCCACTCGCCACGGTATTCCTCCCCACTGGAGTAGGTGAAGGAACCTTTTGTCAGGGTCATGGTGACAGCTTACAGGAGGATGAGAACTGCAGGACACAAGCAGAGGAGAACCAGTGTCACAGGATGGCTGGAGGAAAGCCCTCAGAGCAACTTTGTAGATACATTCTAAAGGCGACCAGCTCAGTCAGTGCATAGAACTACCTTGCGTACACTTAACAAAACTACCCACTCTCCAACCATCGCCAGCACCACCTCTGCCCAAGCACTCTTCTTCCTCCTACTTGTCTTTAAAGTTTTCAGCCAGTTTCAACTTTCTATGACCTGAGATAGAAATTTAGGGTTAATCTACAAATATTGTATTGACACCTGCTATATACTTAGTCAATGTGTAAAATACAGTCTCTTTCCTCAATATAAGCTTATAATCTAGTTTATAAACATTGAAAAATATGAGAAATAATATAATTAGCTGCCAAACTGGATGGCAGAGGTTAACAAAGACCAGAGGTGGGCAGTGAAGAGGGCAAAGGGCAATCCCAGACGGAGAGGCCACGGGGAATGAAAGCATAAAGAGTTAACGTGAACACCAGAGTTTCAGGGGGGAAAGAAGCAGCTGGGTCTTCTCGAGCTGAAGGTATGTTTAGGGAGTAACAGGAAATAAATTTGTCAGCCTACACCTTAAATTTGAAAAGAACCTCTTAGACTTAATCCAAACTCCCTCGCTTTATAGTTGGAGAAACAGAAGCTCAGAGAGTTAAAAGCTAGTCAGGGACCCAGCTGGAACTAAGGCGCAGGCCTTCCCTGCCTGCTGGTTCTGTCCCAGGCACTCCGTGCTCTGCCTTTAGGGTCAGGCGAGTGTGAGGAGACCTTTCCGTTAGGCAGAAGAGCTTCTAGCTGATAAGGTGGGTAAAGAGAAAGCTTCAGGGGGGTGAGAGGGTTGAACAGGGATGTAACGTGATGAAAGCAGAGTTTAAGGAAAATGAAATTGGCATCAGGTAGCAGAATGGACCTCGGGCAGCAAAAACCTACAGCCAGAGAAGCTGGCCAGGCAGGAGATGTGATGAGTCAGTAGATTGTGAAAATGAACACAAATTATTCCCCCTCCACTCAGATCCTCCCACTAAAAGACCGTTTGCTTATCGCTCCACCCACTGGCCATGGGTGGGTCATGTAACTAGTGGAACGTCAGCAAAGGTGACGTAGCAGAGGTTGAAGAGCACTCTGTTGTCCTCTTGCTGCACTTGAACTGTTGTGCCCGCAGGTGGAAAAGTCCAGGCTAGTCTGCTGGCCGATGAGAGGCCACCTGGAGCGGCTGTCCCTGCTGACCACAGAAGCTTTGGCGAGCTCAGGCAAGACCAGAAGAGCTACTTTTCTGAGCACAGCCCCAAATTATTAGCCCACAGAATCACAGACTAAAGACATGGTTGTTTTAAGCCACTTGTTTTGGGGTGATGCATGACTCAGCAAAAGCTAACTGATACACCCAGGTATGAGACCATAAGGCCTGAGCCAGGGGGATACCAGGGTAATGGGAGCAGAAGGAATAACTCTGACAGATACATATCCTAGGAAAGAATACCCACTACCATCGCCCAATAACATTTGAAGACGGGCTCGTGATGGCTTCACACGAGTGGTAAAATAATGTTTTTATTCAAGGATAGACTATAAGAGAGATTTAAGATAGCCACACTATCATTAAGTATAAATAGAAAGAAATGAAATCGCTTGACATATTTAAAAAATGCACCCCCCCCCTTTTCCTTTTTAAATCCCCTAGGTCTTTTTTCCTCACCCCGTGTCCAGAATGAAATAATGCAATGTCTTCTCAAGTAATTGTAACGATGCAGAGTTCTAGGCCCCTACCCGGATCTACTGAACCGGATTCTGGACAGTTAGAGCCTGGGAATCTGCAGTGTTGACAAGCACATCGCTAGATTCTTACACAACTGAAAGTTCATGGATTACTACTCCAATAAGTGGCAATACTGTGTGTGAAGAGCTCTCCGCTGTGTGAATCACCATCGGAAGGTCCCCCTGTTATTAATCATTCACTTGGAGTCTGACCCTTGGGCACCTGATTCCAACGGGGCAAGTGAGCCTCTTATTCAGAGCACTAAGGTCAGGCCTGGAGAACTTTTTAAAAAATCCCTGTGGCCTGGTGCCAACGGCTAGCTTCCTTTCCTTTCAAGTCCCAGAGAAGTCTAAATCGCACACAACGTTAAGGGTTGTAATGATGTCTCCATTAACGGAAAGTCCGGGGGTTACAAAGAGTAGGTCCCACAGTACAAGAAAACCTGGCATCTTTTATTTTTAAAATGGTGCTTTAAGTGTTAAACTAAAAACAAGGCCATACATTGTTTTCTCCGAATGGTGGTGGGCGCACACTGCTGCATTATTTATACTCCACGTCCGGCTCTACACCTCAGTCTCCTCCTCCATAAAGTGGAGATTATTACCTACTTCACAGAGTTAGCAGGCGGATTAAATGAAATAACATTCATGGAAGTACCCAGAAAACTGCCTAGCCCTGTCCTTTAAATGCTGTCCTTCTCCTCCTTCAAAGACACACATATGCTCACACACTTACTATAATGGAAATTTCTCTAAAGTCTCAGTATACAAATGCTACCAACATAATTTAAATAGCATTTGGGGGTGGGGGGGTGCGGAAATCAGCAATTTTGACTAATGAGGTAAATACTAAGTAGAGGAAATGCAAATGACAGTTGCCATCCATCTGTTCTTTATCAACACCCTCTAAGATATTTTAATTTTGGCCTATGTCATAATAATATTTGACACAGATGCCACATGCCCGGAAATGGTCTGATGTGAAATCATCCTGGCCTGAACAGAGCAGGGCCCAAGTCGCATCTTCTAGGCCTGGCTCTGCCTCAGAGCCCCAGTGTCATCCCCGCTATGAAGGACAGAGGAGTTCTGAGACCCGCTGCGGTCTCACCCAGACATGGAGCAACATTCATTTCTACACCCCGCCCCGCCACCCCCCTTCTCCCCCGCAAAGGAGGCCAGCTTTGTGAAGGCACTTAGAAATGTTTGGGAGTCAGTCTCATAGGTCCACCAATCAGGGACTTTCTCATTGTTTAGTTACTCAGCAAGTCCATGTCCAGGGTCTTTCACATACTAGAAGGTGTAACCTGAGAAAAGGATCATTTTCTTCTTAAAGCCCCTCAAAACCTGTGGGGCTGTTATCTCAGAGCGGTGACGCTTTCTCTGTCCCATCCGTGTTCCACAAGGTCAGCATCCAGTTTCAGGTGCACACTTCTCTTATCATCACCCAGCATCCGAGTGAGCCTGGGGTGGAGGTCAATGAGACTCCACTGCAAATACAACATTAATGAGAGGAAGAGAAACAGTGTTCCATCCAAACCGCCGGGCATTGGGTTCGCAAGAGGCTATCTTCAGCTGCTTCCCCGAACAAATGGAGCCAGAGTGACAGCAGTGGTTGTTCTTTCCTAAGACGTATCTGTCAAATTTCCATTCCTGAAAGTCAGCTTAAGGTACAAATCTGAACTAACTCATGCCTTCAAGACAAGCCAGAATCTGAAAGGCTCTATCTTCTACTAAATCTGACGATTAAACAAACATGCCAAAATATAAACACGGAATCATTCTTTATACAGAAGATAAGGGCCTTTCCTTTAAATGTTAGGCAACAGTCAACTTGTCTTCACTCAAAGAAGGAGTGAAGGAGTTACTGCAGTGCAATCTCAGGAATCAGATTGACTACACAGGGACTCAGGGGGAGCAGCCTCTTGTTTATCTTAAGGCCACATGAAACGCCCAGAGAGTGGCATCCCGCCTTGCCTCAGAGGGAACAGAAGGTCTCTGAAAGAAAGGGAACATCAACTCTCCACTTAACCCTGCACCATCCTCTCCCACTGTTTTCTAAAGTGCAGACTATACTATAAATTTCCATTCCCTTTTGATCTAGGAACATAGAGCAAACTCCATTCAATAGTTATTTTTCAAAATAAAGTCCATAGTCTAAAACACAATCAGAAGTGCTAATTAAAGGGAACACATATCAACTCCACGGGACTAAGGCCATGGTTCAACACATTTGATTAGAAATTTCTACCTATGTCCAAATAATTGATATCGTCACTGCCTGGGTCAGTGTTGGCATTCTTATTTAGCATTTCTGTAATTACACATGCTAAGTAATACTCAGCTGCACAGCTACTGATCCAGACAAAAATTTCACCAGTGAAGATGGTCATCGAGACAAATCTAGTTTAATAAAGTATAGTCAATGCTAATGAAGGCTGAAAAAACCAACCTATATAAAAGCCTAAGGGATCGAACGACTGAATGACTGGTCGCTATGACACACACTGACCACCAGGGGCAGCTCCACCAGGGGGCAGATGCTCAATGAAGGAGCTGCCCCTGGTGGTCAGTGCACTCCCACAACCAACCTCCCACAGCCAGCCAACCTCCTGTGGTCCCTCCCCAGAGTCTGCCAACCTCCTGATCAGCCCCAATCACGGGCCAGGCCAAGGGACCCCACCTGTGCACGAATTCATGCACCAGGCCTCTAGTACTTTAATAAGGATGCAAATTGGTATTTGTATCTCTCTCTCTCTCTCAAATCAATTTTTAAAAATATATTTTATTGATTTTTTAGAGAGGAAGGGAGAGGGATAGAGAGTCAGAAACATCGATGAGAGACATCGATCAGCTGCCTCCTGCACGCCCCCTACTGGGGATGTGCCCGCAACCACGGTACATGCCCTTGACTGGAATCGAACCTGGGACCCTTCAGACCGCAGGCTGACACTCTATCCACTGAGCCAAATTAGTTCGGGCTCAAATCAATTTTTTTTAAAGTAATATTATTTGTAGGCAGCAACCTTAACTACTTATATATATATCTTTAACATTGTCTCTCTCCCAAGCTACCCTCCCCAAAGTATGATAGTTTTGTTAAAGTTCCTTCAGTTATGAAAACAGCAGTTCTTAGGCTTTTAGAATCCCAAAGAGAAGAAAAAGAAGGACTGGATCAACAAAGAATAGAATAAACCTAGGACGAAAGGCAAAAGCTCTTTTTAAAGCGCTTTAAGTGAGCATGAAATAACTTTTTGTGGTACAAAGTCAAGTTTCTTTTCCTGTAAGTCTCCCTTCCCCTTGAAAAGTTAACAAATGGCCAAGACCGGTTTGGCTCAGTGCATAGAGCATCGGCCTGCGGACTGAAAGGTCCCGGGTTCGATTCCGGCCGGGGGCATGTACCTTGCTTGCGGGCACATCCCCAGTGGGGGGCGTGCAGGAGGTGGCTGATCGGTGTCTCTCTCTCATCGATGTTTCTGACTTTCTGTCCCTCTCCCTTCCTCTCTGTAAAAAATCAATAAAATATTTTAAAAAAAAGAAAAAGAAAAGTTAACAAATGTATAGCTACTGGGTAAAGGTCTTACTTAGGAAGACTGTGGGATGGTTCGATTGAAGAACCTGGGAAGAAGAAAATCCTAATACCAGAAAGAAGGTTAAAAAAAAAGAAAAAAAAAAGACGACGTTGGGGGCGGTGGGGACTGCCAGGATATTATTCTAGCTCATGATTAAGGAAATGACTGGCCCGGACTCTAACTGAGCCAAGTGACTCCTGCTGACACTTCAGCAGTCTGGACAGGCTGGCTGCAGGGAGGCTCCCATAGACTCTCGGAGGCTTCCCCTTTCTCCAGACCTTAAAGTGTGGGACGGAGAGGCGGGCCCAGAGCTAATAACAAAGGCCTCGGGGGCAAAAGACCACGTCGCCGTGCCGACCTCCCCCTCCTCCCGTCACCCATCCTCGCTCTGCAGAACGGCTCCCGCCCTCCCCGGGTCTGCTCTCCGCGGGGCCAGACTTCCTGCTCGCGCAGGCCTGCCATCCCCACCCGCCCCGCTCGCTGGCCCGGGTGCCAGAGGCTCTCCCAGGCCTCCCGGCCCAGCGGTGGGAACGGGAGGCCGGGTTTGGGACCCCGGGGCAGCCGCCCTCCGGCCAGCACGGCGGGCACGGAGCCATCACGCTCCCCAGCCCCTGTCATCGCGGACTGGGCTCCTCGGTCCCTCCCTCCCCGCCACACTCTCCCGGCCCGCTCCCGCCCGCGCTGCCCGCCAACCTGGGCTCCGCCTTTGGGGATGACCGTCACGCCCCGGCGCGGGGTTCGAGCGGCCGGCTTTCCGCGCCGCCGGGCTCACCCCTGCCACCTGCCTCTCCGCCACCTTCTCCAGCGCCAGCCCCTCTGGACGCCGCCATCGCACTGGCCAGAATCCCCGCTGCCCATTGGCTGTCACCTAGGCAACCGGGAGCAACGCCACTCCCTATTGGCTCGGTCCGCACCCGGCGCCATCTTTGTGCGGGGCGAAGTGTCAAATAGCCGAAAGAGGAACGGGGCTGACCCTGGATTCCGCCGCGGCAACCCCGACTGCAAGAGAACTCAGGTCTCGCTCCTCCCGGGGCAGCCTAGCCGAAATGTCAACACCGAACCGAACCGAACCGAACCGAACCGAACCGAACCTGCGTCAGACGCAACCGTGACCATCAACTGGAGCGGCGCCGCCGGTCCTGCTCCGATCTCCGCAGCTGTACACGGCCCCGCCGGGGAGTTTGCGGACAGAACCTCCACTCGGCTTTTGAGGTGCAGCTTTGTAAATTGTAAGGTGCTGCTGGAGCGGGCAAGCTGTCATTTAATTAGTGCAGCCCTGCGCCAGACATTGATATCAAGACACGTTTGCATTGCTTGTAGGGATGTGTGTTGTCCTTGTCATTACCCAGATCCTTTTGTGTTTGAAATATGCCAAGATTGGGGGCAAATCAGCCCAAATCCCACGCACATCAGTCGGTTTATCTGGCGTTTATTTACTTGGAATGCAACATGATGCTTGGGCTCTGCCAGGCTGGAAAAGACACGATCACTGCTCTCTGGGGACTTACTGCTACGTGTGGAGAAGAAAAGATTCATGCACGTGGAAAAACCCAAGACTATATTTAATTTTTAAGAGAAGGCAGACTCATGAAGAGAGTAAACAGAGTGCCTTTCTGAGTTGGGATTTTTTTTTTTTCTCATCTGCAGGTCAGAAAATTATAATGATGATGATAAAGGCTGCCTAGGACCTTTTTTGAGAGTATAATGACAAAAGCTCAATACTGTGTCTGAGACATTGTAAATGCCCCGTAAATGGTAGTTTAAATTGTTTTAAAATACTTGAATTCTGTATTCAAATTCCATTTCTGGCACCAACAGTGTGTGTGGCTTCAAGCAAGCTATTAAGTTCTCTAAGAGCCTACAAAATAAGATTGGACTAGCAGGCCTATAAGATTCAATCCTGCTCCAATACTCAATGTTAAACATGCTAAACGGTGGTGATGACTATAGACATAATTACAGTAGTTGAGAGAATGGAGTGTCAAGAAAATAGATCTGCCGAAACCGGTTTGGCTCAGTGGATAGAGCGCCGGCCTGCAGACTGAAGGGTCTCAGGTTCGATTCAGGTCAAGGGCATATACCTTGGTTGCTAGCATATCCCCAGTAGGGGGCGTGCAGGAGGCAGCTGATCGATGTCTCTCATCGATGTTTCTCTCTATCCCTGTCTCTTCCTCTCTGTAAAAAATCAATAAAATATATTAAAAAAAAGAAAATAGATCTTATTATATTGGAGAATATGTGTCATAAAACATGAAGAAATAAGGTTAAATGGATTGTGGTCAATTTATGGAGAGTCCTGGAAAATTAGAGAGGAGACACGGTTTGCAAAATGTAGTTTCTTAAATAGGTAAATTCATAGGAAGAGAAAGTAGAGTAGGTTACCAGAAGTTAGAGGAAGAAGTTATAGGTTAATGGCTACAAAGTTTTTGTTGGGACAATGAAAATTTTTTTGGTAGAGATTTTGATGGTTACACCACATTGTAAATATATTTAATGTTACTGAATTGTACGCTTATGAATGGTTAAAGCGATAAATATTAGGTATATGTTACCACAATAAAAAATGCAGTTTTTTAATCAAAACAGTGACACAATGAAACCAGTGTTTTAATAAAAGTAATCTGGCAGTGATGCCCAGAGATGATCAGAGAGAAATTGGAAGTAGAGAAACACTCAGAAGCATCGTAAGTATGTAGTTAAGACATACTGGAATGTGCATCAGTGAAGATGGAAAGAAAGAGGGTAAATATTAGAAAAAACTCATAGAGGTATTTGATGAGAAGCAATATACGTAGTCTTAAAAGCATGGAGCTAGTCAGCTTGGATTTGGATCCAGCTCTGCCATTTATCAGCTTCATGACCATGGACAAGTTACTTTACTCGTTTCCAACATCATGAAATGCTTGCTACATGATTTAATCCATGTGCTGCACTTAAAATAATATCAGGCACTTGCTTAGCAGTTGGTAAGTGCTAGCACTGTAATTGACACTCTTTTCAGTAAAAGGAAAGTCAAGTTCTAAGAGGTAGAAACAAGTCCTGAGGGCTTTCCATACGAAAAACTCAGAATTAAAGGGAGAACTCTAAATCTTGCTTTCCTTAACCATAACTTGAAGCTTAAGAGTTAACTAAGATGAATAATATAGGAAATCATCTCTGTGGCTATGGCCCCTAGGATACAAGAGACAAGTGGTACTTAATTATTTGATGTTTGGGTAGGAAAGGAAAACACATCTTGTAACTGAAAGGTATAATTGAACTATCTGTATGGGGCTTTGCTAGAATGGTTTATTTGGCAAAATAAAAGTTTAAAATACCCCCATCATGTAATTAAATAATTCAGTACTTCTGGTTAGCTGTGGCAACAATTTGACTCGGGAAAGAATTGTTGAATGAACTAAAAAGAGTCTGCAAGCTTTGGGTAGAAAGAAATGACAAAGATTTATTCAAGGGTCTTAAGGTTTGCAAACAAGAAGCACAACCAGGCAAAAACCCAGAAGTGTTCCAAAGAAGCAAGAAAAGCTAAGAGTTCTTTTAGTGAAACGTGCATTATTCTGCATTCTTAGCCCAGGGATTGGTCCAAGGTAGTTATCACTCAGATGTTACGAGATCTGGATGATGGATGCCAGGCAATCTAGAAGATGGGCATCAGGAGATCTGGTCACATCTGTGGTCTGGATAATAGATGTCAGGTCTATGTTAGTTCGGCTGCATGAGATCTTCAGGCATTATAGGGATATCTGGTGTATGTCCAGGTACTGACACACAATGAATTGGAGTATAGCCAGGTATTGATGCATGGCTGAAAAGTTCAAAAGTTTGTTTCCAGGCCAGTTAAAACAAGAAGAGAATTGTTTCCTCATGCCTTAACTGACTTGATCCTAGTAATTCAGCAGTTTGACTATAACGACTCCATTTTATTCCTCCACTCTGTTCTTCAGAATGACTATGAATATCGGTTACTATATAGTTGGTTATCTTCTGTGAAAACCCACACTTATCTCAGCTAGTTACTTTGAGCACAAACATGATAACAACATCAATGATAATTTCAACAAATGGTAAGTAAAAATCTAGCATTTGTTTACAGCTTTTTATATACTAACTAGAGCCCTGGTGATGAATTCATGCATGGGTGGTCTGTCAGCCTGGCTGGGGATTAGGCCTATCAGGGCCTCAGGAGGTTGGCTGGCCGGCTGGGGGGAGGGGCCGCAAGAGGTTGGCTGTGGGAGCACACTCCTGCATTGAGCGTCTGCCCCCTGGTGGTCAGTGTGCATCATAGTGACTGCTTGGCTGGTTGTTCATTTGTTCAGGCTTTTATATATGTAGATAAGCACTATGCTAAGTTCTTTACATACTTATCATGATTCTTATTTAATCAATTGAGAAAGAGATGATTACTCCCATTTTATAGATGATGAAACTGAGGCTTAGTTAAATAACGAGTACAAAATAATAAATGTGAAGTCAGGGTTTAAACTCCAAACTCCCTCCCCCTTGCCAATTGATTTAATTACATTCTTCCTTTAAGACTTAGTTCATAGAACATGCCCCACTTAAGGCTTTTACTGACTCTCCAGTGTACCCCCAAGCCAATAAACTTCTTTTATGGAGTGTTCAGCTCTGATTGTTGGCTCTTTTTTCTCCTACTGCCTCAGAGAGTTGTATATCTTCAGTTTGAGGATAAGGACTAAAAATGTACTGAGCACCTACTGTGTCTAGATACTGAGGTTTTACTGTGGTAAATAAAACTCTTACTTGGATTTATTTATTTATTTTTAGTTTAATGGGACCATATCTTTTCTCAATTAACAAACATTGAGCTTTGTGGCAGGTACTGTGTAAACTGCGTGAGGACTGAGATTTCTAAACACCTTTCTATTTAAGTAGAGAAGGGATTTTTGTTTCCTTGCTTCACTGCTGTCTCTACAGCACCTAGAACATAGTAGGTCCTCAATAAATATTTAATGACTCAGTGCATGGTGAAATGACTGCAGATACAAAGATTCTATTTGTCTTTTCTTCCGGTTAATCCTCACCTGAGGATATTTTTCCATTGATTTTCAGAGAGAGCGGAAGGGAAGGGGAGAGAGAGACAGATAGAAACATGGATATTAGAGAGACATATTGATTGGTTGCCTTGCGCATGCAGCAGACTGGGGATTGAGCCTGCAGCCAAGGTACATGCCCTTGACCAGAATCAAACAAGGGATCCTTCCGTCTACAGGCCGATGCTCTATCCGCTGAGCCAAAGCGGGTAGGGCAAAAATTAGATTTTTCCAGTCGTACAGTGGGTTCACAGTAGGCACTCCATAATTAGTGGCTGATTAGGTAGGTTACTTTATTGAAAACTCCCAAACACGGGCCAGCAATGGAAAGCTAAGAGCTGAGGGCGTGTCTGGCACGAGTTTGGCTCCCGGAGCATGCGCATTCTCAGAAGAGGGGAGGAGCCAAACCTGCGGAGCGCGATTGCGTAGGCGCTGGCTCTGATTGGCTACCGTTCGCGCGCGAGGGGGTTGTGCCTACTCGTCACCAAGTAAACAGGGAAGGAAGGGGCGGGGCCAGAGAGGCACCGCGACCTGGTTGGCCGGGCGGAGGTTGGGGGCTTTGTGGATTGGTCCCGGCCCGGAGTTCAGCTGTGGGTACGCGCCGGGTCCCGGAGCCGGCGGCCAGAGGGATGGACGAGACGAGCCCACTAGTGTCCCCCGAGCGGGCCCAACCCCCGGACTATACCTTCCCGTCCGGCTCGGGCGCTCACTTTCCGCAGGTGCCGGGGGGCGCGATCCGAGTGGCGGCGGCGGCGGCGGCGGCGGCGGCGGCGACCGGCCCGGTCCCTTCTCCGCCGGGCTCGCCAGGCCACGACCGGGAGCGGCAGCCGCTGCTGGATCGGGCCCGGGGTGCGGCGGCCCAGGGTCAAACCCAAACGGTGGCGGCTCAGGCCCAAGCCCTGGCCGCCCAGGCCGCGGCAGCTGCCCACGCCGCGCAGGCCCACCGGGAGCGGAACGAGTTTCCGGAGGACCCGGAGTTCGAGGCGGTGGTGCGACAGGCCGAAGTGGCCATCGAGCGCTGCATCTTCCCCGAGCGCATCTACCAGGGCTCCAGCGGAAGCTACTTCGTCAAGGACCCTCAGGGGGTGAGAGCCGGGTGGGACCGAGGCCGCTGGCGGCGGGGCCGGCGGGCCTGTCCAGGGGAGTTGGGGGCTTCGCGGGGGGGGGGGGGGGGGGGGGGGGGGGGGTGGGGGGGGGGGGCTGGAAGAAAGGTCGCAGAAGGGGGGAAACTCCCCAGTTGCGGAGCCCCTTGGCAGGGTTTTGGGATGCCACGGGGGACTGGGATGGAGAAGCTCCGCGGAATGAAGAAATAAATCAGAACCTGTGTGGTGGGGGGAGGAGTGAGCGGAAAATGAAAAGAGGAAATTGACCAGATACAGGCGAAGGGCCCCCGCTGGGTGGGTGGGGGCAGTCTGCTTCTGGAGAGAGAGGCGCGGGGAGAGGCTGCTTCCTAGTCGGTTCGGTAAAGTGCAGGGGCTGCTACTCGGGCATTGACCTACAGATGTGCAGATTTGAGATTTGGGTCCGTTTTCCTTCTCTTTTGGGACCAAACCATTGTTAATGGGAGCCCCATCTGGGAGGGACTCTTCAGGGTTCATTCCAGCCTCTGTGCTGCCGGGGATGTCTCCCGCCGCCTTCCCGGGTCTCTTCTTACTGGCAGACGATGGTGATAAGAGTGGGTGGAATCACCAGTTTTCATCTGTCTGGTTATTGCTCACTTTTTTTGGGGAAATTGTTCAAAAATTTTTATAGTTCCTCAAGCTTAGAGTGGCGTTTTAGAACCACGGGACTTGTCAGCTGCCTTCTTACTTTCATTTCTCTCCCAGGATTACCGTAGTTAGCTTTTTCAGCTAAGGCAGAGTGTTGGCTGACCTTTATTTTGTCCCTTGCATTTGTATAAAGCAGGATGGGGAGGGGAGGGGGCATAGAGTGATCAGGACAGCTGAGAGATGACCTTTATTTTTATTTTTTAACACGAGAAAGACAAATTTGATTTCCTAAGTTATGGGAGCCCCATAAACATATGTGATCCAAAGGCAGTTAGGCAATTGAGGTTTATGTGCCATCTCAGCTGAGGGGTATGGGCTGGAGCTTTAAAGGGGAGGAGGGCAATTCACCGGGAAGTTAAGAAGAGCAGGTGTTTGCTAATCAGATATTTTACCTGCCATGTAGGCAAGTCCTACAGGAAAAAAAAAAAAATTCTCTCTGGCAATAGCTCTCTTTCTGGGCCAGGTCGCCTATCTACGTTTTTTTGTTGTTGTTTGTTTTGGCAATTAAAGGAAAGGTAAACGTTTTTCCTGCGACTGCCAGGTTTTGATTGCCTTCAGCTCAAACAATCTACATGCAAAAGTGACACATTTTGGGTAGTATCATCTGCTCCCCTTTAGTTCCACCTTTGAAACTTTCCCAAGAAGTCCAGATCAAGAAGCTGAGTTGGTGGATTGCATCATCTTTTGAACCAGTCTCAGAGTTGAGAATAAGTCAGTTTAGTTATACAGTTGTCTCATTTCAGGAGACAGTGATGCAGGTAGACTCTCAAAGGTAGGCCTATTATTACACAAACAGTCAGTTATTTAATAAGGGTCAGTACTATGGAAACAAAAGAGAAACTAAAGTTAATGATTGGACAGATTTTAATCTCAGTTTCTGAGTTCTGAAGGCAGTCAGCTGAAATTTCTAGATGTCCAGCTTGAAGTAGCTGGAGTGAGAGCAGGCAGTAGCAATCTGATAGATTTTCCTGGTTTGCAGTTTGAATGTCTGGTGGTCTTTCAGAGTGACCTACTTTATTGTTTTGAGAACTGCAGTGGTGCATTGGAATATCAGTAGGTCAAAAAAATATCAAGTATTCTTCCCCAAAGTTATCAGATGAGCCAGAATGGTTTATTGGAAAAAATATGTTATTGTTATATTTGTTAGAGTGATGGGTGTTAAAGCTCCCTCAAATTTACCCTGCACCTCTCCCATATGAACTCTTTAAATGGATAATGCTACCGAAACCGGTTTGGCTCTGTGGATAGAGCGTAGGCCTGTGGACTGAAGGGTCCCAGGTTCGATTCCGGTCTAGGGCTTGTATCCTGGTTGCGGGCACATCCCCAGTAGGGTGCGTGCAGGAGGCGACTGATCGATGTCTCTCTCTCATCGATGTTTCTAACTCTCTCCCTCTCCCTTCCTCTCTGTAAAAAATCAATAAAATATATTTTTTTAAAAATAAATGGATGATGCTATTTTGATAGGAGTGCTGAGTGGCTAGGATGCACTGTGACTTGTAGCTCTTGGTTAGGTTCATTGAATGATTTAGTTATTCTCCCAGGTGTTGTCATCCCTGAATTATCACCAAAACCCAGAGAGCAAATCTGCTGTCAACTCTAACATAGACTAAGTTGGAGAAGGCTTTGACAGTAATAGGTATTTCTGAGTCCCTTAAATGAAAAGCTCAAAGGAGAACCATCACTTCTTGAAGAAAAGAAATCGAGGTGTTCTGAGGTCTAAATGTTAGCAAGATACTTTCATCTTTTTATTGGAGAAACAGAATGACATCTAAGATAAGATATGAGTGGGTGTGTTTTTTTTTATTTTATTTGCCTTGTTGACTGATTATTTTTGCTAGATACAGGAGCCAGAGGAAGGTTTTTGTTTTTCTGTCATAATACTGTTACAACTCTGTTGGAAGTGTGTCAGATCAGCTAAGTGATCAGGTGCTCTAACAGGTGGGAATAATATGATCTCTCAATTCTACCTGGCAGATAAAGTACTACTATCTCAGTATTTGGGCCACAGAGAATGACAGACTCTGGTTTTATTTCTTGGTGATTTGTGGGATCCCAGTCTCTATAATTCCCTGACCACTGCCCTTTCTTAGAGGGGATGTTGAAACACGTGTGCCCTGACAAAACTTATTAATGTAACCATCTTGCTTCCACTGAGAAGAATGTGGTTTAGAGCAGAGGACCACTTCCTAAATCTGGTGGTGTGTCAGACTGGCCCACAGACTCACTGTAGTTGGTCTTATCATCTTTGGCCCTGCTCTAAATGAGTTTATTTTACTTGACAAATACTTAGATAGTACTTATTATATTCCTGGTACTGTTTTAACTGCTTTACAAGTAACAACTCACTTAATTCACATCACACCCTCCTAGGTAGGTACTGTTATTATCCCCACAGATAATGATACCATGGCACACAGTATAAGTAATTGGCCCAGATTTCACAGCTATTAAGTGGGAGGCAGATATAGACACTGGCGAACTGGCTCTAGAGTTCTTTCTTCCTAAATACTCTACTGCCTCAGAGTTAGTGTCATCAGAATTCCTGATTTCTCTTTTCAGCTACTATTTTGGTTAAGAATAAATTTGACTGTGTGCATAGGAAATTTAAAATAATAATGGCTCAGGCCCTAGCTGGTTTGGCTCTGTGGGTAAAGCATCAGCCTGTGGACTGAAGGGTCCCAGGTTCGATTCTAGTCAAGGGCACATGCCTGGATTGTGGGCTCAATCCCTGGTGTGGGGCATGCAGGAGGCAGCCAATCAATGATTCTTATCATTGATGTTTCTGTCTTTCTCTCCCTTTTTCTTCCTCTCTGAAATCAATGAAAATATATTTTTTTTAAAAAAGAAGAGGCAACCAATGAATGCTTCTATAAGTGGAACAACAAATTAATGTTCTCTCTCTAAAATAAATAAATAATTTTTTAAAAAATGACTCGAATAAAAGTACATTTAGCTTTCATATAAGAAGTCTATAGACCACTCAAAAATGGTATTTTATTTTATTGGGGATGCAAACTTCCATCCAGCTAATCAGCCAACCTTAATATCTGGCTTCCACTTCATAATCCAAGATGGCTATTCAAACTTCAGACATCTTAACTGTTTTTTAGCCACTTAAGAGAAGAAAGGAAATGTGTCAGATCAGCTAAGTGATCAGGTGCTCTAACAGGTGGGATCATATGCCCACTCCCTTTAAGGCGTTTTTTAGAGGTTGCCCCAGACTCCTCTTTATATCTCATTGTCCAGAACTTAGCTGCAGTAGTGCCTGGAACTATAGTTTTTATTTTGCCCAGCTAAAAGTCAGGGCTCCTGTGTCCAATAAAGAATGGGGAACAAAGGGGCACAGTAGTTTCCGTGACAATTACCTTTGGAGTTAGACAAAACAATAGCTTTTTGAAGATAGCAGCCCTGACTCTATTTCTCAATCTAGAATTTTTTCTCCCTCAGGGCAAGCAAGTAGGGACCTGGAACAGTAAAATGGAAAATGCTAGGTCAGAAGTCATGGTAGAGAGCACTCCTATTACCCTCCTCAGTTACATCCTTGCACTTCAAGTCTCATAATCACATGAGACTAGTAAGAGTGAGGCTAGTAATACTAGATATTCATATTTCCAAGAATCAAAGAATAGCATAGATTCACTAGTTTATTGAGAAGATTAAATGAAATACGTCACCTGAAATCCCTCGGCATGGCTCCTGCTTAGTGTTTTGTTGTTTTTTTTTAAAGCTATATATGCCCATTGATCTCTGGATTAGGCTTTCTTGGGTACATTAGCATTGAGTAAGGCAAAAGTCATATGATTTTAAAAATATATTTTTATTGATTTCAGAGAGAAAGGGAGAGGGAGAAATAAAAACGTCAATGATGAGAGAGAATCATTGATCAGCTGCCTCCTGCATGCACCCTAATGGGGATGGAGCTGCAACCCAGGCATGTGCCCTTGACTGGAATCAAACCTGGGACTCTTCAGTCTCCAGGCCGGCGCTCTATCCACTGAACCAAACCAGCTAGGGCAAAAGTCATATGATTTGGAAAAGATGCTTTCATGACCATTGAGAATAGTACATTAATTAGATAGATAATCCTAATTGGTATTTGCTTCAAAATTTTACAGGTACTGCTCACATGTTCTAGGAATTTGGCCTTATATCATAATTTTTAGCCTCTTAAAAATACTTTATCCACCAAGAGTTTGTCATGAAATCAGTGTGGTACTGTTTGTTTTTTTGTTTGTTTGTTAATCCTCACCTGACAACATTTTTCCATTGTTTTTCAGAGAGTGTGGAAAGGAGGGAGAGGTGAGAAGAGAGAGAAACATTGATGTGAGAGAGACACATTGACTGTTTGCCTCCTGCATGTGCTCCTACCATGGGCGAGGAGTGAACCCGAAACCCAGGTACATGCCCTTGACCAGGAATTGGACCCTTGACACTTTGGTGTGCCAGCTGGCGCTCTAACCACTGAACACACTGGCCAGGGCCAACATGTTTTTGGTGGTTGTTTTTTTTTTCAATTTTGAAATATAAAAGTGTGTTAATACTATTGAACGTGCATCTTCAAGAAATTCTGCCTGGCTGGTGTGGCTCAGTGGTTGAGCGTGGTCCTATGTACCAGGAGGTCAAGGTTTGATTCTGGATCAGGGCATATGCTTGCATTGTGGGCTGGATCCCCAGTGTGGGTGTGCAGGAGGCAGCCAATCAGTGATTCTCTCTCATCATTGATGTTTCTCTCTCTCCCTTCCTCACTGAAATCAATAAAAATATTTTTTAAAAATAAAAAGGTAATAATAAAAAAAAATTCTGATGCCCTTACATTTTGTTGAGAACCACACTGATAGCCAAATAAAGAGTAAAGACCTCAAATAGAATCATTTTTTTTGCTAAAATGTTAAGAGGCAATCAGTTTTATCATATATAAATGTAGTTCTTGAGATGTTAAGTATCTACCATCTATTACGAATCGTAATGTAAATATCTGTGTTTTCTGATTGTCTTAGGCGACCCTGCTAGCCGTTCTGAACCTGTGGGTCGCGATAGGTTGAGAACCGCTGCTGTAGAGCCTAAGATATTTACATTACTATTCATTAACAGTAGTAAAATTACTGTTATGAAATAGCAACGAAAATAATTTTATGGTTGGGGGGTCACCACAACATGAGGAACTGTATTAAAGGGTCGCAGCATTAGAAAGGTTGAGAACTACTGTGTTATAGAGCTGTCTCAGACCACAAGTTCTAATGGATGAGGCAGGTGGAGTTGAAGGCAGTGACTAGGAAAAAATATATAGGCTAAATCTCTTCACTATATTCTATTTGGATCCCATCTTCTTTCAGTCTCATATTTAGTGGAACCTCTCCCCCCTCTCTTTTGTGAGAGTTAACATGTAAATAAGACTTCTACCTAAATAGCTAAGTCAGGGAGTGCTGTTTTCTTCCACTTCTAATATAGAATAAAGAAGTTCGCAGAGTGTGGCCAAGGACCCCTAGGAATCCCTTTTGGGATCCCCAGGTCAAAATTATTCTAAGATTCTGTCTTTTCCACTCTAATTTCCTTATAAGTGTACAATGGAGATTCCCAGAAGCTACAGGATGTATGATATTGAAGATTTAATATTTAAGAACGTGTGAGAATCCAGTTGTCTTTTATAAGCCAAACATTAGAGAGATTTGCAAAAATAATAAAACAGTGCCAAACATCACTAAAAATAGTTTTTAAAAATACATTTTTTATGAAACATGTCACTTATATTAACATATAGTGGGTTTCTTATTAAATTAATTCATAAATAGTTTTAACATTTCCATTTTTATTTTTACTACAACAAATACAGATTTTACCCACATAAGCAAAAGCTTTTGGAGATCTTTATTAAGTTTTAAGAGTTTAAAGGGATCTTGAGACCAAAAAGTTTGAGAACCATCCACTTCATGTTTACCAAACTTAAAAAAGAACTTATTAAAAGTTATTACTGTATATTTCATTGTGTAATATGAGTGCTGTGCTTGAACTGTTAGATTCTAGGTTCCTGGAGGAAAAGCCTCTTTAGCATATTATAATACCCTCTTCCTTGTGGCTGGTGGGTAGATATAAGGAAACCGTTTGCGTTCCAGGTTCCAGTAATTGGTTGTGGGGCCTGACACCAGCCACTTAGTGGCCTCTTGCTTCCTTGTGCAGTTCTGTTTTTATCCCCACCTTCGTGGATTGCTGCTACTTAGCCTACCTATACTTCACCCCCTTGGTTAAAAAGGGGGTTAGTAAATGGGTATTAAGGAAAAGTGTTTAAAAAATATTGGTGTCTCCCTGACCAATTTGGCTCAGTGGCTAGAGCGTTGGCCTGCGAATTGAAGGGTCCCGGGTTCGATTCCAGTCAGGGGCATGTATCTTGGTTGCAGGCACATCCCCAGTAGGGGATGTTCTAGCGCTCTGTCCCTCTCCCTTCCTCTCTGTAAAAAATCAATAAAATATATTAAAAAATAAAATAAAATAAAATATTTGGTGTCAAACTGAAGCTTTCTCCTAAATGTAATAAAGGAGTTGAAAGTATATTACAGGAGAGGATGGGGGAGAAAAATTAGGTAGTGCTCATTTTCTTTCTCAACTAAATGCTGCTGGGTGGTTTTCTATGATAAAGGGAGTATTCTTGAGTATTCAGTAACACAGTTGATTATGTGAAGTGACCAGGGTGCTTTGGAAATTAGGCCAGCGTGGTTTTATGTCTATTTAGGAAAACTGCAGAATGCTTACACAAACTAGGTACTGAGCAAGTGTTAACAGAATTGAATTGGACTGAGGCTTATATTTAGCCCTCAAAGGCACTTATCTCCCTTTCTTTCTGAAAGTCCTTTAGTTCCTCCATCCTTCCCACACTACTGTTTCCTTATTTGCCAGTCTAGACATTAATATTTAATAAACCCCATGTTGTACTGAGATAACCATGCTTACTAATGCTTTTAGAGTTGATGAATGCTTTATGATTCTTCTTATGGAGGAAGGAAACAGAAGTTTGAAATGTTAGCCTATAAATGATGCTTGGCTGTACTTGGCTTTCAAGTTCTGCTTTCTTTAAGTGGAAGTAGTTAAACCTCAGCCCTGGCATTTTTCAGCCTTGTTTTCCCTTTTGGGGAACAGTCTGCTAAACTCCACATTGTGCTTCAGTTGCACTGGCTGTTGGGTTCTGGGACATGCCTCACATTGTCCTGTGATTCACTGTCCAGATTCCAGAAAGTTACAGTGAACTTATCCGTCATCCTCTGAGTGGTGAGCTATGTGATTCAGAGGCCAGGATTCCAGGGAGCAGAGATGGAGAGGAAGATTGTTAACTTCAGCCTCTTGCTAGCCACTTTAAATAAGAATGTAATTCTGACTTATGATATGAATATATGCATTTGACTTTTTCCAGTGGATAAGTAAGTTTATCTTTAAGAATAAATTGATTCTTTTTGAAGGAGAAAGAGAGTTCTGTATTTTTCTAGCACTCTCAAATCTTTAGAAGGCCTCTTGAAGGAAATGGCCTTGTGATTGACCAAATATTGTTGGAGACATGTGCCTAGCCAATTCCTAATATGAGTACTTAATTAATACAGGCAGATGGGTGTGTTTTCTGATGTGACCTGTATTCAGGAAGTGATACCCACAGGAAAATGTCTTATGACCCAGAGCAGCTTGAGTTGGCTGTGGGGTGAGGGGAGAGGGAGAGTCATATGATAAGAAGAGGCATCACTTGAATAGCATATTTACTTCTCTTTCTTTGAAATGACCAATTTGGGGGACTGCAGGGAATGAGAAAGATGAAAAACAACCTTAGAGAGCTGACTAGCCTGGGGAAGAAATCTTCAGGAGGGAGGACCATAGTTTCTAGGTTGCAGCAGCATCCCCTATTTCCAAGGACCTTTGAGGATTAAGTTATTGTCTTCTAGAGAAGATGGATTTTTAATTTTTGTGTTCTCTCCTTTTCTTGACTCTATCAGAATGACTTAAGAGAATCCCATTCTAATCATATTCCTTTTTCTGCTGTGATTATTCTTTTCTCTTGCTTTCTTATTTTGTCATTTCTAAACGTTTTATTGTAAGATTTCATTAACATCCAGGGGGTGGGATAGTAAAGTTGATAGAGGAAATCAACCATCAATAAAGAAGTTTTCTTAACCTCATTCCATAATACTTTACTAATTTCCTCTAAGCTGATTGTTGTGCCACATATACCAGACTTGGCAACTTTGGCCACAGTCCTTTGTATCAGTGGGTCTCCTAGCTGCATGCATAAGCTGGTGTCTTCCCCTTATAAGCTGGGGAGAAGCCAAGTGTCTAACTCAAAGTAGAGGCTGTCTGCCCAAGCCCTCTCATTTCTGGTACTTGGAACCATGCTTCTAGATTAAAAACTTCTATGTTTGAAATGTTCTTCACAGTTTAATTAGCTGCCTCTGTAGGCAAAGAGACTGAACAAGAGACAAGAGCTTCCCTTCAAACCTGTTTTTCTTTTTTTCTCAGGGTATTTTATTATTTATTTTATTAATTTATTTATTTTAATTTAGTTTTCCTGCTGACCTGGTTTGTGAGCTATTTTAATCAACTTGCCTTTAACATCCTCCTTTTTTTTTTTTGTCTGTGTAGAAGATCATTGCTGTTTTCAAACCCAAGAATGAAGAGCCCTATGGGCACCTTAATCCTAAGTGGACCAAGTGGCTGCAGAAGCTCTGCTGTCCCTGCTGCTTTGGCCGTGATTGCCTTGTCCTCAACCAGGGCTATCTTTCAGAGGCAGGGGCCAGCCTGGTGGACCAAAAACTGGAACTCAACATTGTACCCCGTACAAAGGTCAGTGACCGGTCTCCAGAGGGCCTTACTGCCTGACAGAGTTTTCCTGGGCCTAAGCCCTGCTCCATGTTAGGTTATTGAGATCATTAGGTCGTGAGCATACTTATGTCCTGAGTTTAGGATTCTCAGCCTTTTTTGCAAGGGGTTTGTGTGGCGAGCTAGGTTTAAACTCATGATATGATCATCTGAGGAAAGTTGTCCTGAGAAGGATACACATAAAATTTTTGCCTACAATTTCAGAAAGTTTACTGACACTGTGATGCACATTTATGGTCTCCCTGCATCTTTGGATCCCATATAACCTTAAGCTGGTTAGAAACCTAGCTACTTTTGTGACTCACTTTCTTAGATTTCCAAATCACTCCAGGACTTAGATAAAGTCTAGAATGGACTAGCTGATATCACCTAAACACTTATGTAAGGTCTGACAAGGAGGACTAGAATGGGCTGAGGTTTAGAGTGAAGATCTGGCCTGACCCCTACAGGGAACTGACATGGAATTCTACTTCCTCATCTTTATACTATGGAATTCTGGTACTTATCACAACATAACAAAATTGGTATCCCAAGAGGCAAATCCATACTTAGAATGAATTTGCACACACATTATATGTGGTATAGACAGTTGAGGTTCTAATGAGGGTCTGGATAATATCCCCTCAACTCCCCCCAAATGCTTAAATATCAAATTAATTATATGTAATATCAGAAAACTTACTAAGGCCAGGTTAAGAACTCTTTCACTTTGGCATATGTACACATATTTGCAATTGTTTTGCATATAATTTCAGTAGCTGACTCATAGACCAGTTGAAGTTTATCCATTGACCTCATAGGAACCATGCCTCCAGATTAAAAATCCCTGCTTGAAGTATTCTTCACAAGTTTAGTTAGCTGACTCTGTGGGCAAAGAGACTGATAGGAGACAGGAGCTTCCCTTCAGACCTGTTTTTCTGTTTCCATGGTATTTTATTTTATTTTAGAGAAGGAAGGAGGGAGAGAGGGGAGGAGGAAAAAGAAACATCAACGTGAGTGAGGTACATCAATCAGCTGCCTCCTTTACGCATCAAACCAGGGATAGAATCTGCAACTTAGGTATGTGTCCTGACCAGGAATCGAACGTAGACCTTCCAGTACACAGCACAACACTCCAACCACTGAACCACATCAGCCAGGGCTTCCCAGAGTTATTTTAGAAGAAAATGTTCCTGTGGCAATATTTAACTATGTCTGCTTCTTTGCCACCAAACTCCAAACAATAAGCCAACTAGTTTGTAAGTATAGAAGACAGGGTTCCTCCCTCCCTTCCTCCCTCCCTCCCTTCCTTCTTTCCTTCCATGCAAGACAAACGTCTTTACTCCTGTAGGATGGTGTATGAGAACATGGTCTGGGAACACACACATTCTGAGCAGGCGGTCCGCTCAGGTTTTTAATCCTGACACACGTCACTCTTGATTGGAGCTTATACCAATAGTCTTTCATGATTACTTAATTTAAAGGCAGGGGTTGACCTTTGCCATTTCAAGATGGTGGCCCCTAGGGGAGCTATAAGTCATGCATGCCAAAATGGCGACTGCCTAAACTGTTCTTTGACCGAAAAGATTACTTGTTTATTCTCACAATTTCCCCCTTTTCTTTATTTAAATTCTTTTCTTCAAACTCAGCTGACATCCATTGACTTTCCTGCTCTACAGTGTCTAGGAGAAGACTATTTTGCTGTTTGATCAATGCGATTTCTATTAGCCTTTGGATAAGTCCTCTCATACTTGGGATGATATAACATCCCATCACTGTGACTCCTAATCAAAGAGGTGAATATGGATATAATCATTCCCTTCCACTTTCCAAACCAGTGATTGGCAAACCACAGCTCACGAGCCACATGTAGCTCTTTGGCCCTTTGAGTGTGGCTCTTCCATAAAATACCACATGTGCGCGCACATGTATAGTGCGATTGAAACTTCATGGCCCATGCACAGAAGTTGGTTTTTGGCCTATTTTGAAGAAGTGGTGTTAGAAGAAGTTGATATTTGGCTCTGTTGATTAATGAGTTTGCTGACCACTGTTCCAAAGCATTGCTCTAGTGAGTCAGAGAAAGGATCCTCAATTCTAGGATTCTAGCTAACACATTGGCTAAAGTTGCCAATCCCTATAGGGCCTTAGTGGTGGTCCATCTACTGTGTTGTCAGGGATGAATGTACAGCATTGGCCCCCAACATTACACATACTCCTCCTTTTTCTGCCGAAATTATATCCAAGGCCAACCTATTCTCCCAGGTCATCCTGCTGGTGGCATCTAGTTGTTGGGCTATGCCTTTAACTGCATCTTGAGTATAATTAACAAACCTTTGCTGGTTATAGTAAATGTAATTCAACCACATTCTTGTTTGCAGTGGGCCACCAGAACAGGACAGACTCTAATCCTGCAGCAATCGATTTCTAGCCTTAAACTTGTTTGGCACTCCTCTTGGAACCCCAGTGGAATCTGTGTAAATATGGGGACACTCTCTCTTCTTCCTAGTCTGTCTGTTGAAAAAGTTTACGATATGCCAAAATGAAAGGGATAGCTCAGGGACCATTTCTTGAAATATCCTCCTTCCATTCTCAGCACCTCACAAAGTACTGTACTTATAGTAAACATTCCATAAGGACCACCTGAATTGGTGAATGAATATCAAACAATGAGAAGCAATACCAGCCCTGGCCAGTTTGGCTTGGTGGTTAAATCATTGGCCTGCAGAATGAAGGGTCTCAGGTTCGATTCTCAGTCAAGGGCATGTACCTCAGTTGCAAATTCCCCAGCCACAGTGGGGAGCATGCAGGAGGCAACCAATCAATGTGTCTCTCTTGCATCAATGTTTCTCCCCCTCCCTCCTCCCTTTTACTCTCTAACAATCAATGGGAAAAATATCTTCTGATGATGATTTTCTTTTTTAATCATTAAAAAAGACAATATCAGAGATCTCCCAACTTCAAGTCTAGGAGAGAATGTTTGATCACAATTCTAGGTTTGTAGTTCTCATTGGATATCCAATTCACTGCCTGCCTTTGTGCAGCTCATTCCTTCCCTTCATGTTTCAATCCTCTCTGTGTGCGTATAATTAAATAGCACACTATAACCTTCTTGCATAATAATGCTCCTAGAACCTCCTGCCTAACCTGAAATCCTTCTACTAGGCCCCTCCTAAACTCTAGAAACTATTTTAAATACTCTTTGCCCATCGCTTTTAATATCCTTTCTTCACTAGGTAAATAACAGAGTGCCCTCGGCCTATGCCTAACTGCTTTGCCTGTACTTCTGGAGTGCAGTGCCTAAGAATCAGAAGGCTTAAGTTAGAATTCTGGCTTTGCAGCTTTTTAGTGGGTTGCCTTGTGCAAGTCATTTAGAAGGCTCCCCACACCCACACTCAGTTTCCTCACTATAAAAATAGGGATATAAATAGTTACTATTTTATAGCATGGCTATTAAGATTACATAATATCCATGTACTAGTAAAACACATAGTCCAGTGCCTGGAACAATGTAAACTCTCCATAAATCTTAGCCTGTGGTATTTTTTTTCTAATCATTAATGTTAAACCGCCCCGCCCCGCCCTCCCCCCACACACACATACATACATACAATCCTTTTCTTTCCCATCTCTGATTTTCCTCTTTCTCTGTTAGAGAACCTTAAAGAGGCCTGAGGAACTTTTGCATCAAAAAGTCAGCAACAACAAAAATACTTGTCTTCTATGAGACTGATATGAGACAGTATTTTGCAAGTTTAACAAAAAGCTGCTGGAGAATAGTAAGAGGAAGCATCTCTATCTACCCTATCCCCGCCTCCCACCCTATGATAGGATTCTAGCCAGTTGAAACAGGGTTCACATTGCAGTGAGCCTCAAATAGTAAGGCTCTAATTTTCATTTGGTAGCTGTCTCTGTTCTCTGTTCCAGCAATGTTTCAGGTTATGATAGTTTCATTAGTCATAGGGAAAAGGGGGCTGTTATGAAGAGTGTTTGCAGATAAATCTGATGTGAGAAAAGATGGTTAATGGCCTGAGACAAGTAGGCTTTCACCATGTTCATGAGTGCCATTCTACAATACCTTGCACTGCATGGATGTGTTAAAGGAGGGAATTATTTTCCCCCTTTCTATCCCTATCATTCATGGGCAAAATAATTAGTTTATTTGTAATGAATTTTGCAAGGCTTAGGAAAATAATTTTCTTATAAATTTGAATTTACATATTTATATGTGAAAATCCACTTGTTACTGACTCCGAAAGAAGCTTATAACTCATTCATTCATGCACTTAATATTTTTGAACATGTGCCAGACACTATTTGGGAATGCTAATGTGAGTAAAGTGTTCTTTTCCTCACCTAATTTCATTAGTCTTAAGAAAGATGTTAGATATACATATGGATGATCACCAGGCAATGTGGTAAGTGTGATAATAGGTGTACATATGGATTTTGGGTTACACTTGATTGTCATCACAATGTGACAATCAAATGTAATATTGATGGCCCGTTAATTTTTTTTTTAAATAGGCAATGCATGTATCTAGTGCTAAAATCAGAAAGCACAGGAGAGTAAATGGAGAATTCAGCTTTCCTCCAAACCCTGTCTTTCAGCCACTTGATTTCATTTCTCAGAGACAGCTGCTATTATTAGTTTCTTATGTATTATTCCAGATATAGTCTACATAAATATTTATTGTGGTTGGGGAGAAGGGGGGTCCTTATATATGGTGACAGGAAAAGATTTGACTTTGGGTGGTGGGCACATGGTGCAATATATAGATCTTGTAACATAGAAACCCACACCTGAAACCTGTATGTTCATGTTGATCAATGTTACCCCAATACATTTAATAAATAAAATTTTTAAATTAAAAAAATAAAACAATTCACTAAAAATTAAAATTAACTTTAATATTTCCTTTTCAAATATGAATAATTGTACATTGTATAAAATTCAAAAGGAAATAAAAGGGTATAGCATAAATTGCAATTTGTTGTTTTTTAATTCTCACCCGAGGATATTTTTTCCATTGATTTTTAGAGAAAATGGAAGGGAGAGAAAGAGACAGAGAGAAACACCAATGTGAGAGAAATACATTGATTGATTGCCTCCCACATGCCCCCGACCAGGGCCAGTAGCCTGCAACCAAGATATGTGCCCTTAACTGGAATCGAACCCAGGACCCTTCAGGCCGATGCTCTCTACACTGAACCAAACTGGCGAGGGCACAATTTTTTATTTGGAGAGAAAAGGCATTGGGCCATCTTCTAATCCAGGAGGTAACTGTATTAGTATAATTCATGTCAGCTGCTGTAACAACCTCTGAATCACAGTTGTTTAATATAATAGAGTTTATTTCTAGCTCACATCATAGAATTATGCCACTTAGGCAGCTCTCTTATGTCCCATGTCATTTCATGTAGTGACAAGGTGTCTAGGGTTTTTCTGTGATGTGGTTTGTCAACATTCCATTGGCCCAAACTGGTCATATACTCCATCTACGCTGCTAGAAACACTGAGAGATGTATTCTTTGTGTGCCCTAGAAGAGGAACAGTATTGGTGAGCATCAAGCTATTATGCCATAGTGAAATAGTTTTTTAGACTTGACTCTATCTCTAACCTAGGTGTCTCTTCTCTTTCAACTGTAGGTAGTACACATGGCAAGTGAGACCTTCAACTATAGTGCCATTGACCGAGTGAAGTCCAGGGGCAAGCGGCTTGCGCTAGAGAAAGTGCCAAAAGTTGGGCAACGGTTTAACCGCATCGGGCTACCACCAAAGGTATAGACTGCATTTATGTGATTTATCAAAGGTGATGACTTTTAGTGCCATAATCATCCAAGTGGTGAAGCAAGGTGTCAATAGACCAGGGATGGAGAACGTCTGGCTCTGCAGGTGCGACTCAAAATTCAATAAATCTAGGAGCTTTTTTGATAGCAACGTAAATTTATATTAAGTGAATGATGTTATAAATATCCAAATGGCCCTTGGCAGAAAGAAAAAAGATTCCCCACTGTAGACTCATACACTGAGTGGCCTGATTATTATGATCTCTGAATGCATAATCACCTGGCCACTAAGTGTATTTGTATCTCAAATGGGTACCAGAAGTATTCTAGACTTTTGCTGGAGATCAACCATCTATTTTCTCTGAGCTTTCTATCAGCCAGTGCAGAGGAGAAAACTGATCAGGTGCACGTTTTATAGTATCTTTGATATCAAATAAATGAGGTACTCATGAGAAGTACACTGAGTGGCCAGGTTATTATGCATTCAGAGATCATAATAATCTGGCCACTCAGTGTATATGGGCATGTGAATAGCCTGCCCTGAGGCTCCTGTCCTTCATTTCTGCCAAAAGGCCTCAAATCCTAACTTTCTCCCTTTATTCCTCTTGACCATTTGGATGGGTTTCTTGAAATTGGACAGGCAATCACCATCACAGCCCTTTTCTCCTGTGTTTGCAAGGAGATGAAGTAAACATCTTGAAAACGTTTTCTTCCTCTTACTTAAAATTCACAAGACCTTAGTGGGTCCCTGGCTTACTCTTGGGATCTTTGAACTTGGGCTATAGGGAAATAACTTTCTCCCTCTTTCTTGGTTGCAGGTTGGTTCATTCCAGCTCTTTGTTGAAGGCTATAAAGATGCAGACTTCTGGCTACGGCGTTTTGAAGCAGAACCTCTCCCTGAGAACACTAACCGGCAACTATTGCTGCAGTTTGAACGGTTGGTGGTGTTGGATTACATCATCCGCAACACTGGTGAGCAGTGTAGTGGTCCTCTGCTCTGTGCCAGACTGATGAAGCATAGGAGGAGGCCTGGAGCCACACTGGCCAGGGCCCTAGTAATTTTTATAGCAGCTACATATTTCACAGGACAGTTTTGTCTTTAAGACCTCATGTAAGTGTATCCTTACAGTATTTGTCATTTTGTGACTGCTTATTTCGTCTTATATATAAAAAACCTAAGTGACCTTTACGACTGAACGACCAGAATGACTAGTCAACCTTTACGACTGAACGACCAGAATGACTAGTCGACCAGTTGCTATGATGTGCACTGACCATCAGGGGACAGATGCTCAACGCAGGAGCTGCTCCTGGTGGTATATGTGCTCCCACAGCCAACCTCCCAGAACCCCTCCCCCTGGTCAGCCAACCTCCTGTAGTCACTCCCCCCAGCCAGCCAGCCCCCCAATAGGCCTCGATCACCAGCCAGGCTGAGGGACCCCATCCATGCACAAATTTCTGCACCGGGCCTCTAGTTTGGTATAATATCCTCAAGGTTCATTCATGTGGTGGCTGAATAGTCCATTGTATGTGTATAATACCGCATTTTGCTTCTCTGCAGTATAGTTTATTTAGTATTTATTTATTTATTTTCTCTATGGTATATTTGGCTATTATAAATAATGCTGCTGTGAACATGAATGTAAAGATAGCTCTTTGAGATACTGCTTTCAATTCTTTAAGTATATACCAAGAAGTAGAATTGCTGGATCATATGGTAATTCTGTCTTTAATCTTTGAGAAATCACTATACTGTTTTTCATAGTGGCTATACCATTTTACATTCCCATCAATACTGCAAAAGAGCTCCAATTTTTCCACATCCTAGTCTATTTATTTTCTGTTCTTGTTTTTTATAACAGCCATCCTAATGAGTGTGAGGTGGTATCATTGTAATTTTGATTTGTATTTTCCAAATATTTAGTTATGTTGAACATATCTTCAAGTTCTTTTTGGCCATTTGTATATCTTTGGAGAAATGTGTATTCAAGTTCTTTGCCCATCTTCCAGTCAGGTTGTTTTATTGTTGTTGAGTTGTAGGAATTGTGGATATTCATCTCTTATCATATACATAATTTGCAAATACTTTTTTCTATTCTGTGGGTTGCTCTTTTACTGTGTTGATAGTATCTTTTGACACAATTTTTAAATTTTCATGAAGTCCAACTTATTTAATTTTTGTTGTTGTTTATGTCTTTGTATTATATCTAAGAAATAATTACCAAATCAAATATCTTGAAGCATTTTGTCCTTTTCTTTCTTTTAAGAATTTTATAGTTTTAAGTCTTGGATTCATTTTGAATTAATTTTTGTATATAGTGTTAGGAAGGGTCCAGTCTCATTTGTTGAAATGACAGTCTTTCCCTCATTGAATGGTCTTGCCATCTTTATCAAAGGTCATTTGATCATATATATGCAAAGGTTTAATTCTGGACTCTATTCTGTTTATACTATGTCTGTCTTTACACTGTGTTCAGTACCATACTGTTTGTAGCAAGTTTTGAAGTCAGGAAGTATGAGTCCTCTAGCTTTGTTCTTTTTCTAGATTGTTTTGGCTATCCACAGTCTCTGGATATTCCATATGAATTTTAGGATGGGTTTTCTATTTTTGCAAAAAAAAAAAGTTTTGGGGTTTTGATAGGTATTGCATTCAAGCTATATAGATTGTTTCAGGTATTAGTGACATCTTAACATTTTCTTCCTATGAACATGGGATATCTTTCCACTTACTATGTCTTCTATAATTTATTTCAGAATTGTTTTGTAGGATTTCTTTTTTTTAATCCTTACCAAAGGGTATTTTTCCTATTTATTTCCAGAGAGATTGGAAGAAGAACAGAGTGTAATAGAGGAGAGAGAGAGACAGAGAGAAAGAGAGAGAAAAACACGTATGTGAGAGAGAGACATCGACTGGTTGCCTCCTGCATGTGCCTGACCAGGGCCAGGGATTGAACCTGCAACCCAGGAACATGCTCTTTACTAGGAATTGAACCCAGGACCTTCGATGCATGGGCTGATGCTCCCACCACTGAGTCACATTGTCCAGGACAGTGTTTGGTAGTTTTCATTAACTTCTTTGGTTAAGTTAATCCCTAAGTATTTTTTTCTTCTTAATGCTATTATAAATAGAGTTATTATTATTATTATTATTATTATTATTATTTTCACTATTAGTGTATAGAAATGCAGCTTGTGGGTTGACTTTGTATCCTGATACTTTGCTGAATTTGTCACTTTCAACAGTTTTTATGGAATCTTTAAAGGTTTCTACATACATGATTACATCATGTGCAAACAAATAATTTTACTTTTTCCTTTCTGATTTAGATGACTTTTTCTTTTTCTTGCATAATTGTTTTTCCAGTAGTATGTTGAATGTAAGTTGTGTGAGTGAGCATCCGTGTCTTGTTCTAAATATTAGAGGGAAAGCTTTTGGTCTTTCACATTGAGTATGTTTATTATGGGTGTGTATGGGAGGCAACCAATAAAAACATATCCTCAGGTGAGGATTAAATAAAAGAAAATCGCCCTTACTAGTAATAAGTCTACTTTTATTATATGGAGGGAGATTTTCAATTTTATTATTTGGAGGGAGTTTCCTTTTATTCCTAGTTTGTTGAGTGCTCTTGGATGTTGAATGAATATTGAATAATATCTAATGCTTTTTCTGTAGCAATTGAAATCATCAGTCTGTTAATGTGATATTTACATTGATCCATTTTCATTGGTTGAACCATTCTTACATTCCAGTAATAAATATTAGTCATGGTGTATAATCCTATAATATGCTGCTAAATTTTGTTTGCTAGTATTTTCTTGAGGATTTTTAAAAAATATATTTTTTATTGATTTTTTACAGAGAGGAAGGGAGAGGGAGAGAGTTAGAAACATGATGAGAGAGAAACATCCATCAGCTGCCTCCTGCACACCCCCTAGTGGGGAAATGCCCACAACCAAGGTACATGCCCCTGACCGGAATTGAACATGGGACCCTTGAGTTTTCAGGCCCATGCTTTATCCACTGAGCCAAATGGGACAGGGTGATTTTTTTTTTTTTAAATCCTCACTGGAGATATGTTTTTATTGATTTTAGGGAGAGAGGAAAGGGAAGAGAGAGCGGGAAAGGGAAACATTGATGTGAGGGAGAAACATCGATTGGTTGCCTTCCATACACCCCCTGACCAGTGATCAAACCACAACTTAGGTATGTTAGGTATGTGCCCTGACTAGGAATCAAACCTGCAATCTTCTGGTGTATGGGACGACACTATCAACTTAGACACCCAGCCAGGGCTGTTGAGGATCTTTGCCTAGGGATATTGGTTTGTAATTTCCTTGTTTCTTTGTCTGACTTGGGTTCCAGAGTAATGCTGGCTTCATAGAATGAGTTATGGAATGTCCCCTCCTCTTCCATTTTTCAGAAATGTTTGAGGAGGATTGGGGTTAGTTCTTTAAATGTTTGGTAGACTTCATCAGTGAAGCCATCAGATCCAAAGCTATTATTTGTTGAGAGATTTTTGATTACTGATTCAATTTTCTTACTAGTAATAGGTCCACTCAGATTTTCTATTTCTTTTTGGTTTAGTTTTGGTAGGTTTTATGTTTCTAGGAATTTGTTCATTTCATCTAGGTTATTCAGTTTCTTAGCATAAACTGCTCACAGTACTCTCATTTTTTTTTCTGTAGACTCAGTAGTAATGTCCCTACTTTAATTTCTGATTTTAGTAATTTGAATATTCTTTTTCTCCCCTTAATCTTTATAGCTAAAAGTTGGTCAATTTTATTTATCCAGTGAGACAACTGTTATGTTTTAATTTTGGAGCATTTAGTTAATTTATAATGTCTTATAGATATGTTTAGATTTTCATCTACCATCTTATTATTTGCTTTCTACATTTTTCCACCTATCTTCTTTTATTCTCCCTTTCTCTCTATGCTATTTTTTCCTTTTCCTTTCTTACTTTCTTTTAAATTCCTTATTATTATTTTATTTCTCCTCTCTTTTAGCTTAGAAGTTGTATATGCTTTGTCTTTTCTTTTTGGTGGTTTCCATGTGAATCCTTGATTTTCCAAATCTAATTTTAAGTGGTACTTTTACTATTTTCTTGGACAATGCAAAGATCTTAGAACCCAGCGGTTCTCAACTTTTTTTAATGCTGTGACCTTTTAATACAGTTCCTCATGTTGTGGTGACCCCCAATCATAAAATTATTTTTGTTGCTACTTCATAACTGTAATTTTGCTACTGTTATGAATCATAATGTAAATATCTGTCTTTTCTGATGGTCTTAGGCTCTACAGCAGCGGTTCTCAACTTGTGGGTCGTAACCATTGGAAAACAGATATTTACATTATGATTCATTAACAGTAGCAAAATTATAGTTATGAAGTAGCAATGAAAATAATTTTAAGATTGGGGGTCACCACAACATGAGGAACTGTATTAAAAGGTCACAGCATTAAAAAAAGGTTGAGAACCACTGCATTAGATCCATTTATCCATCTCCAGACTTTAATACTATTATTGTCATGTTTTTTAATTATGTATGTACTAGAGGCCCAGTACACAAAATTCGTGCACTGGGGCAGTGGTGGGGTCCCTCAGTCCAGCCTGTGCCCTCTCTCAGTACAGAACCCCTTGGGGGATGTCCCAAGCCCCTCACACCTTACTGCCTGCCTGCTCACTGCTCCTTACTGCTAGGCTCGCTGCTCTTTAGCAGAGGCAGGAGAGTCTCCCACCACTGCCACTGCTCTCACCAACTGTGAGTCTGGCTTTTGGCTGAACGGTGCTCCTCCTATGGGAGCACACTGACCACCAGGGTCAGCTCCTGTACTGAATGTCTGCCCCTTTGTGGTCAGTGCACATCATAGCAACCCGCCATTCTGGTTGTTCGGTTATAAGGTTTGCTTAGGCTTTTATTTACTCTAGGGGCCTGGTGCACAAAATTTATGCACTCGAGGAGAGGGTACTCAGCCCAGCCTGTGCCCTCTCGAAGTCCGGGAGCCCTTGGGGGATGTCTGACTGATGGCTTAGGCCCACTCCCTGCTGAAGCTATTACTCAGACATCCTTAGTGCTGCCATGGAGGTGGGAGAGGCTCCTGCCAATGCCGCTGAGCTCACCAGCCTTGAGTGTGGCTTCTGGATGAGTCTGGCTCCCCCTGTGGGAGTATACTGACCACCAGGGAACAGCTTCTGCATTGAATGTCTGCCCCCTGGTGGTAAGTGCGCATCATAGTGATGGGTCATTCCACCATTCGGTCGATTTGCATATTAGCCTTTTATTATATAGGATAGATATGTATAATGCATATATAAACACGTTTATGTAAAACTGTAAAACAATACTATTGTCATTAATAATGATTATGGAGACTTTTGAACATTCACAAATAAGCAGCATAATGAACTAGTCATCCCACCTCTTAGCCTCTTCCCAAATCAGCAGGTGCTCTATAGGAAAAGATAGAGGAAAGAAGTCACATATGCTGAACATCCTCTCTAGATTTCCTTTCTCTCCCAGATCTTGGAGAGATCTTAACTCTTAATGATCTTATTAAAATCTCCAAAGCCTTTAGATTTTAAAATATATTCCTTTGTAGTTGTTCTCAGTAGAGTGATTCGCCAAGTGTCCAAAATAACTAGTCCTCCATGAAAATGAAAGTTGCACCAGTTTTCTGTGGATTCTTTTTGCTAACTTATATTTCTGTTGATAGATCGTGGCAACGACAACTGGCTGATTAAATATGACTGTCCAATGGATAGTTCTAACTCTCGGGTAAGAGGTTCATTTATATCTTAAAGAGGAGGATGAAATGAAGTATATGCATTCAAAAGAATTGGGAGGTAGCACATATATTTAAAATTGATACGTTAATGTTTGGTAGAGTTTCCTCTATCTGTTTTTTAAGGAATATACTACTAAATAATGTTAATGGGAATAAAGTTCACATAAATGTGGGACATACTTTATGCCTTTCTTAGAGATTCACGTTGCATAGTAGCATAGTGAAGGTCTGAGAAGTTGTGCATTAAATGAACCTGTTTGTTTGAGTGATTTCTAAACATTTGTGACCATGGAGCACATTTTTTACAACAGACCATGCTTCCAAAGAACATCAGTTTAGAGAAAGCTGCTTAGCTTGCTTTCTTTAAAAAAAAAAAAAAGGTACATATATATTTTTAATTGATTTCAGAGAGAGAGAGTGTGAGAGAGAAGAAGAAATCAATGATGAGAGAGAATCATAGATTGGCGGCCTCCTGCATGCCCCCTACTAGGGATCAAGTCCACAACACAAACATGTCCTTGACTGGAATCGAACCTGGGACCCTTCAGCCTGTAGGCCAACGCTCTATCCACTGAGCCTAACCAGGGTGCTGCTTAGCTTTCTTTGCTCTCATCTTTCCCCTAGTTCACCACATTTGTCCATCCTGCTCAGCCTACACATTAAAAAAAAAAATTTAATGTGATGGCTACCTGGACAAGAAGAGAGTGAGGTTGGTTTTTATTCCTCATGTGTTTTTTTCCTCTTCCAGCTTTTATTGAGATTAACAACAGATAGCTTTGTGTAAGTTTAAGGTATACAATGTGATGATTTAAAAATATATATATGTTTTTTTTCATTGATTTCAGAAAGGAAGGGTGAGGGAGAGAGAGAGGGAGAAACATCAATGATGAGAGAGAATCACTGATTGCTGCCTCCTGCACACCTCACACTGGGGATCAAGCCCACAGCCCAGGCATATGCCCTGACTGGGATTCGAATTATGACCTCCTGGTTCATTGGTGGTTGTTCAACCTCTGAGCCACGTCAACAGGCTATGATGATTTGATCCCATATATTAAAAGCCTAATATGCTAAATGTCTGACGATTTGACCAGTTGTTATGATGGCATTTATCACCAGGGGGCAAACATTTCGACCAGTAGGTTAGCTTGCTGCTGGGATCCAGCCAGTCAAGACCGGGGGAGATGGCTGGACATGCCCTGGAACCCTCCCACAGTCCCTCCCCACCCTAATGGTGCACTGCACTGGTTGGGCCTGCGGGGATTGGACTGAAACCGGCTCTCCAACATCCCCTGAGGGGTCCCAGATTGTGAGAAGGTGCAGGCCAGGCCGAGGGACCCCACCACTGCACGAATCCGTGCACCAGGCCTCTAGTATGTATATATTGTGAAATATTTACCACAATAAGATTAGTTAACACATTCTCATAGTTTTTTTACTTCCATAATAGTTGTTCTCAAATTTTGTGCATCAGAATTACCTGAAGAACTTATTAAAAATTGTACAGATTCTCCCATTATGTTGGGTAAAACTCAGGATTTCATACTTTGAATAAGGTATTCCAGGGCAACCACATTCCCTGAACCTGAATTATGAGCCAAGTAGATAGTCATGAGAACGTCTGACATGAGCTGTCACAGGTAGCCTGCCCAATTCTTTTTGCATTAGCTCTTGTCCGTTTCCTTTCTATGGATCACTGAAGCAGGGAACAGACTCCCTTGTGCAAGAGCTGCTGTTATCTTCCATGGTTCTGTTATCTCACTGGAAAAATATGGTCACCACCAGTGAAGTGGCATCTGAGTCAAGGTCCACACAGAAGGACTTGAACAAACCAATGTTTGTTTGTTTTTCTTGTTTTCGTATCCTCAGGAATCTCATTGCCTTTTCCTAGGAGAAATGGCTTATAGTTATCTTTTTCTTATTGTCATTTCCCTTCTTACCAATGACTGTGGAAACTCCTGGGGAAGTGCACCTTTCCTAAGGTGAGAAAGGGACTCTTGAGAACCTTGAGTTCAGAGGTGTCATAAATGTGCTAAATTCAGAAAACAATGGGAAAACTAGTTCAGAGGTTGACTAAGGATTGGTGCCTGAGGAGGAGAGAGAATGTTTTGCTACTACTTTAAAGGGTCTGAGGCACATGGGACCCTCAGTATTTAGTGTTTCCTTGCTGTTTAGGATACAGACTGGGTGGTGGTGAAGGAGCCTGTTATCAAGGTGGCTGCCATTGACAATGGGCTGGCTTTCCCCCTGAAGCATCCTGATTCCTGGAGGGCATGTAAGTCTCAAGAGTACTGTGTGATCTGGCTCATCTTTTGCTAGGTCAGTTTCTTGCCTGTGCAATGTAGATAAATACATGTATTGTAGGATTGTTCTAAAAATTAATGAAATAATGCAACTCATGCACTTTAGTGCAATGGTTGGCACATGGCAATGACTCCATAATGTAAGGTACTATTACAATTTTTATATTATTCCCATAAGAAGCATAGAGTTGAGTTTTCTCCTCTCTGCTCTGTATTTTTCTCATTCTTCCTGAGAACTATCTTTTAAAAAATGTATTCTATTAAAAACACACACACACACACACAAAGTATATTCTATTTGTGTTTAAATATAAGCTGTTTTCAGTGCTCTGTCTTCCTTGTTACATCCTGGAAGTCAGCTCTTCCTGCCCTGTTATAACTGAGAAACTTTTAGAAAGAGGAAGAGATATAGATAGGGGTCACTAGCCCCTTTCAGCACTAGTCTTTTCAGAAGGAGTATCTCAGTGTCTCAGGGGCAGGTCACTGATTGAAGTTCATGCATTAGTAATATCCTGGGAAGAGCACAAGCTCTGGGATTAGGCAGACCTGGGTTTGAATGCTAGTTCTTTCACCTACTATGTAACCTTTAGAGTTCACAGCTCTTGTAATTTTTCTGTTGTATATCAAGGTGGAGGACATAAATGGGCAGGAATTTTTTTTCAATACCAAATTTGCTTTTGATCTTTCTTCTTTTCAGATCCTTTTTACTGGGCCTGGTTGCCCCAAGCAAAAGTCCCATTCTCTCAGGAGATCAAAGATCTGATTCTTCCAAAGATATCAGACCCTAACTTCGTCAAGGACTTGGAGGAGGACCTATATGAACTCTTCAAGGTTAGCCCTGGAAATGTCAGCCTTATAACCATAAAGAAGAAGACATTCTTAAAGGTTTTTGTAATTGGTTCTACTACAAGTCAAGAGAGCATTGCATTGCTAGCACCTTTCTGACATCTGTTAGCCGGTGAAGAGCAAGATTCCCACATGTGGATAGCAGGATCTAGTTTGGATTAGTACGAAAAATATTGGCAGCTGTGATGAACCACACCGATGTGCAGTGTGTGTGTCCTGTGGCTTCAGTGTATCTGTAGAGCTCTCATTTTCAAATGGAACACTAGAGTCTCGAGTTCTTTAGAGTTAATGGGACGTAGGACAAGATATTTGTTCTCTGTTTCCCCAACTGTGAAGCAGGGAGTTCTTTGGGTGGTAGTTAACTTCACTCAACCTCACAAGCCTTGCTGTAGGTTTTCTTTACTAGCAAGTTTCTAATTGGGTAGGAAAATGGGTTCTTCTGAGTAATTCATTCAGGTTCCACCTCCTTCTACCCTTCTTTTGCAGAAAGATCCTGGTTTTGACAGGGGCCAGTTCCATAAGCAGATTGCTGTCATGCGGGGACAGGTAAGCCTGGGACATCTGGTGTCAACCCTGGGATCTCTCTGGGAAGGTTATATGCTCATGTTGAGTAAATATGTAAAGATTGTATTTTATACTTTTTTCAGTGTGTCATACATATTTGTGACTCTGTATGTACACATGAGGGAAAGGTAGCCCTCCCCAGTCTCCCACCTCTTCCAGAGTATCTGGTGGTTAGTGATGCGCTTATTTTGTGCTTGCTTCTGTGCTACTTGCTGGATATTTCATTGGTAAATTCACCCATTGATCCTTGTCTACCAGTTGCTCAAGGCAGACCATATACCATGCTGATTAAGAATTAAGTCTAGAATTAGTCTGTTTTACCACTTATATGCTCCATGGCTTTTGACAAGAGCCTATACTTCCTTGTTTATAAAATGAACAGGAATAATACTTTGCAGAGTTGGCTAAAGGATTACACGAGATAATGCATATTAAATATTTAGTAAAAACAATGCCTGGTACATGGTAAGCACTCAGATATTGGCTCTGGTTATAATTTCTGTTATATCATTATTCTCTTTCCACTTCACCTTCAAGGAGAGATAAGGAATCTCCCAGGACATTATTTTTTTAATAGATTTTTATTGATTCAGAGAGGAAGGGAGAGGAGAGAGATAAACATCAATGATGAGAAAGAATCATGGATCAGCCGCCTCCTGCACACCCCACACTGGGCATCGAGCCTGCAACCCAGGCATATGCCCTGACCAGGAATCGAACTGCGACCTGGTTCATAGGTCAACACTCAATTACTGAGCCATGCTGGCCGGGAAATTGTTTGTTTATTATCCCTTAAATTATTAATTGATCTCATAGTCTTGGGCATTTATGTAATTTTCACTTTATACACAATACTGCACTGTATTGGTTTAAACTGTTTTGTGCATGTCCACAGTTGTTTTCTAAAAATGGAAGTGCTGAGTCAGAGGGCCTGTTTACATTTAAACTTCTGTTGTCCACTGGCCTTTTGAAAGACTGTCCCATCTTCCAGCCCTACAGCTATGTCTCTGAACCCTCCCCAACTCTGAGTCACCTTCTTCTTTGGTATCTTTTTTAACTGGAAGGACAAAATATAGGAGATATTTTTTTGTGATTTTCATTTTTACAATGACTAGAGAACTTTCCATTTTCTGTCTATTGCCCACTTACAGTCCTACTCTTTTTTGGGTGGGGACAGAGGGAAGGTTTGTCTGGGATAGTCCTACTCACAAGTAGATTGTTTGTACAGTTTCCCATTAGCATGTTTATTTTTATTTTTTTATTTATAGGAGCATTCTGTCTACTAGTCTCCCTTTAAAGGCTGACCTGGATGCCTATGCCTTTTCTTAATTTATCTCATTTTTCCCACTGCAGATCCTAAATCTGACTCAGGCCTTGAAAGACAACAAGAGTCCCCTGCACCTGGTCCAGATGCCACCTGTGATTGTTGAGACAGCTCGTTCCCACCAGCGGTCTGCTAGCGAGTCCTACACACAGAGCTTTCAGAGCCGGAAACCCTTCTTCTCGTGGTGGTAGCCCAAGAGGCAGACAAGAGTACGTTGTCTGAGACTTGGGCTAGGAGGAAACTTGGGGAGTGGGTTGCAGGAAAAGCCCGAGAAGCCAGTAGAAAGCAGTGCCTGTGAGAGCCCTCCCTCTCTGCTCACATCCCCCTCAGGGCTTTCCCAAGCACAGGGAGAAGCACAAACAGCGAAAGCGAGTGCTGGTGGGCTCCCCTGAGTGCTGAGGAAGGCTGCAGCTCCATGGAAGGAGTCCAGATGTCCAGGAAGGAGCATCTGCCTTCCAGCATCTCCTGAGGGCAGGCTGGGAAATTCCCTTTCCTGGTGAGATCTGGGCTCTGTTGCAATTCCTCATTATATTCTGCATCAGAAACAAATAACAAAAACTTAAATTATTAGCAAAACGCAGGCAGAATCCCAGATTCTTTCAGAAACCTCAAATCCAGACCTAGATTTGCATGGACCCAGACATTCAGGTGCCTCACTCTCATGGACCAAGGCAGCTGGGTTACTCACAGTCTTGGGACAGACAGAAGCCACACCTTTCCTTTGAGATTTTGCCAAGTCTTCTCTTTCTCCTCCCACCAGTGCAATAGGCTGACTAAAAGCCTCCAAATGGAATTTGCATGGCGGGGGTACTTTTGCTCTAGACCTCCTAGCAACTCTGTATATAATCCTATAGATCAACTCTGCTCTCTGCTCTGCTAGGGATCCAACCTCTCAAGTGCAGGCCTGCAACCTGCCTAATCACTCAGATAAAGGCAGGAGGGAGGACGTGGACTCCCCAGCATGTACAAATGATCCATGGAGCCTGAGTGTATGCTGGGAGCTGTAATTGGTCTATGGGCAAACTTATCCCCATCTTGCTTCTTGAGTCCTTGGCCCTAGCCATGGGTGATAAACTCCCAGTCCTCTCATTTGTTCCCATTACTTTAGATGTTTCTTTTCTCAAAGGGGTTTAGTTTGGATTCTGGAGTGGGTCTCAGCTCAGAAGAGGACAGGATATTAGGTCCTTGGACTTCTCTTTATGCTACCAATGCTGCTTGTGTTCTGCCTCCTAATTGGTAGCTGCGCTTTGCTCCTTGACTTCTTGTTCCAGGCCAGTTTTTCCATGGCTTCTTGAGAAAAGCAGGGCACAAAGGAGAGAGGCCTTCGAACTGTTCCCCAGTGCCTGTCCAGCTCAGTGTGCTTCTTGCTTTCATGTCTCTCCCCTCAGCTATCCCCTTGCCAGGTGTCCAAGCCCTTTCTACACCAAAGCAAACTGGCCCCCACAAGAGAGAAAAGAGGGTGCCATTTGTAGCTCAGGAGCAGCCCTATGCTACTGGACCCCCAAGTTTCTGGAACCCTGCGATTGGTCAATCAGCTGTGAAAGAAACTATCCTGAAGGTTTGAAAAACAACCAAAGAAAGGGAGCAAGGACTATGTCTTGTGCCCTTTGCTTGCCCAGCTCCTGCCATCCAGGAGACAGAGTAGAGATGTGCAGCTCTCTCCTAAGTTGGGCCAGGCTGCCCTTCCATCCCAGCCCCTAGAGCCAGCTTATCTTGGGCTTCCATCCAGCTGACGGGAGGAGTCTCTGGGAGCTGGATGTGCATGCCCTGTGGACAAAGGCACAGCTCCCCTGACAATCCCTGTCAGCCAACTTGGACACTAGCCTTGGGGACCATGTTTTTGAGATTGCCTGCCCTCAGACTGCAGGAGCAATAGAGTCCCAGAAGCTGGAAGGGGGCCCAGGTGTGTTTAGTTCTCCAGACATCTTTGTATAAATATGTGGGAAAAGTGGGCATCAAGAGAGCCTGAGGAGTCTACTGAGGAACCTACTTGCTCCCCCCAACCAAGCAGATCTGCACATTGCCCTCATCCAGACCAGCTCTGTGGGAAGGAAACTGGGTCCAATGTAAGAGGGGGCTGGTCCCAGTTCAGGCAGGTGAGAGAGTGGGAGGGGCATCCTTTCCTGGCCTCTCTGTTCTCTTTGAAACCTGTGCTCAGGTTGCCTTGAATGTGGACTTTGGGAGAGCCAGGGGCCCAGAGTGCCAGGACAGACTTCTGGATGGCACTCATGGAACGGCCCGGCCCTCTGCCAGCCATAGGCCCTGTCCCCCAGTGTCAGGGAGTAGAGGGTGGACTGTGAGTCCTACTGCCTCTTACTGTTCTTCTAATGCACTGTAGAAATTGTATGTAATGTATTTAAATCAATGCAAATGTATGAATAACAAGTCCAATTCTGACCTTTTTTGTCTAGTTTTCTTTGGTGAAAGGAAGATAATGTAGAATACAATTTTAAGGACAGAGATCCCTGAGTTTCCGTGAGTTGCTAAGCCATGGCTCTGAGTCTGTTTCCCTCCAGTGGGGGAAATCCAGACCCTCATTTCCAGTCTCAGTGCTCTGAAAAACCAAAATTTTTTCATAACTTAAATTTGACACCAAAACTGACCTGAACTACACAGAAGCTATTTGTAACCATGATGAATCCGTAAGTGTGAATATTTGTTGCAGAAATATTGTTTTGAGATAGTCCCCTATTAGGGATGACACAGTATTTATACTGACTACTTGTACAAACTAATAATAATTCCCAAGTCATCTAGTCACAAAGGTTTGGAAGGAATATGGACCGGTTTATCTTCGTGGCTATGAGAGAATAGCCCTGCTCTGCATGTGCTTGGAGCACTTTGAGCCCTGGCTTCGCTAAAGTGATGGATAATCTAGCAGAGATGATGGGTGGGCGGGGAGCTGAATGGGAATGGTGTGGTATGCTTCTTGTGAGGATCACCTCAAGGGTTTTTAGGCTACGGGAACCTTGGCAATAGAGGAGCTCAAGAATGATTGGTTCAGCTGTTGACCCATCTCAGGATGTTGGCCCATGGGATGAGGAACTGGCACCCACCCTGTAGAGCTGACTGTAATGGCTTTCCCTCTAGCGCTGGCTAGGAGCCAGAAGCTCCTTGTCCCCTTCTGTGGCTCTGGACTGCCACAGAGATGCTTCCATCTCTGCATCTGACAGCCGCTGGAAAAGGAAGCTTCGGCTCAGGGGCTCTACAGGATGGTGGTGAGAAAGCAAAGGAGGCCAGTCCTATTTTCTTCTTCCTGGGAACACACAGCCTTCCCTGCAATGAGCCCAACCCCTCACCCCCAGCTCCAGAGTATCAAGATTCACACAGTTCTTGGTGCAAACGTTTTTATTTTGCCACTTCAACCACAGTTTACTTGTGTGGCCTAACAGGGACAGGGGTGTAGGACAGGCTGCTGGACCATGGGTCATGATACAGGAGGGTTAGTAGCAGGAGTGGTGAGATGCTTGGTCTGAGTGCCTGTCACTTAACTCCCAGGGGAATGTCATGCAGCCCAAGTATAGTGTTAGGTGGGGAAGGGCCAAGGCAAGAACGGTCACTGTTGCTGCTCCTGGTGAGGAATGGGTCCCACACAATTAGAGCTCAGTGGATGTCTCCAGACCTCTTCTGAATCGAACAGGCCGGCAGCAGCATGTGAGGCTGTCTGCCTCCAGTCTCTTCCTCTTTCACCTTCCCGGGCCCTTTGGCCAAAGTCCCTATGGTTCCTGGGGAAGATAATGCCATTCCCAGCCCCTTCTCTGGATCAGTGTCTGATCTGATGGAGGTAGCTTGTGGGGCCTGACTTCCTCCAATTCCGGCGGATCCTGGCACTTGTCCTCCTAGTGTTCAAATACTGGTCGCTGGAAGCCATCTCTGTGGCACTGCTCTGTGGGTCAGCCAGTGGGTCGCGGGGCTCTGGGATTCTGTAGGGAACAAGTGTGGGATAGGCCAACATCAATAGGAAAGGCAGAATGAGGACTGAAGATATTTTAGTCATGTGAACTAATAAAACACTGGGACAAAATGAGACCAGGGCTCTGGTCTCGTCTCTGCTGAGAGCTACATGACTAGGCAAAACTTTCAGATTTCTATAAAGACAGTAGGACTAGATCAGGGTGTGCAGCATTCAGTGTTTCTCCAGCTTCCTCATCCTGTATTCAGGGCAGACATGGTTAATCAGTCATATGAAAGTGGAGGAACCAAGTATCCTTACTAAGGCATATTAAGTAGTGATTACTAATCAATTGGAGTGGATACGGACCTGATGATCTCAGAAGGCCTGTCAGATCTATTGTTCTGATTGTGGGCTCCACAGAAGGTGGTGGAGGAATGGAGCCCAGAGTGTGCCCATAGCAGTTGGTTAGGCCATGTGGTTCAGCTCGATCTTGGGGAGGGGAAGGAAAGGGAGGATCCCTGTTCCTGGGCTGGCAGTGAACTAAGCAAAGAGATGGATGTCTAGGGAAAGTTTGGGATAAAGATTCTAAACAACTGTTAACTTTTGTTGCTTCTAGAGTACTTTCTTATGCTATATTCTCTGTAATTCCAGAGCCAAGATATTCATCAGGCTGACTTTTGAATGGTACCTGTTCTTTAATAGATAAATAGTATTTTTCCCCCTTCCAAACACTAATCTCTCCTAAATGGTTAATCCTGTGAAATAAGGTGGCACCGATAAGGATCCTGGCACCCCTTCCCATGGGAGTTCACACGGTCATATATGACTCCAATACTAACAGCAACCTTTTAAGTGCCAACCATGTGGTAGGCACTGTGTAGACCTTACCACAACCCCAATGGTAGGCACTTTGCAGTGAGGCTGGGTCAGTAGCTCCAGGTCCCACAGCCAGGAAGTGGTGAATGGGCATCATTAGTGCTCTCCCTCCCTCAGCCCTCCACTCCCAGGAACCTACCTGAGCCGGCTGCAGTGATGTAGCGAATGGCCCAGGGATTTCTGCCTCGGGGGCCTCTTTCTGCGCAGCCTCCTCAAGGCCTCCGCCACCCGGTGGTCCCCTGCACACTCCCAGATGATCTGTGCCCGTTCCTCTGCCAGCTGGTCCCCGCTGCGCTGAAACAGACTCTGGATCTGCAGCAGCTCTGCGTCCTGGAAGATGTTGGCCGAGGCCTGCTTGCGGCCCCGGGCCTCAGTGGGGGCCTGCCAAGGGAGCGGCTCACTCACCACAGAGGCTGGGGTGCCCATCCTGCGTGTCTGAGGAAGGAAAGCATGGAGATCAGCAGCTCAGCAGGCCCTTCCCAAACCTGGGGCTCCTGACTAATGCAAGGACTTCCGGTGTTTCTGTTCTTCAGGCGCCAAGGTAAGGTAAGTCTTAAAATCACACTGGTTTCCCAGGGCAAATGATGTTAATAATGACAGCCAAACTTCATTATAAAGTGCTCTGTGTCTGACATGTGGAAATTTAAGAGTCACAGACACCTCTGAGGTAAGAGTTGTTTATCCCCACCTTACAGATGAAGGAGTGTGACTCAGAGGTTAAATGACTTCCCCACAGTCACAACGCCCCATGTAGGTGCAGAGCCAGGAGAACCAGGTCGGTCTGGCTCTAAAGTCCAGGCAGACCCCAGGATACCCAGGTCTTAATAACACCAGCAGCCGCAGCTGAAGTGTGGTGAGTCGGTGTTACACACCACTGGAAGAGCCATATTCACCTGGCATGGTTGATATGTGAACACAGCAGCCCTAGGAGGCAGGTACTTTTACCCTCCTCACCTCACAGACGAGGAGACTGAGAAAGAGAATGCAGATTTCTGATGGGGAGGCCCAGGCTCCAGTACACAAATAGAGGGGTTGTGGAGCTGGGTTGGAATCCCACTGCTGGCTGCCTCCTCCACTCACTGGCTGCTGACCTCCACTCGCAGCTCCTTCCTGTGTAAATGTATCAGCTGTACTAACTAGTACCTACTTCTTAGGTTGCTGGGAAGACTGAATAAAGGCACACAAAGCATTAAGAACAGTGCTCAATGTTCTATTCTGCTTTACCATCCATCAGATTGACAAGAGTTATCCCTCCTATCTTCAAGATTCTCAGGATGAACCAAGTCCATACAGGATGAGACAAAGATAGGCTTACAGCTGTTCGTATGAGAACTAATACAATAATTAATAAATAATATAAGGAAAAACTGTTTCTCATACAACTGTAAACCTACTTTTGCCCCACCCTGTATAATTTAGCAAACAGTATGAAATAGACCAATCAGATCTACCAACCAAAGGACCACTGAGAGGGGCAGGAGGAGCTACAGAGTTAGAATACTCTGTCAGGGTAGAGGCTGAAACTTACAAGAAAATTGATAAAAGTTATACTCATGTCAATGTCCTCTCACCATATCCAGGAAATGAAAATTAAATTATATTCCTCAGTTCTAGATAGTTCACTTTGAATAAAATAATAAAGGCATAAGAAGCTTACCCACCTTATCCTTGTTTCTGGTACAACCTGAAAAAGCCATGGTTATTGGAAAACAAGGAGACAAGGAAGACCAAGGACTTTGGCATTGTGTAGAATTGGGTTTGAATCCCAGCTCTGCCACTTGTCTCGCTGGGACCTTAGGCAAATTAATCAACCTCTCTGAGCCTGTTTGCTTAACTGTCAAATGGAGCCAAAACTACTTCTCAGGTTGGGTGTAAATGAGTCTAGTATGGTACCAGGTGCCCAATAACAGCTAAATAAATGCAAATGCCCCTCTCTGTCTTCCTTGACTTTTGTGTTGGATCAGAAGAGTGATGTGGGGGGAGTTCTTTCCTCCAGGTAGTCTAGCCTGAGCCAGCTGAGAGCTACTTGTTCCCTCTGCCCCTCCGCCCTGGGCCTAATAGGGAAGGCTTGGTTATTGAGTCAGACCTCTTTCCACAGCTAGCTACAGAGACAGCTGTCAACCAGCAACCAGCCTGAAAAGGAGATAGGTAAAATGTACATGTTCACTGTAAAGGGGAAAAAAAAAAAAAGCAAACAATAGAATCATAAATAAAAGCACTACTGGTTTCCTACCCTCAGCTCACCTGCAAAAATAATCCTTACTTTCACCTGCCCTTTGTTCTCCAGAGAATTTGAGCCATCTCTTCATCCCATTCAGACTTCCCAGATAATGATGGTCCCTTCCTTACCCTGGCCTTCCCTCTTCCTCCCCTCAGTGGCCACCTCTTGATTCCAGTAATTTCTACACTTCACTGTCCTAGTTTCTAGGCCTTCTATCATAAGAACTTACTCTTTTTAAAAATAAATATTTTTATTAATTTCAGAGAGGAGGGGAGGGAGAAAGAGATAGAAACATAATTAGCTGCCTCCTGCACACCCCACGCTATCCAGGGCATGTGCCCTGACAAGGAATCAAACCATGACTACCTGATTCATAGGTCAACACTCAACCACTGAACCACACCAGCAGGTCCCCACTCTCTTTTTTTCAAAACATCTAATAATGAAAATAAACCTACAAAAGACTTTCAAATCATAAAAATTATACTTATCTGGAAACTAATCTTAAAACCTGCCTCTCCTTAGGCACTATTATGGGAATCCAGTAAATATATGTGGTAATTAAACTCCCAGAGATGATATAAATATACGTATTGTGATCAGGAAACAGTCACCAAGTAACACAGGCTAGTAAAGAAAAGTCAAAGCTAACTATGCAGCATTTATTCTGTATCAGTCAATATGCATAATATAATGTCATCCTTAAAACAATTCGAGGGACCAGGCACTGTTAGCCTCACCCCAGTTCACAGAGAAGTAAAGGGAAGCTGAGACACAGATATAAAGCAGAGACTCAGCCAAGCCAGAACCTAGTCTGAAGCCACGGAGGTGTTTTCGCAGCCAAGCAGCTCAAAGCACGTTTCTTCCCATTAGTCTGTGAGGAGTGCTAAGTCAAAAAGGGGAAACCCCGCCAGTAGCAGGGAAAGAACACTGAATATCCCACAGTGGAGGCAAGGGTGGGGTGTGGGATTTCTTTTAATCTTTTCAGAAACATCAGGGCCGTTCCCTGGGTGACAGGCTGCCTCAGCTTTGAACTCGTGGCACTCTGAAGAGGAAGATCACCAGCTTCCACAGAAGGAATCTGGAACTATAACCCAACCCGGGGCACAGAGCTCTGTCTTACGAGTTAGAGGACTGGTTTGAGCCCCAGTTCTGCCACTCATGGCTGAGAGGCCTCAGGGATTCTGGGGGCCTGCTTCCCTCTTTCATCCGTGAGAAGAACAGGTTGATGCAGATGGTCTCTGAAGGCCTGTACCAGTGTTGAGAGTCAATGATTCCATGGCAAGGCTAGGTCTGAACGAAGAAAAGCCTACGAGCAACGTGTGTGGACAGGTCTGGCAACGTGTGTGGACAGGTCTGGTATCAGAAGACTCCCCAACCAGTAGCTCCCCTTCCCAATCTTCCTGGAGGTCAGAACTGTTTTTGCTGCTGTGGGCTGTGGGGTTAGGGTCTGGTAGAAGACAGAACTCACTGCTCGAAAGCACTCTAATGACGTAGGCTGGCTCCTGGGCATGTCCCCGCTCTCAAACTCAGACAGTCTCGCCCTCTTCTTGAGAGACTGGCAACAGGATCCAAAAGCAGCAGCTGCCTCAGAGCCTGACTTCCCAGATAGTCCCAGCCACCTCTGCCAGGGCTGCAAGGCCCTGCAAGGCCCTACCTCCAGCTGCCCAGTTACAGGAAGTTACAAATGCACCAGTGAGAAACCTGGGAGAGCCTGAGCCTCTAGCCTCACCATACCTTCTATGATCCTGTGAAAGGGAGGGGGCACTTCAGATTTTGAGGACCCTCACTCTTGGCTCTGCCTCTCACCCCGAGATTCAGACAGCAGAGTGAGGCTGAGAATAAAAATTGGTGGATATCAGGTAGGATAAGATTGTAAACTTGGGGAAAACTAAATCATAGCACTTTTGTTATCAGAAGGAACTTTTCCTGTCTCATTCAATGTGTCCAACAGTTACTTCCCCCTCATTTCCTGGACAAGACCTGCATCCAGGAAAGTCAGATATACTTCAACAATGGTACTTTTTAAACTGGAAAATGAAACCACAGGGTTATTGAAAGATTACAAATGAATCTTTCAGAGCTGACATTAAAAAAAAGATAAGCAAGGATCTGTGAGCAGATGAGTAAAGACTAATTGCAAAATACTTCAATCTGATACAAACTAGGTTAAAAATGAACCTCCAAGTAAATACCAAATGTTGAACATGACAAAGTTCAATTCGTTTTGAAACAGGCAATAAAGGAACTATAAGAGCTCTAACAAAGAGATATATTTAAAAAGTAACTCACCATGTAATAATTTTCAATTTACAAATATTGCAGTCTTTGCTATGTATCGAGCTCCATTTAGACACCTATCTATGCTCATCGTGGTCTCAGGGTTGTGGAAAATAACCAGGAGAGGCAGAACACAATTGTGTGAACTAAGCAGCAACTGGCTCCCCACCTGGCTCCCCCCTCCAGATAACCCTGTTGGTGCTAATAATCTGCAATAGGAGGCCAAGGGTCTCTTAGAAAAAGAACTGGAGGCTCTGGCCCAAGGCCCAAGTCAACACTGTGGCCCAGGCCTACTTCCTTGGACAGACATGCCACTGGACAGCAGCCAAAATCTGTGGCTCCTCAAGTGGGAGGCCCAATCCAACAGCTGTGCGGGCCCCCCACACGGAAGGGCCTAGTCACAGGGAGGCATGCCTGAGAGAAATGGACCCTCAAATCTCCCAAAAGTCTTGAGAAAGGAACTGGACCCTTCCTTCAGACCAAGTCTCAGATATGGCCTGGAAAAAATAAAACAAACTACTAGATCTAGGAATAACTTTTCAATAGTTGAAGAACCTTGAATTCTGGCTGGGCCACTGATAACGGGGTGACCTTGGCAAGCCTCAGTTTCCCCTGCTTCAGTTTGTTCATTGTCAAAATGGTGAGAACACATAATCCTTAATGGGAAAGGCAGGTAAAGTATGCTGAAGTATCCATCCCAGTACATCATGAATGAATGGTGCAAAGGGAAGGGCTTTTTAACCACCGTTTTCGTCATCACCACTATCGTGAAACTCCATCAAAAGGGGCCTTCGCTCCCGGGAGAAGAGGGTGACGGGAGAACGGAGTAATCTGCGGACTTTTAAGTCATGGCTGCTGTTGAGGCACCTTGCTCCAAGACAAGTCCAAACCAGCACTTTCAGAAGGGTAGTCTCCCTAGTCCTCATGACACCCTTCGGCGGGGGTACTGTGGTCGCACCCATTTGACAGGTGAGAAGCTGGGCGCGGGAAGGTTAAGTCACAGGCAGTATGTGGTGAGTAAGGCCAGGACATGGACCCCGGAGGTCTGACCCGCGCTCGCTCTCCTCTAGTGATTTCTGTTCCCGGCATCGGAGGAAAGACCCAGGAGGCTCCGAACCTCCTGGGAGCCTGCTCCCTGCTTCTGCCGGTTCTGGCAGGCGGGGGATCGAAAGGCAGGTCGCCCCGCCATCCCTGTGCCACCCGCACGCCGCGGCCCGTGGGGAAGCGGAGTGATCACTCACCTCGCTCCAGGGCGGCGCCGACAGCCCCAAACCGGGAAGGGGCAAGCCAAGCGGCGCCCACCCCGCCGCTGCCGGCCTTTCGGAAGGGCGGGCGCAGCGCTGCGCTTTGCCGCGAAGGTGCCCACTAGGACCGGGAGGCAGCGGCCAACAGGGCAAGAGCGTGGGAGGGGAGTCCGGGCCGACTTCCCGCGGCGACCACCCCGGCACAGGTCGCCGCCCGCGCCCGAGCCGCGGCGCCTCGCACCCGGGCCCTAGGCGTCCCTGGGGTTCAGGTCCGGCGGCACCCCGTCCTGCCGGCTCGCCCTCCCGCCCGCCCGCCCGCCCGCCCGCTCCCGCCAGGAGCCGGGTCGCGGACCTACGTACCTGACTGCCGGGCCGGCCACCTCGGTCACAGCCGCGGCCCCCGAGCGCTCCCCGGAACAGCCAATCCTCAGCCGAGCCTCGCGGGGAGCTCCACGGCGAGCCTTCCAAAACCGAACGCGGCGACGCCCCGGGCCAATCAGCAGCCGCCGAGGGGCGAGGGGCGTGTCCTGGCTCCGCCCCCGCCCCTCCGCCGGCCTCGAAACCGAAGTGCGAAGATTCCCGGGTCCAATCAGGGACGGAGCCACAGCGAGGGGCGTGCCCGCCCGGGTCCCGTCCCTTGGCCCCCCGGCCGCTCCTGCGTCTCGCTGGGCGGGGCCCCGCTTTCTTTGACGTCAGTCCCCGGGAGAGCGCGGTTTCGCTGGCTCCGGGCCGGGCCGGGGCCGCATTCCTGCCCGGGGGTGCGGCAGCGGCGGGCGCTGCAGTGGACACGTGATAGGTGCCCGCTCCCCTGGGCCGAGGCCTGGGTGCCCAGCGCCCGCTCCTTGCGGCGTGCGGCCCGCAGCAAACAGACCTGCAGCCCCTTAGGCTGGCCTCCCCGGTACTTAGGTTCTGGTTCCAGCCTTGAGGGGCAGCAAGGGACAGTGAGTGCGATGGTCGGACCGAGGGCTTCGAAGCCAAAATGTCTTGGTACGAATCTTGGATTGGCTGCGCAAACTTGGGCCAGCTACCCAAATGAGACAGTACTTTTAAAGGTGTATTCATTCGACCATGGTCCACAAGGATCCACCTTGTCCGAGTTTCTTGCTGGGCAGTGAACTGGACACACCCATAAGCCTTTCTCTAGGGGTAATTTACAGTTTAGTAAGAAAGCCAGGTTTAAAAAAAAAAAAAAAAGCAGGTATTAAAAATCCTAAACCATTTAGTTGCTATTACAATTGTGATAAATATTATGGGAATAAGAGGGTAAAATGGAGGAACCTCAGCTCTCTCTGGGAGGTCCTGTAAGGCAGAAGTAACATTTAAGCAGAGATAGGAAGTTGGTTACATGAAGAGGGACTGGGAAAAGTGTTTAAGGAAGAGAGAATAGCATGCGCTTAGGTCCGCAGGTAGTTTGACTAAGGAAGACTTGAAATGAGGCCTGGAGTAAGGCTAGCAAGGGAGAGAGGTGAGGAAGCAGAAGGCAGAGGCAGGCAGTGAAGTTTCCATTTCTTCTTCTGAAGATCCTTATGGGAAGAGCATTATGTGTATTTATTTCAGAGATATTTAATAGCACTTACAATGTGCAAACAATGCCAGTCAGCGTTTTACAAATATTAGCTCATTTCGCCCTCATGACAAATTTGTGTTCTTAGAAGGTCACTTTGGTTGCAGCTTGGAACTTGGATTGGAGGAGGCAGGAGTAGATGCAGGGTATCCAGGATGGCTCTTGATAAACGTCTGTTTACTTCCTTGGAAGAGGAGGGGCCGTTTGTGCACTGGCTCAGAAATGGTCAGGAAGAGGCAGCGAGGTCTTCCTGATTTCTTTTTCTCTACAGAGCTGACCTTCGTACTCATTGTACTCCTCTTCTGTAAAAGTTCGGAGGGGGGAGAGTAAGGGCCTGCACAAAAGGATGTGTGGGTCCCTTTAGCAAGGTGGAAGGGACGTTTGGGAGCTGTTCTTCCTCATCCCTGAGACTCTGCCTCTTTCTGTCCTGCACAAAACATCAGCAAGTGCTTTGCTGTAGTTAAAAGGGTTTGAACAGCGGTTTCTCTTGCTTTTCCTGAAGCCCTGAGGAAGTATTGAAACGAGCAAAGAAATCAGCAATGTTCTCCAATAGAAAGCAGTGCTGTGAAGCCTTATCAGCCAACTGCTTGGCTAAGGAGGGCACTGTGTAGACTGGAAACTGGGAGACTGGGCTTCTGAACCAGGGACTCCTCCAGCCCATTCTAAGCAATAGAACAGCCAAATTCTTGGCATGTCAGTGCTTGGAGAACCTGGGGATTTTGAGGTCATGAGCACAGATGAGCATAGCAGCGTAGGTATTGGGAACTTGTGGCTTCTGGGTCATCTGTGACTAAGGCTGGGTGGAGAATGTCTCCAAACACTTTTGGCAGGCATGTGACCATGTACTTACCACACAATGGAACCATGTCTTTTGATGCGGCTTTATGATTCAGTATTTCTGTTGAGAAGATGGGGCACATCCATAGCTGTTTGGGCCACGCAGAAGAGGGTGATCTGGGATCCACCCCTAACAGGGACCTATTTAGAGAAGGTCACCTCTGGGGCTAGAGCCCTGGAGTACTTCAAGCCAAGACTTGGTTTTACCAAGGATGGTTAAGGTCTTTTTCTGGGGAGTACAGAGGGACCTTTCACACTCAGCTGAAAAGCAACAGTGTGACTTTTGAGTCAGCTCTGTGTTTTGTTTTTGATAAATGATCCTGGTCATTCTAAGCTTTTTTTTTTTTAAGTGCCCTTCTGCTTAGGACATTACACACAGCAACTTACAGTCCTCTTCTCTGAACTTACAACCGGAACAGGCCCAAAACAGTAAAGTTCTGCAGGCAAAGGTTACATTATTGAAACACTAAAAGCAAACATAAAAATAACAAGCAAGCAAACAAAATAGCATTCGTGTACATTAGAATTAAAGGTCGGTATTGTAGTAGTCAGTTTGGGCTGCCCTAACAAAATACCACAGACTGTGTGGCTTAGCAACAAAAATTTATTTTCTCACAGTTTCAGAGGCTGGGAAGCCCAAGATCAAGGCGCCAACCCATTTGGTTTCTGGTGAGAGTTCTCTTCCCAGCTTGCAGATGGCCACATGCTCAGAGTCCTCACATAGTGGAGGAAGAGAGAGCTCTCAGGCGTCTCTTCTTATAAGGACACAAATCCTATCAGGCCAGGCCTCCACTCTGTGAACATTCTCATTTATCCTTACTTACTTTCTGTTTTAAAAGATATATTTTATTGATTTGTTTACAGAGAGGAAGAGAGAGGGAGAGAGAGTTAGAAACATCGATGAGAAAGAGACATCCATCAGCTGCCTCCTGCACACCTCCTACTGGGGATATGCCCGCAACCAAGGTACATGCCCTTGACCAGAATTGAACCTGGGGCCCCTCAGTTCACAGGCCGACGCTCTATCCACTGAACCAAACCGGTTTTGGCTTACTTACTTTCTTTTTAAAAAAAAATATTTTATTGATTTTTTTACAGAGATGAAGGGAGAAGGAGAGAGAGTTAGAAACGTCAATGAGAGAGAAACATCCATCAGCTGCCTCCTGCACACCCCTACTGGGGATGTGGCCCATAACCAAGGTACATGCCCTTGACTGGAATCAAACCTGGGATCCTTGAGTCCACAGGCCGACACTCTATCCACTGAGCCAAACCGGTTAGGGCTTTACTTACTTTCTTAACCCAAATACAGACATTTCTGGAAGTTAGAGCTTCAACATATGAATTGTGGGGAAATATAATTCAATTCATAGCAAGTATGAATGCATGGTTTTGTTTTTTTTTTCAGGTTTGAAAACTTTATTTGCATATTTAAAAAATTGTGCGTTCCAATAATTAAAATAATTTGAACCAAAAAAATGGCACTCTGATTAAACTGCATTTTACAGCCCACAGGACCCCTTGGACCAGCTTGGTGTTTACTCTAGATTTCACCCTCTCGATCTGTCACCAACATGCAAGTTCCCCCCCCTTCCCCGCCAGCCAGCCAGGCAGATGGGCGCGGCAGGTGTGGCCTTCGTTGTCAGTAGTTCTGATGTGAAAAGGGGCAGCGCAGTCTCTTAAACATCCAACCTCTTTGCGTCTTACAAAGTTAAACAGCTAAAAGAAGTAAAATAAGAAGGCAATGCTTGTGGAATGTACAGTGCATATTGGCGGCACGTCTCTCATTCCGATTCTCCTGCTTGCTTCTCCTGTTCAATCGTTTCTTTTGAAGGCAGTGGGTTTTTCTCTTGCGTTTCTGTCTTCTTCAATTTCGACTTACCGAATTTCTCAATCTCAGCCATATCGGGTTTGTCAGACATGGTTCCAGAGGAAGCCGAGCGAGTTGCGCGAACGAGAGAAGTCCGATCTGCTCAGTGACCGCCGCCAAGTGCCACGCATGGTTTTGAATATATAGGTAAGCAGTAGATATAAAAATAAATCTAGCTAGAAACATATGTATGTTGGTATGTGCAAATGTACTCATGTCTATGTAGACACAAGAGCACACAACCATACACATTTCCCAGCTGTGTCTGCTGAGAGGACCCAGAAGCAGTGCCTCTGCAAAAGGCATAGCCCATTTAGCGCCCAGATACTGACTTCTCAGGGCCACTCATTCTCCACAAAAGGAGGCATGGCTCTTTGGAGAAGTAATCGACTCTCCCACTGGGGTTGAGGAAGTTCAAGAAGTTCCTAGAACATTTTGTGCTGGAAAGTAGGGAAGTACCCAAACAATGATAGAGATGTGTCCAAGTTTATTAGGGCTCCCCTTAGTCAACTGCAGAGCATCAAAATAAAATATGACATGCTACAACCCAATGAGTAAATTAAAGATACTATGTCAGTAGTAATATAAACAAATGCATAAATAAGTAAACAGAGGCAACAAGAAAGGCCTTCCTGAACGTGGAATGCCAACTAATAAATGTAGAAGAAATGAGGCAGTGAGGAAACCATTAGTAACTACTAAAACAGCTTGTGGCCATTATAGAAACAGGAACTGTGATATTTTGCATATTTTTTCTCTGTTATATATGTATGGCACTTTTGTACATAGTAAACATTTCTTTTTCTCTTCTTGTTCTCGTTTTACATGTAAGTTGTTGGAAGTTCATGTTTCAATTTAGTTTTCAGGTAACAGTAGAGCCCATGGGACTATGACAATCTGAGAAGTATTTAATAATGAGTCTTGGGACTGTGTATCTCCTCACTTTGGAGAGAGGGTGAGAACTTCTTTACTTGTATGAAAGATAGCTGTAACTCCTTAGGTGGAAATGTGGAGTTGCGTCATTGTTGTATGGAAGTCTAAATGCATCTAGAAGGGTGCATATGGAAGGTGAGTCTCCAAAGGCGTGAACTGTGCCATTATCTCTTTGATACTGCCTGCACTGAAGCAGTCCTATAAATCTCTCTCCTTTTCCAGCTGGCGCACTGCTCAGCTTTGCCAGTAGAGGGAGCTAGTGAAGCACTCTGGGAGGAAAGCGTTTCTCCCTTTGGTTCTGTGCTGCTCTCACCAGGCTCCTTCAGCTTGCTTCTCCAGTGCCCACTCCTGGAGCACATGTGGCTCGTCAGGTGCCAGGCTCCTGGCGCGTGGGCAGCTTCTTCGGCACCCACGTTCTATAGCACATGGCAGCAGCAATACACGGTGGCTAGCAGCTTCCCTTGGCACCCCCTTGGGTGTCCTTTCACTAAGGACACGAATCCTATCAGGTCAAGACCCATTCTATGGACACTCTCATTTATCCTTACTTATTTTTTAACCCAAATACAGACACTCTAAAAGTCAGAGCTTCACCATATGAATCTGAGAAAATATAATTCAATTCATAGCAAGTATAAATGCATGGTTTTTAATATATAGGTAAGTAGTAGATATAAAAAAAAATCTAGCCAGAAACATATGTATGTTGGCATGTGCAAATGTATTCATGTCTATGAACACACAAGAACACACAACCATACACACTTCCCAGCTGTGTCTCCTGAGAGGACCCAGAAGCAGTGGCTCTGTAAAAGGCATAGCATGTTTAGCGCCCACATACTGACTTCTCGGGGCCATTCATTCTCCACAAAAGGAGTCATGGGCCGGACCTCTTGATGGAAGGGGAATCAAAGAATGTGTAGCCGTTACACCAACAAACCAACAAAAGTGAAACTAGGATTCAGATCCCGGTAGTTAGTCTCCAAACCCTCCTTGCTTCATTACGATGCCCGTCAGCTCTGCAGGTGGAGACCTGGATAAAACAAAAAGGCTGGTCCTGCCGTGAGTAAGAGGAAAGGCGTCCTACTGCCTGAGCTGTGGGTGAGCTGGGGAATTAAAGGGAACGCATTTTCCTTCTCTGGGGCCCCTTCCGTAGCAAGATGAGAAAGGGACCAGCCTCAGTTCTCCAAGGGAGCTCAGGTAAAGGGGAGTGGAAGGGGTTATTCCACAGCAGCAGTGAGTTCGCAGAAAGGAAGCCAGCGGGATAGCATGGAACACGTCATAGGCAGCTCATCATCATCTCAAGCCTCTGCATGCTTGGCTGTGGTGGTTCATCTTATGTGTGAACTTGGCTGGATCATGGGCTGGCTGCCCAGATACATATGGTTAAACATTAATGAGGGGTTGGAGGAGAAAGGGAGAGGGCATTTTTGGATGAGTTTAACATCTGAGTTGGTAGACCAAGTACAGCAAGTGGCCCTCCTAATGTGGGTGGGCCTCATCCAGTCAGGTGGAGACCTGGGTAAAACAAAGAGGCTGGTCCTGCCATGAGTAAGAGGAAACGCCTCCCACCTGCCTGAGCTGGAGAGAGCTATTTTTTCCTGCCTTCAGGCTGAACTGTACACCATTGATTCTCCTGGATTGCTAGCTTGCTGACTACAGATCTTGGGACTTGTCAGTGCAAGAGCCAATTTCTTGTAATAAATCTGTTCTAACTCTCTACCTACCTGCGTGCCTATTCTGTTTCTCTGAAGGACCCAGACCCTTTTCTGCAGACCAGCTTCCTCTGCCTACCCAGAATTTCTATTCCCCATAAATGTGCCTAGTGCACTGGCTTTGGTTACCCAACACTAGCTCCATTCAGGAACTCCATCAGGTTCCAGAAGAAGGAATCTGATTGGCCCAGCTTGGGTCAGCAGTGGAGGGGGAGTAAGAGTAGAGCCTTATAGTATATTTATATCTAGAAATATAAGAAATCAATAAAATATATTAAAAAAATATATATATATATATTTTATTGATTTTTTTTTACAGAGAGGAAGGGAGAGGGATAGAGAGTTAGAAACATCGATGAGAAAGAAACATTGAACAGCTGCCTCCTGCACACCCCCTCCTGGGGATGTGCCCACAACCAAGGTACATGCCCTTGACCGGAATTGAACCCGGGACTTTTTAGTCTGCAGTCCGATGCTCTATTCACTGAGCCAAACTGGTTTCATCATTCACCACATCTTTAAAAGGTCCCAGCGGTAATGGGAGGTTGGAAGCGCAAGTGGTGGTGGACGGGAGACCACATTTGCTTTTGCTGTGTGGTTTGAGAGGATAATAATGCCTTGTAAAGAGTCTATTGTGAGACTGGACTTTTGGGGAGAGTTCACTGTGAAAGCAGACCCAGGGACTCTAAGGCAGCTGTCTAGTGGTCTGGAGATCTAAACTTAGTTCCTAGCTCAGTCTGTCTGAATCTCATATTCCTCCACTGTCAAGTGGAGATAATGAAGTACCTACCTCAGAAGGTTGTTGCAAGGGCTGAGAAGGTGATGCAGGTTAAACACCCAGCACAGAGCATTATTTGATAGGGACTCTTGGCTCCAGCCTAGCCCGTGGGGTCTACTCCTCCTGCTTTAAAGCTCCAGCTGTGGGTGAGCTGGGGAATTCAGTGGCACACATTTCCCTTTTCTGGGGCCACTTCCATAGCAAGATGAGAAAGAGAACCAGCATCAGGCTTTCCAAATGCAGATCTTGAGGCCCGTGACAACCACACCCACTCTCAGGGCCTCTTGTCTGCCCCCCTAACTGCTGACTATCTACAAAATTGGGACCACTTTATTTTTTGCATTTTTATTTTGTTAATCCTCACTGGAGGATATTTTTCTATTGCCCTTTAGGGAGAGTAGAAGAGAGAGGGAAAGACAGAGAGAAACATTGATGTGAGAGAAGCACATTGATTGGTTGCCTCCTGCATGAACCCTGATCAGGGCCTGGGCTGGGGAGGAGCCTGCAACCAATGTGTGTACCCTTCACCGAAAAAGAACCCAGGACCTTTTGGTCCATAGGACGATGCTCTATCCACGGAGCCAAACTGGTTAGGGCGGGACCATTTTCTTTGTACCACTGAGATGCAGTCCTCTGATGTCTTGCCTCCTGGACCAAGGCCTAAGTCCCAGGTATATACAGTGGTTAAAAGCCTGGACTCAGAAATCAAATATTTGAATTTCATTCTCAAGTAGCTGAGTGACATTAAATATAACCTTCAGTGTCTCGGTTTCCTCCTCTTAAAGTGGAGATGGTTTTAATAGGCCCTATCTCACAAGGCGGTTGTGAAAAGCCAATGAAACAAGTGTGGAAAGTACCTAGCCTGGGGCCAGACCCACGGTGAGTGCTCTGCAAATATCAGTTATTAGTGCTGAGCCAGGCCACTTTGACCCGCGGCTGACTGGCAGAGCGGTGTGATTGGCTCAGTCCATTCTGGCTCAGGTTGTCCATCCTCATAGGTGAGGCCCCTCCCTGCCACCAGGAATGTGGTCTGTTGGGCCTGCACATCCCCATCACAGGTCCTAGCAGGAGGTAACCTTGAGAACCTCATGTCATAGGCAGCTGCTTAATAACATGGTCTCAGGGGCACCCATCGTTTGTCACTTAGTCTTCCGAACCCAGCCTTGCCAGCCAGTGTGCAGGGTGGCTTCACATGAAGATAAGCCTCAGGAGGTACCTGTGGCTCCTGGCCAGCTTCGCCTGGGGAGTGAGGGCTGAGCTTTGCCAGAGTTGCCCAGGCAAATACCACTTGCCCAGGCCCATGCATGGCCTTCGTCTTTGCCCAAAGATGCTTTATGGCCCCAGCAAAGGCCAGGTGTTTCTTGGGGGCTGGATTAACAAGCTCAAGAGCCATCCAAAGGCCCACCCAACTCCACCCAGGGGCCTCACCCACCAATCCAGGGGCCCCTATTCCCGTAGCCTGGTGGGAGCCACCTTGGGAACAGGCCTGGAGGCGGGAGCCACGTAGCCCACAGATGAGAGGGCATGTGCTGGCTTGACAGAGCCCTTTAGTCTGTGGCCTCCCGGAACTTCCTGTCTGGGTGCTGTCCCAATGGTGTCACAGAGTGAGCACTGGATTGAGTCAGGAGACCTCGTTACAAATTTGGTGCCCACATCAACCAGCTGGGTGACCTTGAACAAATCACGTACCTTCTCTGGGCCTCAGTTCCCATCCTCCATAAAATGAAAAGCCTGAAGCAATTTATTTTTAAGGCTTCTTCCAGCTCCGGCATGTAATTGTAGGTACATAGTGGGTGCCAGGTACATAGTAGGTATTCAGGAAATGCTTATTTAGTAATTTAATAATAAAATCCAAGGCAAGATTCTACAGATGAAGGCACCCATCTTTCTCACTATGCATTTTGCCTCTGCTGTTGATTGGTGTCAGTGCCAGGTCAGGACCTGGCACAAAACCGATGTTAAGCCAAGGTGCATTGAGCACATACATGCGGTGTGTTGACAGTAGCCCAGAGGCTGAAGACAAAACAGAATTGTTCCTTCCCCTCTGGACATCGGAGCTTACAGTGGCCGTCAAGTATCCCTGCTCCTTGTTCCCTCAGCAGGCGAGGCCCTGCCTTTGCTCACACTGTCCCCTCTCCTTAGAACACCCGTGAGGGTCTGGCATTTACACTGCTTCCCTGCTAATAAGCTAGTCTGCTGCTGTTTTATCAGTGCTGACAGAACGCACAGGATTGCTGAGCCAAAGACGAAGGACTTCCCACCTTGGCACAGCAAGCAGCATGAGCGTCCTGGTGCCCTCTCTTTCCCTTGTTCCCAAGTTTCCTGGGAGAAACTCAGAGCGGTGCAAATGAGTGTTACACATCTGGAGGGTTTGCAACCAAGCTTGGTACTCCCTCCATTGTCCCCTTTTATCCAAACCACTTGTATAGTAAGCAGCCAGCAAGCCTGCTCTTTGTTTTAGAGAAACTGTTCCCTCATTTCTCAAAGTTGGCTGCAAACACAACACTGAGAACTGGCTGGGGAGAGAGGCCTTGCATTCTTGGCATACCGGCGATAATATCCAGGGATGCTCAGAATCCACAGTGGACTGCCTCACCCAACAACCCCCATCCCCCATCTCCGCTTGTCAAAACTCTGTCCATCGCGGAGACCGGTTTGGCTCAGTGGATAGAGCGTCGGCCTGCAGACTGAAAGGTCCCAGGTTCAATTCCGGTCAAGGGCATGTACCTTGGTTGCGGGCGCATCCCCTGTAGGGGGTGTGCAGGAGGCAGCTGATCGATGTCTGTCTCTTCGATGTTTCTAACTATCCCTCTCCCTTCCTCTCTGTAAAAAATCAATAAAATATATTAAAAAAAAAAAGCTCTGTCCATCTTCAAATGACACTTCATTCTTGCAGCTTTCCCCAGCCCTTCCCTCACACATACATTCTCCTTCCCTTTTGCACTTTCCGTGTCGTTCTCATGTGTCTGTCTATTTTGTGTCCACCGCCGTCTCTTCCCTACCAGCCAAGTGCCAACACCGTGCGGGCAGTTGGTCCCCCTCCTGCATTCTTCAGCCAGATGGTTTGCATCCACAGGCGGTTAGGCCCTATTTGTTGAGTTGGAGGAATCAGGATCTTTGTGCATGGCCTCGTTTTTTTTTTGCAGACAGCCTGCTGAACCACCCCTTGGAACGTCTTCAAGATTCCAGAGGCTAAAAATATCTCCCCAAAACCAGGGCATTGACTTCCTTGTAAGGAGCGACTTGGCGGATGAGGCTGAAGATCTCGGCCCACCAGGTGGCGCCCAACCCTCAACTTTTCAGATGCTTTTTTTTTTTTTTAGAAAAGAAGAAAAATGGTTTTTCTCTTTACATGTTTATTCAGTCAGCTTCCGCACTCACAGAGATAGTTTGTCCTCAGTCCAGCACCCAGATTCGGCCCCGGTTGCCTGTTCTATCCAGCCCTTCTCAAGGTTGGATCCCTGAGGGCACTGAGGATGTCCCTCCAGGGAGGTTGCTAAGGGATGCTGAGGGGGAGGCCTTGAACTTGGGGTCAGCTGACCGAGGTTTGAGTCCCCACACTTACTGGTGGTGTTTCTTTGGGCAAATCATGTAACGTTTTTGGGTTCCTGTGAAAGCAGCTGGGAATAAAATATAGGAACATATATAAAAGAACCCAGGCTCCTGTTTAAAGAGTTACCCATCAGCTCTGTGAACACAGTCTGCTTCCTTAACCCTCCAAGCCCTGGTTTCCCCATCAGCCAATCTAACAGTAATTTTTTAGGGCTGTTGTAAGAACTAGGCAGAACACTTAATATAAAGGGCTCATCATAGTACCTGGTGTACAGTAGGCATTCAGTTTATAGTGATCACATATGTATCATTTCTCCTTAGCCCCTTAAAAAATGCCCAGCACTTAATAGGTACTTAATACCCACTTGCTGGAAGGGTTTCACAGATGAGGAAACTGAGGCACAAAGAGGCCCCGGAACTAGGGAGGGATGAAGCAGTTTGCCTCTAGGGCCTCTACACCATGATGCCTCCCACAGATGTGTGTTACACACCACCAGCTATTTGTTTATAATGTGCATTCAGCCTGGCCTGTGAGGCTAATCATTTAGTTGCCCTGGATACACCAAGGTTGTGGATTTGATCTCCGGTCAGGGCACATTCAAGTAACATCCAATGACTACATAAGTGAGTGGTACCACAACCCCTCCCCCTCCTCTCTCTCAAATCAACCAATAAAATTTAAAAACAAATAATTAAACTATGCATTCAGAGCTTGCTCAGTACCTATAGGTGGGGCTGTTGGCAGGGAGAAGCCACGTACTTGTTTCTCCCCTAAGGGAACCCAGGCTGCTGAAAGAGGGGCCCGCTCAGCCAGGCCAGATGTCATGGACGCATTCCAGGAGATGAGAGACCAGTTCTGCAGAATAGCATCAGCTGGGATTCTGTTGCATGTACAGTCCCCAGGGCAAGAGGGCCTCTCAGGTCCGTTGCTGTTTCCGCAGCCACTCAGCCATCCACTTCACTGACATCTACTGAGTCTCTGATATGGCAGGCACAGGGGAAGATGGGAAGGCGTGATAGCCAGTGCTTGCAATGCAGCCCACTCAGAACTACTGCAGAGGGATGCTCAAAGTGGGGACTCAGAAGAACCAGCAATCAACAGTTTGGGAGGCTGGACCAAAGGAAGGGGCATTTACACTGGGCACTGAAGGATAGGTAGGAGTGTGCCAGGCCACTGGGGTCTGGAAATGAAGGGCATTCTGAGATTATTTGGGAAACTAGAGACGTTGGATAGGTTTGACATGGTGGGTGGGGTCATGGATAAAGAAAGGAAGTGAAAAATCAGGAAATTGGAAATCAGTTGGGGAGAAATTATGAAATATGCCCGTAGAAGAGATAAAGCCCTATCCTGTGGTCTGTGGGGGAAGCAGTGCAATAAACAAGCAGGTCTGTGTTTTAGGCCTGGTGTGCAAAGGTTGGATAAAAGGAGGCGAGGGACCAGCTGCAACGAGCAGTTTTGTGGTTGTAAGTCTTCTAGGCTTTGTGTTCCCCTCAGTAAATGAGGAAACCCACTGGTGCCCCCGTTTCCTCGTCTGTGAAATCCTTTTGGCAAATGGATATTAAGTACCTGTTAAGTGCTGAGCATGTTTTGAGGCTCAAGTGAGAATATATATAAAGCATACTAATAACAATAAAGTTTCAGTCTTTCTCATTCCAGGCCATTGTGCCTAGTAGTTCAGCAAAAACACACTTAGGGACCAGCCGGCGTGGCTCAGTGGTTGAGCATCGACTTCTAAACCGGGAGGTCACAGATCAATTCCTGGTCAGGGCACATGCCCAGGTTGTGGGCTTGATTTCCAGTAGGGGGTGTGCAGGAGACAGCCAATCCATGATTCTCTCCAATCATGGATATCTCTATGTCTCTCTCCCTCTCCCTTCCTCTCTAAAATCAATAAAAATGTTGTGGGTCTTTTTTTTTTTAAGTTAAAAAAAAAAAAAGCAACACGAGAGCTTAGGCTGGTCCGATTTGGCTCACTGGGAAGTCAGAGAAAAGGGGTCTCGGAAAGAAGTTCAGGGGGTTAGCCTGGGTGAGCTGCTGCCGCCCACTTGTCCCCTGGTTATAAGTCTCAGAGTTTAGGAGCTGGTGCCTGTGGGGGAAAGAGAGGAGGGAAGGAATGGCAGGGGCATACTGGGGAGGGGTGGGAGTTTGGGCTGGGTCCTTTGTGTTGAGAATATTGCTCTCTCTTGCAGATGGAAATCTCATAGATCTCAGGGAAGGGTCTCAATGGAACATTCAGGTGTGCTCTTTCAGGGTCATGGTCTCCGCTGATTGGTTGGGGCCAGGGTAGGGGGTCATTAGTCAACACAGTCAAGCCATGGCTTCCCTTGTCTGGTTTTGCTGCTTTCCTGGGCCTGGAGCTGAAAGACAACAGAGGCCGAGATGTTATCTTTAGGGAGGAAGAGGTCAGGGGTCTAAACTGCTTGAGCCCCGCTATGCTAGGGCAGGAAAGGTTACACAGGGAAGGAGGTTCTTGTTTTCCCAGTTCTGTCCCCTGCTGGGAACCCCGTGCTTTCTGCCCCGGTGGTGGTGACCTTCTGAACCTGGCCCATCCTCCTCGCTCCGCTCCTGTCTGTCTGGACTTCGCTTTGTGGCATGTGGGAGGGTCAGTGTGGCCTCCGGTGGGGGGTGAGGGTCCCTTTCTCTGTCTGGCCTGGAGAACTCGGAGCTTTGGACGGGATAGGTGGGAGGTAGGCACTGGCAGGATGCTGCCCATGGCCAGGCGAGCCCAGATGGCAGGCAGGTCAAGATCAGCACCGCTCTCCTCCAGCGCCAGGGACGGGCCGGGCGGCCTCGGGGGCGCTCAGGCGGGAGGAAGGAGAAAGAAAACGGCGTTCCCCTCGCAGGCTGGACGGACGGGCGGGGGGAGGCAGGGCGGCCCGGATGTGGCGGGCTTGGCCCCAGCTGGATGCAGCGAGGGCGCGCGGTTGGCGGCGGGTGCGGATGCCTTCGGCCCAGCCCCCTCCCCGGGGGCTCAGGATTCCGAGCCGCGAGTCCGGCGCCTGCGGGGAAAGGGTGGCTCCGGGGCGGCGGTGAGCGAGGCCCAAAGAGATGGCAGGAAGCCGGGAGGAGCGACTGGGGGTGGAGACCCGGGAGGGGAAGGGGAAGGGGGGCCGAAGGGGTGGAGAGAGGGAGAGAGGAGGACGAGAGGAGGGCTGAGAGGAGGAGAGAGGGGAGGAAGGGTGGGAGCGGGACCGAGAGCCGCGGGCGAGGAGCGAGCGAGCGAGGAGGCCGCGGCGGGCGCAGCGCGGGCACGTCGGCCGAGCCTCCCGCGCGACCCAGGCGCCGCCATTCCGCTGCTCGGGGCGCCGCCGCCGCCGCCGCCGCT
>JAAGEH010000038.1:19938134-19986578 GCA_011751065.1 Lasiurus cinereus | reverse complement strand
CCGCCATTCCGCTGCTCGGGGCGCCGCCGCCGCCGCCGCCGCGCTCGGGGGCCATGCTCCCGCCGCCGCCGCGCCAGCCGCCGCCCGCGGCGCGCCCGGCCCGCAGCTCGGTGCGGCTGCAGCGCGCCTTCCTGCGCGGGCCGCTGGGCGTGCTGCGCGTGCTGCAGCTGCTGGCCGGCGCCTGCTTCTGGGTCACCATCGCCACCAGCCGCTACCAGGGGCCCGTGCACTTCGCGCTCTTCGTGTCCGTGCTCTTCTGGCTGCTCACCCTGGGCCTCTACTTCCTCACGCTGCTGGGCAAGCACGAGCTGGTGCCCGTGCTGGGCGCGCGCTGGCTCGTGGCCAACGTGGCGCACGACCTGCTGGCGGCCGCGCTCTACGGCGCCGCGACGGCCATCATGATCGACCAGACGCAGCGGCACAGCTACTGCAACCTCAAGAACTACCAGATGCCCTGCGCCTACCACGCCTTCCTGGCCGCCGCCGTCTGCGGGGGCCTCTGCCTGGGCCTCTACCTGCTCTCGGCGCTCTACGGCTGCTGCCGCCGCTACCAGGGCGAGCAGGAGGTGGCGTGAGGGCCCCGCGGCCGGGCGGGGAGCCCACCGGCGGCCCGGCCCTGCCCGCCGCCCGCGCCCGTGCGCCCTGGCACCCTCCTCCCTCGCGCCGCGTTCCCGCCGCCGCCGCCCGCGCCCAGGCGCCCGCACGCCCAGACACCACGCAGTTCCCGCCCCACGACGACGGCCGCGCCGCCGCCCCGAGCCCGGACCTCCGCTGGGAGGCGCCGTCCGCGGGCGCCCGAGCGGGGCCACCTCCGCCCGGCGGCCGCGCGCGCTCCTCCCGCTGCCGCGGCGGCACCTCGCGGCTCCCCTTCCCCTGCCCCGCGGGCAGCGAGACGGGCCCGGCGCCGCGCGGGTCCGGAGGAGGCTCCCTGCCAGGTGGTCGCCAGGCGTCTGGCGGCGCCCCCGCCCCCCCTCCTGCCGCCCCGCGCTGGGAAGGGCACCCGCTCTCCCCGGGCCCTCCTCCAGCCCGGAGGGCTGAGAAAGGCAGGCCGGTCCCGGGGTGAGCGACCAGTTTGGTTTCAGTTGGGGCGTTTTCGGACCTCCTGCGCCCTCCTGCCCGGCCCATCATCCCTCGGTGCTTGGATGCCTTGGGGCGGGGTCCATCCCCAAAGGTGAGGGTGGATGGCAGGGCCTGTGGGCTGTCGGTAGCCTTGCCTCTGTCTGTCTGCTCGCCTGTGCCCTCTCGGTTCCTGGAGGCCAGACCCAGACGCACACTCGCTTCCCCAGCCTTAGCCTCGCAGGCCTCTGCTCCACCCCGATGCCTTTGTGCATTAGGGATCCCACACGACCTGCAGGGGAAGGTTGGGGTGAGCTCCATTCAGCTTTGCAGACGGGGCCCTAGAGCTTGCTTGTAACAAAAGCCAGAATAAACATTAGAACCTTGTCCCCCAATTCCCCCTGCAGCGCTGTTTGCAGGAAGACAGTGGTGATCCCTGGGATCCTGGCTCAGGAGTTACCCTCTGAAAGAGGGGGTTCCGGGCTGAATGGGTTTGTCCAAGGTGCTGTCCCCCCTTCTTGGAGCGTCACTAGCTTATCAAAGGCTCTGAGAACTCCTGCTGTAAAGCCAGACAGTAAGAAGTGTTTATCGTCCCTGTGCCTGGCTCACATTTTGCCACCTAAGTTAGTTCCCCTGCTGGTCTTGGCTTTCATTTCTTCCTAGAGGCCCCAGCCCATTGGTCTTTGTGAAGATTTGGGGGGCTCCCTCTTTCCCAGGGACTTTCTCTAGCAGAGGGAGGGCCCAGCCCCTGAGGGGAAATGGCTGCTCCTGGACAGGCCAGGGAGAGGCCTGGGAACTGGTGGGTTTGAACACTCCTTTACATTGTTTGGGAGACGAAGCCAAAGTCATCCAGCTGGTTTCCCGGTCAAAAGGAACGGCACCTGCAGGAGATCCTGGCTTTGGCTGTGACGACCGTCACCCTCACCACGGTCACCCTCACCCACCTGAGGAGAAGACTCTGGAGCTGGGGTGTCCAGCCGGCCCCGCCTCAGGAAGGTAGGACATTTCTTTGTTTTCTGGAGGGGTCAAAGGCTGTTGAATAAAAATACAGAACTCTTTCTCTAAAAGTTGAGGTTTTTTTATTCGGAGAGCAAGTTGGAAGGGTGACTTTAATAACCACATGTCCAGAGAATTGTGATCATTCAAACTTTTTGCTAAAACCTTCCAAGATCCAGTCTTTGGGGGGAAAGAAATTGCCGCTCTCTGGGTTAGAAACTAGAATAGGGGAGGCTGGAATGTGTCTTTGTGAGCATGTTTGTATGGCTGAGGTGGAGCGGTATTCGATTTCTTTGTTGTAGTTGTGAAGATCGAGGTGGTAGGGCACTTCTATAAGCTTTACTTGGTCACCATAGCACTTATCTAGCCCTCTGTGTGCCTGGCATTGCACAAAGCACAAGATGTATTCATTTCATCCTCTCAACAACCCTATTGAAGAGGGTCCTGTTATTATTTCCTCACTAGAGGCCCAGTGCAGGAAATTCGTGCATGGGTGGGGTCCCTAGCAGCTGCCGGCTGGCAGCCAAGCCTCCCTTCTCCTGCTGCCAGCTGCTGGCCAGGCCCTCCTTCATTCCACACTGCCCCCTGGTGGTCAGCACACGTCGTAGCAAGCAGTTGAACTCCCAAGGGGACACTTTGCATATTAGGCTTTTATACAGAGAGATTCCATATAAGGAATATGAGTCACAGAGAGGTTGAGTAACTTGCCCAGAACCTCCTAAGTGGAGTTAGGTTTTGAACTCTGGCAGTTTGGCCTCTTCACAGCCAGGCTTATATATAGTAAGAGGTCAATTCATGTTACTGTTCACACGGTTATTTTAAACATCACTTAAATTGTGATAAAATATACATAACGAAATTAACCATTTTTGAATGGACAGTTCTTTGATACTAAGTACATCCACATTGTTGTCAACCTTCACAACCATCCATATCAGGGACTTCATCTTGTAAAACTAAACTCAGTTCCTATGCAAATTGGTTACCTTTGTTTTCTCTCCGCTGGGAAATCCCAGACCACTGAGCCCCTCAGGGTCTCCGTTAAGCTGTTATGCTGCTGCCAGACGCCCACTGTTATGCTGCTGCCAGACGCCCGGCAGGGTCACTGGTCCTTCAGTGCCACCACTGGTGCCAGCCAGAGCCTGGGCTTCGCTGGGAGACGTGGACGTGCCTCAGAGACCCAGTGACTGGTTCTTCTGTTGCAGGTTTGTCTGTTGCAGGGAAAATGGAGATTCCCAGGGATCCTGGCCTGTGTCAGCACAGGGCTTCCCAGCGGGGGAGGGAAGGACCTCTGCCCAGCAGCTTTCTGTCAACGCCATCCAGTGGAAAAACCAAGACGGGTGGAGATGCATTTTGCCTCAACCTAAGAGAAATCCTGAGTGCTGTGACTTGGACACCATATTCCACACATCGGAAGCTGAGCCACGTGCCTCTGTACCCGCAGCAACAGGTTTTGGCTCCAGCTTTTGTTCCTTTTCTCTTTTCTTAGACCACCATCTACGCTGCATCCTCAGCTCAGATCCCCTGAGGGTGCTTTCTTAGTCCCCCCTGCCCATGGTGCTCTGTCTGTGGTCCAGTGACCTTACTCGGGAGCAGTTGTCTCCTTGGCCCTCACGGTACCTTGCCCACCCAGATGTGCCTGAAACATTCCAGTGCTCACTGGCTCTTCCAGATGTGCCTTGTGCTTGGCCTCCCGCTGCTTCTCCAGATGCGAGGAGGGTGTGTGATGTGGCCCCACATCCTCTCCTCCGCCTTGCGGCCCTGTGCCATAGGAACGGCCACCTGGTCTGGCCCAGAATGTTTGGATACTGGAGGCAGTCTCTGGCTCCTCTCTCTCTGGACTCCAGGACTCCATCTAGTCCAAGACCACGGTGGGCTAGTCTAGGACCACTTGCAGACCCAGGAGAGGGTTTTTCCAGCATTCTACAATGGTCAACAGAAAGGATGGAAATGGGAGGGCTGCAGGCTGGTAGGGAGAGGGGACCAATGTGCCTCATTTAAGAGTCCAGTGGTGATTACTAATATGCTTTTCTGAATAAAGTTTGGTTTGTCTGATCTTGTGTGTGTGTGTCTTTCTCTCCTGGACCCGAGCAGTAACCCTCTGTGCCAGGCCCCCTGCCTCCCTCCACGTCCTCATGACACCACACCGCCCTGTTGTCTGCCTTCCTGGCTTCCCTCTCCTGGACGGGAAAGGAAAATGAGTTCACAAATTTTCAGTGCATGTGGGGCAAGGGACAGGAACCAGAGGGGGGCCTAGGGTCGGGGGGGAGGAGATTGCCTGTGTCTGTCCCTGATTGAAGCTAGAGGGAATTCTAGGGACCTTTCCCAGCTCTCATAGGCCCTCTGATGGGGAAGCTCCATTGCCTGGTGGTAGACACAGAATGACCATGGTCATGGAGCCAGAAGGATCCTGTTGTTTAACCCCCTCATTTGACAGGAGGGGAGATGAGCCCCAGGGTGGGGCAGCACCTTGCCTGACGTCACAGAGTGGAGTAGGGACTGGGTGGGATCTCTTGGAACCCAGGCTCTGGTTCTTTTTTTTTTTTATTTTTTTACAGAGAGGAAGGGAGAGAGATAGAGTTAGAAACATCAATGAGAGAGGAAGGAACATTGATCAGCTGCCTCCTGCACACTCCCCACTGGAGATGTGCCCGAAACCAAGGTACATGCCCTTCACCAAAATCGAACCTAGGACCTTTCAGTCCGAAGGCCGACGCTCTATCCAGAGTCAAACCGGTTTTGGCAGGCTCTGGTTCTTTGGTGCAGAGCACGGTGCCTGCTCTGGTGTTGGCTTCTGTACTCACCCAACCTCTCTTCCTGTGCTTCCAGCCACAGCGTGCCGACCAAGATGCCCTGGAAAGGCGGGGGAGGGCAGTTAACAGCCTTCCTTGCTGGCTCTCCCCTCCTGTGGCCTGGGCCTGAGTCTGCAGCTGGGACACAGGATTCTACTGACAGAGTTCAAAACACACTGAATAGCTCCAGGCAGGGATTTGATGTGTGTGCTCCACGCCCACTCTTTCAAAGCACCCTCCCAACATAACACACACACACACACACACACACACACACACCCTCCTCTTTGTGGTTTGGGTTTCCAGGGTGGAGGAAAATACCACCAGCTTCCAAGGACCCTTCCTTACTCCTTTTTTCCCCTCTGTGTGTCTATTTATGAATTTCACTCCAATGAAAAGTGGCCTTCCTCTCTGCAAAGGCTGTTCAGTTCTCTATTTTATCTCGGTGGCATATTTTGCAATTGAAAATGTGCTTCTACTTGCAATACCTTACATGATCTTGTCAGCAGTCTTAGAAATTGGCACTGATGCTCCCCTTCAGCAGGGAAAGTGGAGCCCCAGAGGGGAGAAGGGCCTTCCCCTGGTCACACAAGCAGTGGCAGGACTGGGGCTGGAAGGCAGATGTTCTCATCTTCAGCTGCCGATTGCTAAGCCCTGTGGTCCTCTGGCAGGCTCTGACATTTAGGTGGAGTTTGTTTTTCCCACTTGGAGAGCAGGTGTTCAGGAATGGTGAATCTGACATTTCCTGTTTAATGCTGGGGCACACTGAAGGAAGATACTTCTCAGGGACATCACTGAGACCGTTTGAGTCTGAGGAATACAAGGGATTTGCTCATGTATGTCTATTATTTTTCCCCGCTTTTCTAGGGAGGGGAGTGGGATCGTCGATGGTGAGGAGGAGGGTTAAAACAATATTTCCAGGGATATAAAGAAAGAGCAGGGATATAAGAGAGAAAGGCCTGGTTAACTATGTTTTTATCATTTTGTTTGTTATGGAAGTTATGTGTAAAATAAATGCCAGCATATATCCAGTATAATATAATAGCATTAAAAAGTTAAACTGTTCAGAAGTATACAAAGTAAAAAAGAAGACACTTGTTTATCTTAATCTCATGCCCTGGAGATAAACAACAGTTAACTATTAACTCCTCTTCCTTAATTTGTATAACTAGTCAAATGCACATAACATTTCCCTAGGTACATTCGGATTTTCTTCTACAATTTCCTCTTAGGACAATAACATCGTTCTAACCCTTTGGATGTGTTCGATAAATACAATAATATACGTTACCCTTTCTAAATGTCCCTATGAATAGTCAGGGCCTGTAGGAATTTTGTGGCCTTTCTGGACCCATTCTAACATCCTCACTTTGGTTAACTTTACTTCCTTGGCTGCTTCCGATAGGAATCACAGTTAAAGCCTTGGAATGAGAGTCCTTTTATACCCACGAGGCAATAGAGGCTCCGGAGGTGAAGTGGCTTGCCCAGGTGGGTGCTCTTGTACCCCCACACAGCCAAGAGCAGCGAGGAAGGGAGGGAGCCTGGGCAGCAGGAGCGTGTGGACCATCACACCGACCTCATCAGCCTGTGGAAATGGCAGTCTGGCTCCTAGTCTGAAAGCGCCTTTGTTCACCCTGTTCCAGGATCCTTCTTCCTTTGAAATGGGTGGCTGTTGGGGGTCTTGCAGGCACCAAGGCTGAGAAGTCCCTTCCCCAGCACGGACAGTGGGGGAAGAAGGCACGTCCCTCTGGCTTCATACCTGCCTCTCCCGAGGGAGGGATGCGGATTCTCCTTACTGCTATCTTCCCAAAGGGGGGCGCTCTGGCGCCCAGGCCGTAAAGCACTTCTGAGTCAAGGCTGGGAAGAGAGGAGAAAGGGAACTAACTTCATGAGGTGCCTGCAGTGAGCCAGGAACTTGATGAATACCGTATGTAACACTCTGATCACCCACACGATCCCCTGAAGTATTCAGTGCCCCCCTTGAACAGACGTGGAGACACTTGATCTGCGCAGGGCACTCTGTGAGGGAAACAAGATGCAAACTCAGAGCTGATACCACAGCATGCCGTGTCTGAAGATTTCCCAGCAGATGAACGGTTTCTCCCAATGATCCAAAGTCTCCACCCAGACTGACGCTGGGCTTGGTGAGCGTTACATCTCGAGCGAAGGCAGGAAGGGAAGACTGGAGAGAAAGTTATCACAAATCTGAATTACATCAGCTTCGTTCTTCCCAGTTTGCAATGAAATCGGATAGCTACCTTTATGTTTAATCAGCTCGCTGTGCTGAGGTCATTCTCCTGGTCCCTGGAGACAGTCCCCCTTCTGTCTGCCAGATGTTAGAAGGACTTGGAAGATTAACCCTCTTCCCAACACTCCTCCCTCTCAAGGTCCAGTGCCAGAGGTATGGACGCCGACCTCCTGGATACCTAACCGCTCAGCCCGTCCTGTACTCTGCTGTCTCTTTCTGTGTCCCGGAGGCAGTTCGCATGACTGGCCCTAATTGTTGGGTGAGCTCATCCTGTGAGGTCAGAGATGAGCCTAAATCTCTCACTAGTTGTCTGGTGTTAGGCAGTTTACCGACGCTCTTTGTGTCTCAGCTTCATCGCCCACTACATGGGAATAATGCTAGTACCTACCTCACGCAGCCTGGGACTGCTGAAAGGGCTGGATGAGGCCATGCACATGTAGAGCGGAGTGGCTGGCAACGCATCCGTGCAGTTCAGCTCTCAGCAGCATGAGGCTGTTGGGAGGATTCATAAGATAGCGTTTGTAAGACAGGGATCCTGAGTATAGCAAGTGTGCATACTTGTTCACTCCTTTCTCTCCTGGCTCTCTCCCCACCTGGGTAATGACAATCCCTCTACTGTTCTTTCTTGTGTCTTTATTTGAGCTTTCTTGAAAAGATGGCACAGAAGTGTTAACAATTATTGTTACCTACCTGAAGGTCGAGCCTTCTTCTCTACAGAATCCGAGGTCGTTCTTTACTCTCCTTTTATTCCCTTTGCAGTCCCCGGACTGTACCTGCTTTCAGCCTGGGAGAACTCACAGTGCACCTTGTTTCCAGGGCTCCTGTCCACCTGGAGAGATGAACCGACCACAAGTTCTCGGATGTCAGTGGGGGCGTTCACAGACTCCCCTTATTACGTGTTTGCAGGATCTTCTGTGATAGCATTCAAACTAAGGTCTGTCCAGGCACAGGGGCATTTGCAGGAGCAGGTGTGTGTGTGGCTTCCCTAACCGCTGCATACCTGGACGTTTCACAAGTCTTCCCTCACTTCCCCGGTAAACTGTGTTACAGTCACCGTTTCCTCCGGCTGTCCCTAGGAACGGGTGAACTTGTTGGGTTTGTTTTTTCTTTTTAATTTAAATTCTTTATTGTATTTATGTATTTAAAGTATTACATAAGTCTCCTCCCTCTTTCCCTCACCCATTGACCTCTCCCCGGTGGCTCCCATCCTCCAGCACACGCCCCCACCCTCCTCCTGTCTGTGTCCATTGGTTATACTCATAGGCATGCATATAAGTCCTCTGGTTGATCTCTTACCCCCCACCCTCTGCCTTCCCTCTTAGGTTGAATGGTCTGTTCGATGCGTCTGGCTCTGTTTTTGTTCATCTGTTTATGTTGTGGGTGAGATCATGTGATATTTATCTTTCTCTGGCTGACTTATTCACTTAGCATAATGCTCTCCAGGTCCATCCATGCTGTTGCAAATGGTAAGAGTTTCTTCTTTTTTATAGCAGCATAGTATTCCATTGTGTAGATGTACCACAGTTTTCTAATCCACTCATCTGCTGATGGGCACTTAGGCTGTCTCAGAATCTTAGCTGTTTGGATTTGAGCTGTTTGGTTGTTTTCATGGCTGCCAAGAGCTGTTGAATAAGAATGTAAATTGTGCTGCTATGAACATAGGATGCATATATCCTTTCTGATCGGTGTTTCTGATTTCGTGGGATATATTTCTAGGAGTGGGATTACTGGGTCAAATGGGAGTCCCATTTTTAGTTTTATGAGGAAACTCCATACTGTTCTCCACAGTGGCTGCACCAGTCTGCATTCCCACCAGCAGTGCACAAGGGTTCCTTTTTCTCTGCATCCTCTCCAACACTTGTCATTTGTTGATGATGTTTTTCTTTTACCTTAAATTGATGAACTAGCTCAGTGGTCTTAACACAGGAACTAGAAGACCAAGGTGATGGGATCTTTTTGTAGTGACTGAGATACTGATCATATTAATGACTGAATTATAGTTGATAATGGCATTAATAGTAATAAAGATTACACAGTATTCCTACTTCTTGTATTCAGAGTTTGCAAAATATTTTTACGTTCAGTATTTCATGACATCCTCATATGAACAGATAAACAATGTACATAATAACTGCATTTAAAAGATGAAGTGATTGCCTTGATTGCCCTTAAAAAAACACACAATTATGCCCTCTCTGGTTTGGCTCAATGGAAAGAGTGTGGGACTGAAGGGTCCCGGGTTCAAGTCTAGTCATGGCACGTCCCTTAGTTGCAGGCTCCTTGTAGGCCTGGGACCTGATTGGGGCTCCTGCAGGAGGCAGCCAATGGATGTGTTTCTCTGACATTGACCTTTCTCTCTGTCTTTCTCTCTCAAAATCAATGAAAAAAACATCCCCAGATGAGGATGTTTTAAAAACAACAACAGTTATTAGGGTACACTTGATGTATTTGAAACTGCACATAGTTTAAATAAATGTACACGTTGGTGAGTTTTGACATATGTATACAAAGGTGAAACCATCACCACAGTTAGAACAGTGAACATGTCTATAATGCCTCCAAGCTTCCCTATGTTCCTTTGTAATTTCTCTCTTTTCCCCTCATCTTCCTACTCCAGGCAACCACTGATCTGCTTCCTAGATTAGTTTATATAAGTAGAATGTACAATATGGGCTTTTTTTTTTTAATGGGGAAGGAGTGGTGTCTGGCTTCCTTTTACTCAATTATTGTGAGATCCATTCATTATATTGTGTAACAATCATTCATTCGTTTTTGTGTGGTTATACTATAATTTGTTTATCCATTTATCATTGATGGACATTTTTATGGTTTCAGGTTTTAGTTTTTTTGCAAATAAAGGCGCTATACACATTCATGTACAAGTCGCTGTGTGAACATACGCTTTCATATCTCTTGGGTAAATGCCTAGCAGTGGAATAGCTCAGTCGTGTGGGAGGTGTCTTCTTTTTAACTTGACTAAGTTCCAGATGAAATTTCTTTTTGTGTGTGTACTCTTGTCCAGCGTTTGTATCAAGGATGATAATTGTGGACTTATAGAATTAATTGGAAAAATTTCTATTCTTTGGAATAGATTAACTATATAATTTATTGATGGTTTGATAAAATTTGTTCACAAAATAATCTGGATCCAATACTTAAAAAAAATTTTTTTTTGATTGATTTTTTTACAGAGTGGAAGGAAGAGAGTTAGAGAGTTAGCAACATCTATGAGAGAGAAACATCAATCAGCTGCCTCTTGCACCCCCCCCACGGGGGATGTGCCCGCAACCAAGGTATGTGCCCTTGACTGGAATTGAACATGGGACCTTTCAGTCTGCAGGCTGACGCTCTATCCACTGAGCCAAACCGGTTTCGGCTGGGTCTGATACTTCTAAAGTTTTTGTTAATCCTTTCTGCGTCTTTCATGGTAATTGAGCTATTCTTTTTTTTTTTTTTTGATGGGTTACCTACTGTCTTTCCATTGGTGGCATAGTTATACAAGTTTTCTGGTCCATTAAGTCTCCCACCCAGTTCTCCAATTTAGAAGTAGAATCTTTTTTTGGAAAGAATTCCAGAATCATTTGTGTGTTGCTATGAAAGGCATATAATAAATAGTTACTCAGTGGAATGAATGAATATTGATGTTTAGCTGCTGTAACAGATATACCCCAACATTTCAGTAGCTTAAGTATCAGAAAAATCTACTTGTTGTTCATGTACAAATCTATTTCTTCCTCGTGTAATTGTGCATTGTGGCTATTCCAGTTAGTGGAAGGCTTTCCACCATGTGGTGTCTTAGGGACTTGGGCTTCTTTTACTTTGTAGCCCAAACATCCCCTCTATGGTAAGCTGTCATTTGGAAGAAGAGAGGGAGGAGGGGGTTTCTAACTTTTAATGCCTTGTTCTGAAAGTGACATCACTTTCATTCATTTCTTTTGGGTAGTCACATGATCTGATTTACATGCAAGGGGGCTGGGAAATGGAGTCCCTGCCTGAGCATCTGCTGCCCAACTACAACTTTATACTATGGAAGGGGAAACAGGACTGTTGGTGGACAGTTAACTCTCTTTTATGGGAAGCCACAGGTTTCAATGCTGAGGTTTTCGTGGCCTTGCTCTGCAAGGCTTCTTGTGTGCTCATGTTTGATGAATGGCTGTTTTCATGGCTGCCAAGAGCTGTTGAATAAGAATGTAACTGCAGGCATTTATTTCCTTGCTGTGTTTGTCGGACACTCAGTGTTTCACAGCTGGAAAACTCATTGCTCATGAGTACTTCTTTCCCAGGTACAAGAACATAGAGAACACTTTCAGAGCAAAGACAGTGAGTTATTAACCCCCCAAATATATTCAAACACTAAGTTTAAACACTAGAGAAAAATCCAAATATTCAAGAGAATCTAAAAACACATACCAGTCAAATATTTCTTTCATTAATCATTACTTTTTAAAGTTGACCATAATTCATCTAACATAAAAATTTACCCAACATAACACAAAAACTCTCAGTCTCACCCTAACCCGTTTGGCTCAGTGGGTAGAGCATCAGCCTGTAGACTGAAAGGTTCTAGGTTCAATTCCGGTCAAGGGCATGTACCTTGGTTGTAGGCACATTCCCAGTAGTGGGTGAGCAGGAGGCAGCTGATCGATGTTTCTCTCTCATCGATGTTTCTAACTCTCTATTCCTCTCCCTTCCTCTCCATAAAAAAATCAATAAAACATATTTAAAAAAAAACACTCAGTTTTAAGTGTGCAATTCAATGATTTTAGTGTATTCACAAAGTTGTGCAACTATCACAACTATGCAGTCCCAGAGCATTTCCATCAATCTGTACCCCAATCACTCCCAATTCTTTCCTTCCCCCTGCCCCTGCAACCACTAATCTACTTTTTAAATCTATGGATTTATCTATTCTGGACTTTATAGAAACGGAGTCACACAATATATGTCTTGTTTCTTTCACATATAAAAATGTTTTCAAAGTTCATCCTTGTTGTGGCGTGTATTAATGCTTCTTTTTATGGTGAGTGATATTCCATTGAATAGATATATCAGACTTTGTTCATCATCATTGTTTTATTAAAAAACTATCTGTGGTGCCCCAGCTGGTTTGGCTCAGTGGATAGAGCATCAGCCTGTAGACTGAAGGGTCCTGGGTTCGATTCCAGTCAAGGGCACATGCCCGGGTTGCAGGCTCGATCCCCAGTGGGAGTGGGAGAGCATGCAGGAGGCAGCCAATCAATGATTCTATCTCATCATTGATATTTCTATCTCTCCCTCCCTCTCCCTTCCTCTCTGAAGTCAACAAAAAAAATTAACTGTGGAAAAATTTGCCAGTTTTGGACCATTTGAAAACACACAGTTCATAGGTATTCGGTATGTTTATATTATTGTGCAACCATCACCATCATCCACTTCCAGAAGTCTTCTCATTTTTCAAAACTGAAACTCTGTAACCATTAAACACTGGCTCCCCATTCCCCCCTCCCTCTAGCCTCTGGTACTGACTATTTAGCTTTCTGTCTCTATGAATTTGACTAGGCACCTCATACAAGAGAAGCCATATAATATTTGTCTTTTTGTGACTGGCTTATTTCACTACCATTAATGTCCTCAAGTTTCATTTATGCTGTAGCACGTGTCAGAATGTCCTTACTTTTTAAGGCTGAATAAGAGTCCATTGTATGCATGTACATACCACATTTTGTTTATCCATTCATCCCTTAATAGAAACTTGGGTTGCTTCCTCCTTTTGGCTATTGCGAATAATGCTGCCATGAACATGGGTGTACAACTATTTCTTTGAGACCCTGCTTTCAATTAAAAAAAATACATAAATTATATAATCTTTTTTTTTAAAAAAGATATATTTTATTGTTTTTTACAGAGGAAGGGAGAGGGATAGAGAGAGATAGATTATTGATTGGCTGCCTCCTGCACGCCCCCTACTGAGGATCGAACCTGCAACCAAGGTACATGCCCTTAACCAGAATCTAACCGGGGACCCTTCAGTCCGAAGGCCAACCTCTATCCACTGAGCCAAACCGGCAAGGGCCTGCTTTCACTTCTTTTGAATATATACCCAGAAATGACATTGTAAGATTATATGGTAATGCTTATTTTTAATTACTATATTTAATTTTTTGAGGAACTGCCATATTGTCTCTATAGAGACCGCATCATTTACATTCCCACCAAAGTGCACAAGGGTTCCAGTTTCTCATCAACATCAACTTGTTGTTTTGTGTCTCATTCATTTCTTTTAAAGCAAGAGTTCATGGAGCAGCCACTCTTCCAAGACTCTATACTGGGCAGAAACTGGGGCTGCCAACATGTCAAGTTTCAAGAACCTAGATCACAATCAGGGACACAATCACATTCAAGAAATAGATTAAAATGCAAGGCGAGCTCAGCCAGGTTGGCTTAGTGGTTGAGTATTGACCTATGAACCAGGAGGTCACAGTTCAATTCCCGGACAGGGCACATGCCTGGATTGCAGGTTCCATCTTCAGTGTGAGGTGTGCAGAAGGCAGCCAATCAATGGTCCTCTCTCATCATTGATGTTTCTATCTCTCACTCCCTCTCCCTTCCTCTCTGAAACCCATAAAAAAATATTTTAGAAAAATGCAAGGTGGTAGGTGTTCAACAGAGGTGGAACCTAGTTCTATGTAAACACAGAGGATGAAATGAGGACTTGTTTGGGATGGGCTTCACAAATGCCCTGACAGTCAGCTGGATACTAAAGGTGAGGGGGAGGAAGTCAGGTGGAGGGTGTTGTAAGCTGACAGCACTTAGTAGCCAGCATCCAAGATGGCCTGCAGCATGGCCCCAATTATTCTCACCTGGTGGTCATGCTCTTGCATAATCCACCCATGATGCATTGGGACATTGAATGGTCCCCACTCATGAAACCAATTGGATATTGTGGAAATGACAGCGTGACTTCTGAGGGTATTTCATAGAGGACCTTGTGGCTGTCTGCCTTGCATCCTCTTGGATCTCTCACTAGGGGGAAAGCAACTACCATGTCATGAGGACATGGAAGATGTCTTCTGGAGAGTCTTAGCTGGAGAGGAATGGAAATCTCTCACCAGCTGGTCAGCACGTGCGTACCAGCATTGACTTGCCTGCCATGTGAGGCAGCCATCATGGAGGCCAGGCCTCCCACTCTATCTAGCCTTCAGATGACAGACCGCAACCGCCTGAAAGCCCCTGAGCCCAAACTGCCCATCAAACTGCTTGTGATTTCCTGACCCAAACCACCCCAAAGCTGAAACCCAATGTGAGATTATCTTTATTATCGTTTTAAGCCACTAACTTTTTAATTTTTTTTGGAGGGGGGGCAGCAAGCAATAACTTATACAGCTAGAAGCATGAAAAGATCTGGTATATAAGCATACCTCGGAGATATTTCATGTTCAGTTCCAGACTACCACAATAAAGCAAGTTGTAATCATTTTGCTGGTTGGAGGGAGGGTCTTGCTTTCAGTTTGTTGGGAAGGAAGGAAGGAAGGGAGGAAGGGAGGAAGGGAGGAAGGGAGGAAGGGAAGAAAAGAAAGGAAAGCAACATCTGTGAAGCGCAATAAAGTGAAGCACATGGTTTGCCTGCACTGTGAGATGGTGGCAGGAGAGACCACAGCCAGGGTCTTGGAGTTTAGAGATGCTTTGGAAGCGCCAAGGTCAGAGTAAGAGTGGGAGAGGGAGCCATCTGGTGGAGGAAGTTGTGTTTAGACATTCCCTTCGCTTCCCATTCCTCTTTTTCTAACTTGTTCTACCCAGCATTTCCTTCTGAAATTTCTCTAAGGGCCACAGTGAGGTTTATGAGTCATTATGTGGCCGTATATACCATCACTTAAAAATGCAAAGACTAATATCTCAAAAATGTCAATTTAAGGTATTATTCTCTTTTACTATTTTATTTTCCCCCTTCGTTTCTTCCACCTGGGGAAAGCATCAATGGCATCAGGATTTGAGGCAAAGAATGAAGACTCAGAATGCTGGGAAAGAGAAAGAAAGAACTAAGAGAACTTGATTATAAGGCATCCGAGTCTGCCCTGGCCAGTTTGGCTCGGTGGATAGAGCGTCGGCCTGCGGACTGAAAGGTCCCCTGTTTGATTCTGGTCAAGGGCATGTACCTTGGTTGTGGGCACATTCCCAGTAGGAAGTGTGCAGGAGGCAGCTGATTGATGTTTCTTTCTCATTGATGTTTCTAACTCTCTATCTTTCTCCCTTCCTCTCTGTAAAAATTCAATAAAAAATACTTTAAAAAAAAAAAGAGAGATCCAAGTCAGACTTCAGAAAGCGTAGTACAGCTGACACATCTCTAATTACCAGGGGAAACCTTCGTTCCTTGATGTTGGCCATGACTGTTGTCCCTTTCTGGTATTTAAAGACTTCTTGTATTTTCCAATGATCCTGCCAAATAATATACAGTATAAGAGTTCTTGAATAATATCCCTCAATTATGTAGTTGTCAGAGAGAGAACCAATAATACTACTAGCCACTGACAGCTTGAGACCAGTGGCCTAGGCAGACCCAAGGAGGAGTAACTGAAATTTACCTTTGGAGTAAATTGCTAATGGTGAGATTTCAGGTAGTTAAGATATTGAAGAAAAAATTCTTCATTTATACTTCCTGTAAACTCATCCCAAAGAGGCAGAGTTCAGCAGATAAGCCTGGGCCAGCCACAGAGCCAAGCCTATCCCCTTAACAAGTACGAGTATTTCTGAATATGGTTAGTGGTATACAGTATGTCCCCTTATCTCCCATTTTATTTTCCACTGTTTCACTTACCCTGGCCCAAAAACACTAAATGGGAAATTACAGAAATAAGCAATTCATAAGTTTTAAATTATGTGCTATTCCAAGCAGTGTGATGAAATCTTGTGCCGTTTTGCTCTGTCCTGCCAGGTATGTGACTCATACCTTTGTCCAGTATATCCACATTTGCATATGCTGCTGGCCCATTAGCCACTTAGCTGTCTTGGTTACCAATCAACTGTTGTGGTATCACAGTGCTTGTGTTTAAATAATAGTTATTTTACCTAATAATGTTCTCAGAACGAAAGAATAGTGATACTGCGTATTGTTATAAGTGTCCTATTTTATTATTAATTATTATTGTTAATCTCTTACTGTGCCTAATTTATGAGTTAAAGTTTACCAGAGATAGGCATGTTTGGAAAAAACATAGAATACACTGAGTGGCCAGATTATTATGATCTCTGAATGCATAATAATCTGGCCACTCAGTATATGTATTAGAGGCCTGGTGCATGAATTCATGCATGGGTGGAGTCTGGCCAGCCTGGCCAGGGGGAGGGAACATGGGTGGTTGGCCGGCTGGCCTGCCTGCTGGCCAAATCCTGATCGAAGGGATAATGTGCATAGTAGCCTTTTATTATATAGGATATACACTGAGTGGCCAGATTATTATGTGTTCAGAGATCATAATAATCTGGCCACTCAGTGTATATAGGGCTGGGTACTACACTGGAATTTCGGCATCCACTGAAGGTCTTGGAACATATTCCACCCCCTCCCCCTCCTCAACCCACTCCCCATAAACTAGAACTACTGTATGTGGGATTCTATCTGTCTACATTCGGGCTGTTTGAAGGGGAAATGATTACTTCCACCTGGGGCAATCAGGGAAGGAATACCGACATTTGACTCCTGCTTAGATAAATAGATTGGATTTGGACCAAAGCTGCAGTGGGGGAAGGGCATTCCTCCGCCAGCTCACAGCACACACAAGGCAATGCCAAGCAACGGAGGGGTTCAGGTGGCTTAAGTTAAGAGACTCTTGAAGGGGAGCAGCAGGGGATGAGACCAGTAAATTAAAACTAAGAATGGTGGTGGTATGATTGGGTGCACCAGAGTCCGTTGACACATGAGGTTCAAATCAAGCTTCCAGTTGCATGTTGGCTGAGTGACATTGATGAAGTTTCTTTAACATGTCTCAGATTACCCAACTGGAAAGACGATAACCCTAATAGGGTTCTTGGGGGAGGGCTACCTAAGATATTGCCTGTAGAGAGCTTAGTCCAGTGCCTGGTGGCTGGGAAATTCTCAGTAAGTGCTAGCATAATTTTTTTTAACTTAAAAAATGTATTTTTTATTGAATTTAGAGAGAGGAAGGGAGAAACTTCATCCACGGGTTGCCTCCTGCATGCCCCCTACTGGGGATCTAACCCTCTACCCAGGCAGGTACCCTGACCAGAATCCAACTGTGACCTTCTGGTTAATGGGCCGAAGCTTAACCATTGAGCCACACCAGCCAGGTGCTAGCATTATTATTATTAATGCAAAGACATCGGGTGTGTGCTTTAAGGGTGATCAACCAGAGAAGTGGATTGAGTCGGGAAGGCTTGAGCTAGCACCCATACACAGTAGCTGCTCAGGAAACACTGAACGGAATTGTATTTCCTGCGAGGCTTATGCGGCATACAGGCTTCTGCCTTTCCTGGGCTCGGGGTCCCGAGGAGGGGAGTTAAGTGCCAAAGTTGGGAAGGAGGATGCAGACGTAAATTCTTTTTTTTTTTAAATTAAATCTTTATTATTCAGATTATTACATTTGTTCCTCTTTTTTCCCCTCCATAGTTCCCCTCCACCCGGCTCCCACCCCTCCCTCCACCCTTACCTCCCCCGCACTGACCGCATCCACAGGTGTATGATTTTTGTCCAGCCTCTCCCTGCACCCCACATCCCCTTCCCCCTAAGAATGATCAGTCCCCTCCCTTTCTGTGGACGTAAATTCTTCAGTTTCTCTTCTTTCCAACTGTTCCCTGTCGGAATCTTTCAGAGCAAAGCAGCGGAGGCGAGGGCCAGGGCTCCCTCCCAAGCGCCCGCTCCCAGGGATTCGCAGGATGTGGCCGAGGGATGTCGCGCAGGGGCCGAGGGAAGTCAGGGCGGGGCCCGGGAAGGGAAAGCGCGCACGCGCAGTGCTGACGAGAGCGTTCACCTGGCTGGAATGGGCGGAGCCAAACCCGGGAGCGGACCGGGGGCGGGGCGAGCGCGATGACGTCACGGGCACGCCGCCGCACAGCGCAGCGAGGAAGCGGCGGCGGCGGCGGCGGCGGCGGCGGCGGCGGCGGGGGAGGCCGAGGAGGTTCTCGGACCTGCGACTTCGGAGTGGCCTTGGCGAGAGGCGCGCTGTTGGGGTGGGGAGGGCCTGCGGGAACGCTACGGGGCCCAGCGGCCCTATCAGTGCCCCCGGGCCGTCCCCGCCCCTCCCTCCACCCACCCGGCGACCGCGTAGGTGAGGTGCCGCCCGCTCGCCACTCCCTTGCTTTCGCCGGTTGTGCGGAGTTGGGGGGCCGCCACCTGCTGTACCAGCGGCCTTGGGCGTGGTCTTCCTTGGTCGGGGCTGCGGGGGGTGGGGGGGCCCCCCATCTGGCTCCGAGGGCTGCAGACGTCGCGGTCCAGGCCGCTGCCGGCGCTGACCTCCTGGACTCCTCCCTCGCGCCCGCCCTGGGTCCTTCCGTCCCCTCTCGGCCTCGGCCTGCGGGGGTTGCGGGCCCCGGTGGCCCCCCTCTGTCTCCCCTTCCCCCGATGTTAGAGGGCGGCCCTTTGCCCGGGGTGGGTTTACGCTGCCGGGCGCCGAGGTCCCGCCCCCTTGTTTTCTGCTCCGCGTTTGGGCCGGACTTTGAAATTGGGAAAGAGGGTGAGCGTTTCCCTGCGGCTCTCCTCGTCCGAGAAGCGAGACGGGGTGTCCCAGGAGGTGGTGGCCGCTCCTTGGGTCCGAGGGAGGAGAAGGGGAGGGAGGTCATGGGCAGGGCTGGTCCAGGAAGTTGAGAACGGGAGGGAGAGGCGAAGGGTTAGAGAATAATGGGGAGGCGCAGAGGGAAGCATTGGGGTCCCCAGGGCGGGCAGTTGGTTCACCCATTGGCCCACCGGGAGCAGAAACAGGGGCGAGTGAAGGACCTAGTCCTGCAGCTGGTGGAGCTCCAGGTTAAGAAGGGCAGCCCGGGAGGACCGCGGGGCGTGCTCCCTTGGGGTGATAAGGGCTGTTAGAGCGGGAACAGAGGTTTTGGGGAGCACTGGGGAGGGTCTCTCCAAAGTCCGCACTGCATGTGTCGGCAAAGACTTCTCAGAGCCAGGAGGTGATATGTAGGCGAAGTACCCGAAGGAGGAGGAGGAGTGAACCGGGAGAAACCTGTGTCAGGACATCAGTTCTCCGGAGACCCCCGGCTGCCTCCCTGCAGCGTGGCCTTTGGCGGTTTATACTCTCCATGGGTCAGTGGGACAAAGGACAGTCAGAGGGAGAGTCAGAAGAGCCGGGGTTTACATCTGCGGAGTTCATTTCACCTTCCTGCATGTCAGTTTTTTTCCCCTTGGTGAAATGGACATTCCACCTAGAGCCCTGCCCCTGCCTCGCAGGTTGGTTGTGGGCAGCACATGAAGTACGGCAGGTGGAAGCGTGTGGGGCACTGGGAGTGTGATGCAAATGTCAGGCATTATTATGGTTACAGGATGCAGTCACCTGAGCGTGAGGGGTGTGGGCCCGAGGCCAGCCCCAGCGTGATGCCTGAGGCTCCTCAGGAGTCTCCACCTGCCCCTGCCAAGTCCCCTGCCAAGTCCCCGACGTTTGATCTTTTCAACTTGGTTCTGTCCTACAAGAGGCTGGAGATCTACCTGGAACCCCTGAAGGACGCAGGTGATGGTGTCCGGTACTTGCTCAGGTACAGACTTGGTACAGCTGCTCTCACCTGCTGGGCTTCCTGTCTCCCTGCTCTGTAGTTGTGCTGGCCCTTTAGGCAGTGGCTGGGCTGTCCTTTCTGCCCTCGTGCAGGTCCATGGGGCCTTTGGGCTTATTCCAGGCCCACTCTGTCTCCGGCCCAGCCCAGGAGGGGCAGGCACTGGGAACCATCTGGCCTTCCACTAGGGTTTGTTCTTTGTGGTTGAATAAGCTCATACCTTAGCATGGTGAGCTAACCTTGAAAATTGGGCCTTTTCTATCTAAAGTAGGCTTTCCCCCCTCCAATAATAGCTTAGTTATACAATTAGAATATAATTTTGATCTTAAGTTAAAGAAATACAAATACCTATGAATAAGCAGGTATCATTTTTCCTTAATCCTTTAGGATTATAGATCTCAATTTTTTTCTTTCTATTCTGCTTTGACTTTCATCCTATATAATTGTCTTTTTCTCTTTTCAGTTCATTTTATAAGAAATATTTCATTTAAAAATTTTTTTATTTTTAAAAAATATGTTTTTATTGATTTTAGAAAGAGAGGGAGAGAGAGATAGAAACATCAATGATGAGAGAGAATCATTGATTGGCTGCCTCCTGCACAGCCCCTACTGGGGATTGAGCCTGACACCCGAGCATGAGATCTGACCAGGAATCGAACCATTACCTAGTTCCTAGGTTAATGTTCAACCACTGAGCCATACCGACCAGGCATAAATGTATTTTAAATTATAGCTATGTGCCATTTCACTCTCTAAATACTTCTGTGTGTCTCTAAATAAGAACTTTTTTTCATAACCAAAGTAACATCATAGCTAACAAAATTAACAATAATTCTATGATATCTTACTATACCCAATTCTTATTCAGATTTCCTCAGTTGTTCCAAGGATGTCATTTATAATTTTTTTTTTACCAGAATCAGGTTCTAGTCCAGACTATACATTCTCTGTGGTTACTATGTCTCTTGTTTTTCTCCATCTTCTTTTATGACACTAACTTGCTGGAGAGACTTGGCTCATTGTTCTGGGGAACTTCCTACACAGATATGTCTGGCTGCTTCCTCATGGTGCGAACTGCAAGGTAGATGGAAAGGATTAGATTTAAATTTTTAAAAAATATTTTTTTTGCAAAGCTCCTATGTTCTTAATATTCCATCTCAGTGGGAGTACATAAACAGCAGGCATTCTTACTCTGGAGCCTGTGAAATGGGCTTTAGGGACATATGAAGCTGCTGAAACTGAATGAAAAATTATATGTGGGCACGTGTGTATTTCTAGGGAGAAGCTTCTAATTTTATCAGATTCTCATAAAGGACCTTTTACCTTCTAAGAGGCTCAAGAGAGACAGGTAGGAGGCAGAGTGAATTGAGTTGGGTTAACCTCTAAGTGTGCTGTTGAGCAATTATTCTTACCTCAGTGTGGACATAGTGGAAGATTTATTTTGAACTTTTGTACCGAGGCCCTCATTCTTCTTATTCTTCCCAGAACCCCTTTCTTTAATTTGTGGCATTATTTCTGGAGATGAGCAGGTCAGTGTTCCAGGGCAGTGTTCTCACTGTTAGATATATCTGTACTCTGAGTGAAAGGGATAGTGAGATAGTGTGAGGAGGGGCTCTTTTATAATCCCGCCATGACCAGCCATCTGAAATGAACTTCCGTCTTCCCTGGGGGAGAGGGTGGGCTCTGGAGAGCATGGCGCTGTGCTCGCTGGTGTTTTCTACTACGTGTGTGGGTGTATGCATGTATGAGTGTAGATATATGTACGTATGTATATGTATGTGTGTGCTTTGCCCTTTTTGGCCCTTCTCCTTTCCTGCCCCTGGTCTATTAGTGTTCTTAACACTAACATTTTAGAAGTTTCTCCTTTTTATGAAATTAGAAATATGAGGATGGGCCCTCGCTGGTTGGGCTCAGTGGGTTGAGTGTTCAGTTTTGGTCAATGGCACATGCATGGGTTGCTGGCTCAATCCCCAGGAGGCAGCCAATCAATGATTCTCACCATTGATGTTTCTCTCTCTCTCACTCTCCCTTCCTCTCTGAAATCAAGTATGTATGTGTGTGTGTGAGAGTGTGACACACACACACAGTCCTTTTCTGCCCCTGGTCTATTAGTGTTCTTAACACTAATGTTTTAGGAGTTTCTCCTTTATGAAATTAGAAATCTGAGAATGTGGCCTTAGCTGGCTTGGCTCAGTGGGTCAAGTGTAGGCCTGCAGACTAAAGGGTTCCAGGTTCAGTTTTGGTCAATGGCACATGCCTGAGTTGCTGGGCTCAATCCCCAGGAGGCAGCCAATCAGTGATTCTCATCATTGATGTTTCTCTCTCTCTCCCTCGCCCTTCCTCTTTGAAATCAAGTATATATGTATGTGTGTATATATGTGTATGTGTATGTTCTTTGTGGTTGAATAAGCTCATACACACACACACACACACACACACACACACACACACACCTTTTCTGCCTCTGGTCTATTAGTGTTCTTAACACTAACGTTTTAGAAGTTTCTCCTTTATGAAATTAGAAATTTTGAGGCTGTGGTGGGATTGATTAAAGCTGGATGGAGAAAAAGCATCAGGCCTAATCTTTTCGCCCCTGGGAGACAGCTCTGCTCTGTGAGAGTGGCTGTCAGATTAGTTTGTGTGTTTGATGGTTCTTTTCTTAGTAAAGAGGATTTGATTTTGAAGAGGGACCTAATCTTGAGCTGTAGCTGTTAGGTTTGAAGAAGAGAACTGCAGCAGATTTTTAAAAAGACTCCTCTCCTCTGGGACCAGCGACTCCAGTAGGCAGGTCCCGATGGCCCAAAGTGTCAGTGAAGACAGAGTAGAAGAGGCTTTAAAATGAAAGTGACTTCAGTGGCTGTGGGATGCTTTTATTTCTGAAATGGGGCTGGACTTAGACCTGGCTTTTACCCTGGTAGCTGCCACTAAATCGTTTGGAGGCCTAATTAGGGTGGTACAGTTGGAATGTTTTGCATTTTAAGAAACAGGCAGAGAGAGGTAATAATTTCCTTGCTATAACTGTTAAGAAATAAAAACAGAACCTGTATTAGCTAACTTCATTTAGTAACTCTGAAATACCTGAGTTAAAGCAAAGAAAACAACAACCCAAAAAACAAAAAACCCCAAAACATGTAAGTTCTGAAAACATTGCTTGTCAGCAACTTAGCTGTTTATTTTTCTATTTGTTTTTCTCCTCTGATGGATGACCTTAAATATGCTGATGCTGCTCTTTATTTAGTTTTTTAAAATATATTTTTATTAATTTCAGAGAGGAAAGAAGAGATAGAGAGAGAGAGAAACATCAATGTTTAGAGAAAATCATCAATCGGCTGCTTCCTGTACCCCCCCCTGGGGATTCCCTGGCCTGCCCTGAGCGGGAATCAGACTGCAACCTCTTGGTTCCTAGTTTGACACTCAACTACTGAGTCCTGCCAGTCCGGCTGATGCTGCTCTTGAGACTATAGGTGTCAGAGCGTCACTGCTACATCTGTGCTCCTTTTCCCTATTAAATGTCTGTTATCAGGGACTAGGCCAGCAGTGCGAGCTTGTCTTGAGCAGCCTGAGTCTCTGGTCTTTCTTCCCTCACTGGAGGCGTCTGCTTTGCCATTAGGTGCTGATGGTGGGAGTTGAGTCTCTGTTTGCTTCCATCTGTTTCTATTTGTTTAGGGCATGTTTGCTGAGAATGCCACACCCTGGTTTTGTCTTCATTTTTTAATACTTTAAGGTATTTTCCTCTTTTTGAAATAACATATATAAAATAAACTCAAAATTGCGGAAATAAGAAGAGAAAGTTATAAATGGGGTCATATTTTGTTCCCTTGATTTTTGTATTAGATGAAACTTGTGCAGTGAATATATGTTCTATGAAACTGTAAAAAAAGAATGCTATATGTAAGTTAATATCTCAAAAATAAAGTGAAATTTTAAAGAATGTCAATGTTACCTTTTAAAAAGAATAGAACCATAGAACCTTTCAAAACACAGGTTAATTGGTATTAACTAGTTTTCTTTCCTTTTTTTTTTTTTTTGAGTGCCCCAGGGGTTGGGTGAATATGCACAAACAACTGTCAACAAATGATTGTTGGCATCAATTCAATGCTAACATGAATCTCCAATTTGGGGTGCTGTGAAGAAGGAAACTTTATTCAGTGAAAACAGCTCGTGGCTATGAAAACAGCAGGCTGTGAGGTGGCCTTGGGGCTAGGCTCCTCTCTGGCTAGACAGCTCTGCTCTGCTTGTTCTAGTGGGTCTGCTTTGCCCTGTGCTGGTCTGGTCCGCTCCACTCGGCTCTGCTCAGGCTGGCTCTGTTCTGTGCTGGTCTGCTCTGCTGTGCTCCAGCGAGGTATCTTTGGTGTTTGAGCTCCAGCCAAGGGAATGCACTCGTAGGTAGGATGGGAAAGTGCACTCTTCTCTAGGTTTCTTAGTGGTTAATGTTATGAATGTTTCCTCTTCCTTGGAGAAAGTGCTACAGGTCTTGTAGAAAAGATGATACCTTTTCTCACGCCAGGGCCTAATATGTGACTTTTACTCCTCTCCCAGTTACCTGTCTAAGTGAGAGACCCAGTTTTAATTTCTCCATGACACCCTGAGCTCAGGCCCCCTCCTCTTGCTCCTGGTTTTAACGACTCACCTGTGCTGGCTCATCCCCCCTTCCCACCAGGAGGAGCGTCTGGCTGGTCTTCAGTGACTAGAATTCTCTGTGTTGTAGGTGGCAGACGCCTTTGTGTTCCTTGCTGACGTGCCTGGGCCTCAACGTCTTGTTCCTCACCTTGAATGAAGGTAAGAGCTGCTCCCAGGGGCCGGGTTTTTTGTGTGTGAATGGGTGGGGGAGGGATTTTGAAAAGCAGCCCCATGTGAAGGAGCCACTGGTCTTGCCCTGGAGTTGGCCTTCCTCTGTGTCTGCAGTGCTGTCAGAACACAGGTTCTGGAGAGACACATTCTGGGCTCGCATCCTGGCTGGGCTGGGGGTGTGCCCTAACACCTGATTTTCCTCACATCTAAAGGGTGGATAATAGCAGTGCGTTCCTCAGAGGGTAGTTGTAGAGAATGAGAGGATTTGTGTGTAACACTTAGCTCAGTGCCTGGCACAGCGTAAGCAGCCAATACATGACAATAGTCCGCCCATATCCACAGTTGTGCTTTCTATGGTTTCAGTTGTCTACTGTGTGCTAGCATGGGCTTTAAACAATATTAAATGGAAAATTCCAGAAATAAGCAATTTATAAGTTGTTTTTTTTAAAATATTTTATTGATTTTTTACAGAGAGGAAGGGAGAGGAATAGAGAGTTAGAAACATTGATGAGAGAGAGACATCGATCAGCCACCTCCTGCACGCCCCCCCCACTGGGGATGTGCCTGCAACCAAGATACATGCCCTTGACCGGAATCGAACCTGGGACCTTTCAGTCCGCAGGCCGACGCTCTATCCAGAGCCAAACCGGTTTCAGCAGCAATTTATAAGTTTTAAATTGAGTGCCAGTCTGAGTAGCCTGATGGGCTCTGTCTGTCCCTCCGGGAGGGGAATCATCCCTTTGTCCAGTGTATCCAATCTGTATATGCTGCTCCCTGTCACTTAGCAGACCTCTTGGTTATCAGATTGACTGTCATGGTACTGCAGTGCTTGTGTTCAAGTAACACTTTTTTTTACTAAATAAAGGTTCCAAACCACAAGGGTAGTGATGCTGGCAGTTTTGATATGCCAGAGAGAAGCTGTAAAGTACCTCCTGTAAGTGAACAGGTGAAAGTTCTTGACTTAAGGAAATAAAATACCCTGAGGTTGATAAGCTCTACAGGAAGAATGAATCTCTTGTCTGTGAAATTGCCTAATTTATAAATTAAACTTTATCATAGATATGTATATGTAACAGTTTATGTAGGATTCAGTACTATCCACAGTTTTAGGTACCCACTGGGGGACATGGATTATGTTTCCTGCAGGTCAGGAGGTCTTCTGTGTCATTATTATTATCGTTTCCTTTTTGACTGGATGCTTTTTCCATTTTGGCTTCAAAGCTAATTCCCGGTCATTTGGGGCATGATTTGGGGTGAGGAGACAGAAAGGTAAGCTGAGAAGGATTTTTGCCACGTCTGTTGATTTTCAAATGAGCCCAGCAGGGGTTGCTGGACAGTCAACACCAGTAAGGAGTCTAGTGTGGTGTCCTTGAGGTAGAAGTGTGGACAGGTGGGTGGCAGTAGGGGATCCTGGGGAGTGATGTCTCCCGGGGAACTATTAGGACAAGGTGTGCTGTGACCCAGTCCTTTTTCTTGTTGAAACTGGCAGATGGCTGAAAAAAACAAAAGAAAACAAAACAAAAACCCAAAACAACAAAACAGCCGAACCCTCAGGGGAAATGAGTGAAGGACCTGAGAAAGATTGTTCTGAGGAGCTGGGTCCTTGACTCATGTATTCATTCTTCTGTTGAACCCACATTTCTCATGGAGAGAGGGACTCAGTGGGTTGAAAATAAACCCATTTCACATAAGGCCTCCCTGTTGCTTCTCAGTGGGGCTCTTTGCCTGATTGAACTCAGATAGCATTCGCAGGCTGTTAGGTTTTTCTGAATGCATTTCCAAAGTAAGTTAGTTCATATGACAGATATTAGTGAGCATTTACTCTGTGCCCAGCGAGTGCTCTGTTAGCCTGCCTCCAGGGTACCAGAGTTCCTTGGGATTTTTTCTCAGCCTTACCGTTTTTCTGCCCCAGTGGCCCGAAGGTCAGAATGTCAGTCATTGGGAGGCCCCAGTGGCCAGACCCCAGGCGTGAGCCACCTACTGTATGCTAGCGTGGGCTTAATGTTAAAAATTCTTAATGTTAAAAATGTTCGTTTGGTGCTACAGCGGTGACTAGACAGACAAAGTCCTAGCCCTTAAGAGAATACATTTGTGAAAGAGACAACAACCATACCTATAGTCTGTCATAGGATACATTATGTGCAGTAAAATAAAGTTGGGGCAAGGGGCTGGAGAGTGAGGGGGAGACACTGTTTTCTATGGAGTCATCAGAGAAGGCCTCTTGGGCAGAGCTCTGGAGGAGGTGAGGGAGCAAGCATGTGGACATGTGGGTGGGTGAAACCTCTGACCCTTGCTGCCTGTTTACCTACCGTATTATTGATCCCACAGGTGCGTGGTACTCGGTGGGTGCCCTGGTGATTTCAGTGCCCGCCCTTCTGGGCTACCTGCAGGAGGTCTGCCGGGCACGGCTGCCGGAGTCGGAGCTCATGCGGAGGAAGTATCATAGTGTGAGGCAGGAGGACCTGCAGAGAGTTCGCCTGTCTCGCCCCGAGGCTGTGGCTGAGGTGAAGTGCTTGTGAGTATGGAAGGAGCAAGGCACGTGAGGGACAGTCACAGTACCACCTCCCACCACACTGAGTGTGCCAGGCACACCACAGAGGTCCATTTCCTTTCCTCTTTTTAATAGTAGCTGCTACTATTATCCTTTGTTTATGGATGAGGAAAAGGGCTTTCACAGCTAGAAATGGACTGAGTTGGGATGAGAATCCAGATCCAGCTGGTTTCGTGGCTTGTTTTCTCTCCATTAGAGAGAGTGTAGGGTCTTGACTTAGCATGTGCATGCAGGAGCCACAGCCTGTGTTCATATCCTCACTCTTACCTTTACTTGCTGTGTGACACTGGGCAGGTTGCTCAGCTTTCCTGTGCCTCAGGTGCTTTATCTGTTAAAGGAGATAATAATAGGCTTACCTCAGAGGTGGTTGTGCAGATTAAATGAGTGTTTAGTTCCCAGGAGGCGTTCAGTAAATATTAGTCATGTTCACTGCACTATGGAGACACTTCTTAGGTGTAACAGAGCTGGTACTGCTGAAAAAGCACCTTAAGCCTGGGATGTAATATTAATCTACCTTCAGTGGCAGCTGCCATTCAGTGAGCCCTCCCTGAACTGGGCTCTCTTGGCATACAGCAGGGTTCTCATTCCTCCCTGGGCAGCCAAAAAACAGTTATAAACAGCGTCCCTCGCCTCACTCCCCCCTCCTCCCCCCGAAAATCTGAGTTGTCTGAGTGGGGTTTGAATATCTGGGTATTTAAAAAAAAAATATTTTACTTTGAAATGATTGTAACCTAAAGTTAACTGGAATGTCTAGTTCCCATCTTTATTAGGATATAGACTGTAGTTAGTAAGCCCGTATATGACTCATTAAAGTGAGATTGTGCAAGTAAAAAGACAAAACAAAAACTAACAGAAGAGTTGCAAGAAAATACAAAGAACTTTCATATGCCCTTTACTCAGAATAATTATCAACATTTTGCCACATTGGCTGCGTCTGTCTCTCTTTACACTATTTTTCTTCCTGAACCATTTGAAAGTAAGTTGCAAATATCATGCCTGTTTCCCAGATACTTCAGCATGTATTTTCTAAGAACAAGGACATTCCTTTTTAAAAAATAAGTTTCCATTGGCTTCAGAGAGGGGAAGTGAGAAGGAGAGAGGGACAAACATCAATAATGAGAGAGAATCATTGATCAACTGCTTCCTGCACACCTCTAACTGGGGATCAAGCCCACAACTCAGGCACGTGCCCTGAGTGGGAATTGAACCATGATCTCCTGGTTCATAGATTGATGCTCCACCATTGAGCCACACTGGTAGGGCCAAGGACATTCTTTTATGTAGCCACAGTCCTATAATCAAAATTAGGGATGTTTACATTATAACATTAACAGTAGTATTATTTAATACAGAGTTCATTATCAGACCTTGTATTAATAAGGCCTTTTATATAAATTTCTCCTGACCCAGGATCCAATCCAGAATCACACATTGCATTTAATTTTTATGTCCCTTTAGTCTCCTGTAACCTGTAGTAGTTTCTCGAGACCTTGACACTTTGTAATAGAACAAGCTTATTATTTCATAGTATTTTCCTCAGTTTGGGGTTGCCTGCTTCCTCATGATTTGATTCAGGTTGTGCATTGTTGGCAGGAAATGACAAGTGACGTGTCATTGTCAATGCATGCATCGCGTCAGGAGTCACGTGATGTTAGTTTGTCTTGTTATGGGAGGTAGTATCTTTGATCCCTGGGTTAAGGTTTCTCCACGGTAAGATGATCCTTTTACTCTTTAGAGTTAGTAATCTGAGGGGGGTGCACAAGTAAATACCTTGTTCCTTATCAAATATTTACCTACTTTTAAATCCATTGATGAGTCTTGCCTTCACCAGTTTATTCCTATGATGATTACAAAGGTGATTTTGTAATTGTCATTATTAGCTGGCATTCTGTAATTCTCACTTATTATCACTATGAATTCAAGATTTTTTAATTTAATTTAATGGCTTATAATCTATTACTGTTACAAATTTTGACCTCAAAGTGTCCTAGATTTGGCCAGTAGGGTCTCTTTTGAACTGGCTTCTGTGTTCTTTAGATATGCCCCCATCTTTTTTGAGTGCTTCCTTCCTTTATGGGACTAGATGATCAAATTCTTCTGCCCTGGCTCTAGAATCAGCCATTTTTCCCAGGAGCCCTTCAGAAACCAAGGCCTGGGTGCTCATTGTACAAACTTGTGCTCATTGCTTCTGGGGTGCATCCACTAAAAAAAGCTCTCCAAGTAAGTCTGCCTTACACACCAGGTGGAGGCACATTGATCTGTCTACCTCCTGTCATTTATTCTCACAGCTCTAGTGTATCTGTGAGGGGGGTACCCTGCTCCTCATTTTATCGAGGAAAATGGCAGCAGCCCTCTTAAGTAAAAGTAAGTAACTGGCCTCATAGCAATAGTTAGAAAGAGGCCAGAGCAGGAACCTTTGTCCTGTTTCCACCTCAGCAGGGATTCCAAAAGGGAATGAAATGTATGAAAGTCCTTCTGAGCTCTCCGGCCCCTCCCGCGGGTTTGAAGAGACTGGCCATCCCTAGCAGCTGTGCCTGTGAAGTCCCAGGCTCTGCTGCCCCAGAGCTCTGTCAGGCCCCGGGGGTGAGTGGGGCAGGGCGTGTGGCTCATAGACGCCCCTTGTGTCTGCAGCTTGATCCAGCTGGAGGCCTTCCTGCGCCGCCTGTGCTGCACCTGTGAAGCCGCCTACCGGGTGCTGCGCTGGGAGAACCCCACCGTGTCCTCACAGTGAGTGCCCCCTCTGCTCCCACCACCACTGCCCTGGAGGGATTTGTCACTTGAGCCCAGGCAAAGCCAGCTGCCTTGAGGGCCCCAGAGCCCCTAACTCAGGGGAGGAGATGCTTACAGGTGGGAATGCACTGCTTTTGTGTATGACAAAATACTTCAATAATAGAAAAATCACTCACCATGTGACCTCCCACCCCGATAGAGCTGCTGATACCATGTTTAGATGGACTTCTGAGTTGGTCATGTGCACATACTCTATAGTTTCATAATGCATGTGAGATTCCCTTTTTTTTCCTTTTTCACTTACCATTACATACCATAAATGGTTTTCTTTGTTGCTATATGACTTTTGGAATTATTGTAATACCAGATTAATATCGAGGGTGAGTATGCTGTGATTTATGGAACCATTCTATTCTACATTGAGCCAGTTTTACTTTTATTACTAACCGCATAATGAACATTTTATGGGTTTAGCTTTTGAAAAAATTTTCTTGGAATAAATTCAAGGATGGAACTACTGGGTCAAACGGAAGGAATGTTCTTTAGGTCCTTTATATATAAATAATAATGACAACTAATAGTTGTTTAGTTTTCCCCTTGTGCCAGGCCCTGTGCTCAACGCTTGCCATGTATTGTCTTACTCTTCATAATAACTCTAGGAGCAGGCCCTATTTTAATCCCCACTGTACCTGTGAACGAAGTGACACTCAGAAAACCAAGGGACACAAAGCAAGAAGTGGCAAAGCTGGATGCAAAGCCAAGTTTGTCTTATTCTAGACTTCAGAGTCTAGAGCCTGAGGAGTGATGAGCATTGAACCAGTATACGTGGCCCCAGCCTCAGCCATTGCGGCAGCTTAGCCATTATCCATGGTTAGCAACCAGTGGCTTGTTGTTAGTTGTCAAGCCTTCCACATTGCTTTATTGTCCACTTGTTTGATTAGCAGATCTTGTCAGTTTATTAACTGCCCAGGGCTATTTCTTGCCTGAGGCCTATGTGGGTGTGCTCCAGATGGGTTCCTTCTGGTCTTAGGAATTTCTGATCCTGTGGTTCCTCTGTCAATCCAGGTTCTATGGAGCTCTTCTGGCCACAGTTTGCATGCTGTATCTGCTGCCGCTGTGCTGGGTCCTTGCCCTTTTAAACAGCACACTCTTTCTAGGGAACGTGGAGTTCTTCCGAGGTAAGCTCTTGAAAGCCTGTCAGATGGGCTCCTTGCTTATCTCTATCACTGGTCATCTATTTGCTATTCTTTCCACAAGGGGGCAGCACCAAATTAAGAGGGCTCCCCTGGGCTCTGCTTCTCTGAGATGTTTGGTGGGACACCGGAGAGGCTGCTACACAGTAGGGGTTCCTCTGCCTTTCTGACCTGGTGACTTCTGGGAAGTAAGGGAGGGATGTTTTCCCATTGCTGCCACCTGACTTCTGGGACACAGCCCCCTGGAGTTGCTGCCACCTCTTCTGTGTGATCCCAGAGACTCTGTCTGCCGTCTGGCTTCTCAAGCAATGAGGCAGCCTGCAGAGGCCCTGAGTCATAGACGCTTGGGCCTTTACATATGTTGGGCTGATTGCTATATTTATTTTACTTGGTGTGGTTGGGTGATTAATGACAGAATCCCTAATTTATCAAGCACTGGCTATATTTAATCTCTTTACAGCAATTGCATAGGGTGGGTGGTGGTATCTCTGCTTCCCTTTATGAGGCTTAGGTTAGGTGACTTGTTTGGAATTAGGAGGGTGACTCTTTCCTGCAGCAAGAGTGGGATGCTGGAGGAAGAGGCAGCCAGCAGCAGAAAAGGATAACCCCAACGCACCACTCATTTCATCCTGTTTCTGCCTGTCATCCCGCTCTTCCTGCCCTGGGTAGTGGTGTCTGAGTACAAGGCATGTCTACAGCGGCGGATGAAATCCAGCCAGGAAGAGGGTACCTTCCAGAGCCCACCATCACCGGATGCTGGAGGAAAGGGTGTTCTGTCGGACTGCACACCTGTGCCCACACCCACAGAGGTGGGTGTCCCCACCGTCAGTGCAGAGCCTGCTGTGGGCAGGTTTCAGCACCTTCCTGTTACCAGCTTGTTCATAGCACACAGCTCCTGGGCTGGTCTCTCTGTAGTTCCTATTTCTCTCTAGGCCTCATCCCTCTGAAGAGCTTGGTAGTAATAATTGTAATAATAATAATAGCTACTCTGTGCTTGACTGAGTAGTTACTCTGCTGTTCCAAGCACTTTGTAGATATTAACCCCACGAGGCATAGGCTGTTTCTGAGGATGAGATTTTGTTCTCTGTAGAGGAGAAGGCTGAGGCACAGTGGTTGCTGGAGGGTGGTGTTGCCAGGATTCAGACGGCCCTGTGGTTCCAGGGTCCATGCTCTCAACCCCTGTGCTGAAGCCACCACAGGTCCACCCTGGTCTGGGTCCCATCTCCCTGTCCCTGCTAAGTCAAAGAGTGCCTCTTTCCCATGACTTCCTTCTTCTTGCAGTTGTGCCATTAACACTGGGGCAGGAATAGAAGTTTTGGGAAACCTAAGTGCTGGCTCAAGGGAGGTGGCCTCTGCCTTAGGTGCCAGGGCTGCGACTCCTCTCCTTCTCAATAAAATCTCTCTTCCCAGGACCTCACGCCAGGCAGTGTGGAGGAGGCCGAGGAGGCTGAGCCTGATGAGGAATTTAAAGATGCAATTGAGGTGGGTGGCCCTTTTCCCCAGCATCCTCTCCTGACCGGGCCAGAAATTGGGTGGTCCTGAGCTGTGTGGCTTCTCACATCCCAAATCTGGGTTCTTAAATTCTCTTATATCCAAGTGAGAAGCTGTAGCTCTGGGCTCAAACTCAGTGGTGGAAGGGGGCCACTGACTTCTGCCTGTCCTGCTGCTGATCTAGTGACTTGTCCTGGCTGCCCAGGGCAGGGGGATGTCTCTGGAAGCCTCTGGGAAGGCCCTGCTGGGGACTGGCTGCAGACTGTGGACTTGGCACCTTTGATGTGGAGAAGGCAGATTTGGGGGAGGACACTGCTGTGGTCCCCAATTACTCTTGAATGAGAGCTGAAAGATGCCCCTTGGGGGGCAGAGAGGAGGAGGTTGGAGAAAGTGGTTGCATGGCCAAATTCTAGGTCAGAGCAAGTTAAACAGTTTTTTCGATTTTAAGACAGTAGTTCAAGCTGATAGTTTGTAGTGTTTTATTTGGCATACGAACCTTATATTTTTTGAGCCAATATTTATAAATGGGGAGATTTCAGTGAAAACTGTGGATTTTCAATTTTTCGGCAGCTCTGGTAGCCCTGAGTGTGCAGTGGCCCATGTAGCTGAGGAATGACTGTCCCCGTCAGGAAAGTCCCACAGTCCCCACCCCCGCCACCTCATGTTCCTGGTCACTGAGTCCTAGTGGCAGCTGTCATTTTGTTACAATTCCTTACAGTAGGAAATAATTTCTCTGTACAGTGGGAAATTGAGATATAAGAAATGGGGCCTGTGATTTTCCCCTAGCCCATTCACTTTTACATCAGCCCCATCCATTTACTTTTCAACCACGGAAAGATTTCTCTGAGACTTCCATACACGATTGTAGACTCTGAATCTGGATGGTGGTGCTTTCAAGCATTTCTGTTTATAACTCACAGAAAGAAATACACGCACATCTTGGCCCAGTTCATACTTGTGTTTATAATATGGATAAAGCTTAACTGAAACAAGTTTCCTAACAAATACATCATAAAGGATCTTTTCTTTCCTGTTCTATTCTGTTAAAAGAATGACCCACTTAATCAATCTCACCCAGTTTGAAAAACAGGACACAGCTCCTCCCAGCCTTATTTGATGCTGGGATCCTTTCATGGGGCCCCTGTTAATGTCACCCTTTGGGTTTGGGACCTGCTTGGACAGAACTCAGAGTAACACTTGAGTGTTTCCTTTGGCTGGGAGCCCCCTCATAGCAACTTCCTTCCTGCTGTCTCTCTCCCTGTTTTCTTCTTCTCCCCTGCACCTCGGGAAGCAGGAGACCCACTTGGTGGTGCTGGTAAGTAGGAGCCTTGGGGAGGTGGGCGGGGCCAGGCAGGGGAGGGTGGCTGCAGTCACCACACCTCGTGGGGTCTGCTGTGCAGGGTGCCTCTGCATGCAGGCCCTGGAGCCCTGCCACAAGGTGGGCGGGACTGGAAGGAGCTGTTCCTACAGGAGGAGGATGAGGGTGCCCCGTGCCCAGTAGAGGATGAGCTGGCCCTGCACGACAACGGGTTCCTGAGCAAGAATGAAGTGCTGCGCAGCAAGGTGTCGCGGCTCACAGAGCGGCTCCGCAAGCGGTACCCCGCCAACAACTTCGGTACAGTCAGGGGGCAGGGAGGGGCACCGTGGCCACAGGTCCGGAGACTTGGAACTGTGGTTATGGGTTTGTGACAAGAGTGAGGGGTACTGTGGTGTCTATGGGACCCACACAACGGGGTTATTGAGTGAGTGTGGGTTACTTCTTATCCCTCTGTCCTTATTGAGCTTATGGGAAGATAAGGAACTGGGTTCCAGAAATGCCACCCTGGACCACAGAGAGGGTGATGACCCTGTCAGCTTCGGGTGGTTTCCAGGGGCAGATTCTGCTGGATGCTCCTCTATTTCGGCTGAGCCTGCAGGTGGGGCCTCTAAGCCCCAGGAGGGTATAGGGACTGGCAGCTCTGTACAGTCTGTAGACGCCAGTCCCTTCCTTTTGTCTCTGGATCTGGACTTTGCTCCCTTACTCACTGCTCCCAGCAAGGAGTCTGGGCTGGTGTCCTGAGTCCCCATTTGGAAGACTCAGGAGCCGGTGAGAGTTGAGAGGCTCAAGGCTGAGCTGCTGCCTCTTTCTCAGGGAGCTGTACAGGCTGCTCGGCCACCTTCTCAGTGCTGAAGAAGAGGGTAAGTGCCGTGAGGGTTCCCTGTCGGGTCTCAGTCCTGCCCCACCTGCGCACCTCCCCAGTCCACTGATGTCCCAGTTCCTCGGGTGGGATCTGTGGGTGGGCAGGACGGGTGCTGAGGGCTCCAGGTGCCTGGGCTGGGGATGGTCGCACACCGACCTTGGCTCTTGTTGGCAGCGGAGCTGCAGTAACTGTGGAAATAGCTTCTGCTCCCGGTGCTGCTCCTTCAAGGTGCCCAAGTCTTCCATGGGGGCCACAGGTGAGTGGTGCAGGCGGCTGGGGGTCAGGGCAGGGGGAGGGCGTGGCTGGTTCCCACCTCTGAGGAGGTGCTGCCTGTGGGATAGGAGTGAGGGTCAGTGATAGGTCAAGGGAACTTGGGATTCTGGTCTGGCCCGTAGTAACACTTCCTCTATCACCTTTAACAATAAAAAACACAAGAGAATGTGTATGATCTATTAAATTATGATGGGTGGTAATGAATGATTGTGACAGCTTCTTTGAAGTTAAGACACTTCAAAGTTAAAGCAGCATTAGCCACACCACTGGGTTTCCAATGCCACGCCTGTCTTCCCCAGAGACCACCAATCTGAATTTCAGTCTTTTCCTCATTGTCTTGGTAATACTTCTAATAAAATAAAGAAGGATGTCTTTTCCTTCTGTAAAAGCTGTACATTATTATAGTAAACAAAACAGAACATACAGATGAGCAGGTAGAGCTCTACCTGCACATAGGATAAACGCATATGCACGCTCTAGAAAGGGAGCCTGTTTCACACAGTTCCTTGTATTACAACGAGGAATCAAGGGTTTTTGTCTTTCCTTCTGGTCATGCAAAGCATATGCTTATACTGGAAGTTTTGGAAATTACTATACAGAAGAAGTAGGAAGAGAAAAATAATTCTGTAATCTTATTACCCAGAGAAAACCACTGTTAAAAGACATCTTGGAAATTTTTCTTTTGGAACTTTATTTAAAAAACATTTAAGGTGTTGAGTTGGTGGCAAAATAATTCTAATGCATAGAACACCTGGGAGAGGCCTGCTGTTGGCATGGTCACCCCCAAAGTCCCTGGTTCCCACGAAAAGATGTCTCCAAGGGCGGGCTAGTGAGCTGGGTTGGCAAGGGTGTGGGCTGAGCAGTGGGTGGTCTGTGGGGATTTGGGGGCTGAGGAGGTGGTTCTGGTAGTTGGGATCATGAGTCAAAGGGCATGAGGAAATGTCTCACCAAGTTCTTCCTCCTTTTCAGCCCCTGAAGCCCAGAGAGAGACTGTGTTTGTATGTGCCTCATGTAACCAGACCTTGAACAAGTGAGAAGAGGGGACAGGATCCAAGCAGGCGCCGGTCCCTGGGCCAGCAGTAGACCCCACTCTCCCTACCCCTAGCCCTGTGTGGCGTGTGCTGGGCTAATGTGGCCCGAATGCTAGGTAGGCTTCCCTTCTCTGTCCTTGCTGTCTCCAGCCGGGTTCTGGAGCTGTTCCCCACTCCTGCGGATGGTCAGCCAGAGGGGAAAGGGCCCCTGGAGGTTCGGCTTGGTTTGCCTTGCTCTGTCCTGAGCTGTTAGTGGACTGTGGCCTGGGCAGGGAATATAAGCTAGAGGGCAGAAGAGAGCCATTCCTGGTCTCGCTTGGGGTCTCTGAGGATCAGGGAGGCTCTCCAAAGCTGGGGATACTCTGAGACCGGAGATCAGAAACTGGGAAAAGAGAGTCCTCCTCCCGTGGGGTACTGGGCCAAGACCTTTCCCTCGAGAGTCTGTACAGGCCTGGGAGTGCTGTGCCATGCCTCAACTCTGCTGTGTGAATGTCCCTCCAGGCACCAGGATCTCCTTATTTGCCCACCAACACTTTTAGGCTAACAAGACCAAAAGTGTTTCTAGAAACAGGGTTGCAATTCCCCAGTTCCCCCAGAGGAGGCTGTGACTAGGCAGGCCTGGCAGAGTCCTTGTATTAATCAGAGCAAAACGTAGGAGTCCCAGCAGCTCGGAGGACCTCAGCCCCACCTTGCAGAAATCTTGACGTGCAGAATCTCAGCTCACAGCTGCCCTCAGCCCTGATGAGTAGATGCCAGGCACTCTGATCACTTCTGCTCCCATTGCTCAGAGCCTCAGGCATCCCTTCTCCGGCTCAGAGCTACATTTCCCCTCCCCAGCCTCTCGCCCCATGTAGTGTGAGACCAGAGCAGAGGTCCGAAGCCCTTGACCCTTGGGGGCCTGAGGAGTGTGCGATCTGGCCGAGCTGGGTCCTAGGTTCCAGGCTGTTCTCCAGCAAAACAGTCTTAGTTGTGGGACAGGCCACTTAGGGTCCCGATCCTCTCTCCTACAGTCTCACATTCATTTATGTGCTCTCTGGGGCTTTGTGTCTCTCTAAGCCATGAGCGGGCTCAGGCACCTTCCTTCCCTGGAGCTGCCCTGCTTTTTTGAAGTATTTATTTATTTATTTCATAGTTCCTGGGAACATGGCACAGGCAGTGGGCCGAGGATGGGGGCTTCGGCCCTAGGATGCTTCCCTGGAGTCCTGGGACTCAGAGCCCATAGGAGGTGGAGATGTTCCTATACCCCAAACAGGACCCAGAAGGCAGGTTGGGGAGGCATGGACCATTTTAGACCAGCTTTCTCGCCAGGCCAAGCAGTCTAGCCTGGGCTGGGAAGACGGGCCTGCTCCAGGCCGGTGAGGGGCAAGTCCCTGGGGAACCAGGCAGGCCTTGGTGTCCCCCTTCTGCAGGCCCCTTTGCCCTGTTCAGAGATGAGCGTTAAGTACCCTGTACTTTATTACACTGGAGAGGAACTAAAGGACTTCTGTGTATATGGAGAATTATCAATAAAAAGGCCTCAAGCTTCTTGTTTTTGACCTGGTCCTTGCGCTCACCCTCTCCCTAAGGTTGGAGAGCCCATGCCCCCAGTGCTGGCCGCGTGTGCAGGCGCGGGCTGTGTCTGCAGCACAGGGGTGGTCGGGCATGGAGGTGAAGTCGGTGTGAGCCGGGGGCAGGAGGGCAAATCTGTGCCTTGCACAGGGCAGGCTCAGCACATGTTTGTTGGATTGACTTGAGGCTCTGTCTTGTGACCAAACTGTGGGGGCTGGGGTTGGTTGGGACCAGAAGTCAGTAAACTAAGCAATGCAGGCTTTAGAATGGAAAGATTTTTTGCTAATCCTTCTGAGAAAACAAAAAAGGATCTGCCCTAGGTGAGGCTGAGAGCCAGCCGGTAAGAGGATTGGCTGTGAGGTGGGGGTGGGAAGGGGAAGGGGTTTGTAAGTAGTTCTTGAAGCCTAGGTGTGGGGGTGTTTACTGGTTGTCAGGCACTGTGGTTTCATTTACACACATCGTTTCATTGAATCCTCACAGTGGCCCTATGAGGCAGGTGCTGTGCTTCCCCCCTTTTTGCAGGTAAGGAAATTGAGGTCCAGGGAAGTTAAGCAGTGGCTGTGAAAGGCTCAGCATGGCACTTCGCAGACCAGGGCTGGACAGGAGCTGTGCCTCCAGAGGGTAGGCCTCAGTGAAGAAGGGAGTGTGAGACCCTGTTGCAGGGAGTTAGGGTATGGGGCAGCCCCGTAACCTCGGATTTAGGTGCCTTGCAGCTGTGGCCTGGCCTGGCCGAGGTGGGATTGTGCGGAGCTCAGGAGCTTCCCCTGGTGTGAGCCCAGCAGCTCCGTAGGGGTCTGAGAGGCGGGGGAGCGGCAGGACGGGTCCTGGCAGCTTTTAGGTGAGCTTATTCACTTGGAAAGTTTCAGGCAGCCCTGGTCAGTGTGGCTCGGTTGGGCACTGTCACGTGCACCAAAGGTTGCAGTTTGATTCCTAGTCAGGGCACATGCTAGGGGTGTGCAGGAGGCAGCTGATTCATGTTTCACTCTCTCCCTCTCCCTTCCCCTCTAAAAAGCAACCTCCACAAAACATACAAGGCAGCCTTAGCAGTCTGTGGGCCATCAGCTGGAGGAGTGGAAAATAAAACAGGGCCTTTGAGCAAAAGGGGACAGGAGTGAGCACAGGCCCAGGGAAGAGACAGCTGGGGCTGTGCCAGCACCTCCCGTGAGGGGGTGTGTTAAGGGCAGGGCAGCTGGAAGGCTGCTCCGACATCCATTTCATCATCTCACGCAGAGGTGACACTGTCGGTTGGAGGATGCGTGTTCCCCCCCATGGTGTTTGATGGAGCAGGGACTCGGAGCCTGCATTAGTCAGGGAGTGTCCTGGAGGCGGTAGGGGAGGGTGCTTGCTGTGGGCCTGCTCTGCTATCCACTATAGTGACACCTTTTGAGTTGCCATAGGGGCCCTTCCCCGAGCCTTTCTGTGTCACTTCACCCATCTGTAAAACGGGCATGGTAGTGACATTGGTCTCAGAGGGCCATTGTGAGGGTTAAATGAGATTGTCCATGTGAGGTTGGAGTGCAGTGCCTGGCTCATGGTAAACACTCAGTAAACGCCATCTTCTTGCCACCATCCTGGCAATCTTCAGAGAAAGAACAGCTCTGTCCTGGGTGGCTTAGAACAGCGATTTATTTTTTTTACACTAGAAAATAATCAGGTTATTAGTCAGGAAAGAGTCTCAGAGAGTGGCCAGAGTGTAATTGGAATAAGCCAGGTCAATATCATTTTATTTTGGGAAAAGGAAGACAATGCCGAATGTTGGTGAAATGCAGTACAGTAGCTTGAGGGGCCTGGGATACAGGACATGAGAAACATGGTTCCCATCCTCTGGGGTCGGTAGCCCCACAGAAGGGAAGCTAGGGCCACCTCCTTATTTTACAGGTGGTATGTGAGGGCCTGGGTGCAGCAGTCGGGATGGACAGCTTTAGAGGACAGGCACCATTTACCAGGACTGGGTCGTACCTTACACATTGGTTGGCTGGGGTCAGCCGTGTGGAGAGGGCTGAACGTGGGGTGGCCTGGAAGACAGACTGTCTGTTGCAGAGTTGGCTGCCTGTTTAAAAGATTCCTTCCAGGTCTCCAGCACTCAGGAGGAGAGGCCGGGGCCAGGTTCCACTACCACCCTGGTGCCTGCTGGGGCAGAGCTGGGATAGGCTGCCGGCTCCCACAGCCTGGCTGGGTTTGAGGGTTCTGCCCCTCTTTTGGGGGGTGGTAATGGTGGGAAGCTGGCTCTAGTGGCCCTGGCAGACCTTGCACTGGCCACGCTTTCTAGGATCTTTGTGGTCCTTGATCACCTTCGATACGGAAGGCAAACGAAGCTCCACTTTCATTCCCTTGTCTCCACGGAACCTTCAAGGAGGCAACCCCTGTGAGGGGCCCTGGCTTCAGCATCTATCCTCCTGCCGGTGGCCTCAAGATAACGATAATACCTATGTTTATTATCAGGTAAATGTTAGGGAAGTCCTCAAAGCTAGGTTCCGTTATTTATTCCATTTAACTGATGGGTACATGAAGGCCCTGGGGAGAGTGTGTAACCTGCCCAGGTCACATAGCTAGGAAGCCCCTGGGCCGGGATGTGAATTGTGCCCGAGGTACCTACAGATGCCTCATAGGAGAATCCTTGAGAGAACAGCTGCCCTGACCGCTGTCGCCCTCCCCTGTTCTGCCTTGGCCCCCTCCAGCTCCAGGAGCTTCTGAGCACTGAGCTAACAGGAGGGGCCTGCCCACCCCCAGCCCCGACGCAGTGGGCCCAGCCTCCAGGGGAACAGAGGCAGCCTTGTGGTAGGAGCTCTCCCCACGCTGCCAACTCCCAGTGCCCCCCACCCCCGCCCCTTCCTTGGCTGGGTCTGTTTTAACACCCAGAGCAGCACATTCCATTCTCTGGCACAACTGGGGGCTAGGACTCCGGACTCCCATGGCTGCTGCTCTCTTCGGGGCCCCAGCAGAGCCTGCTGTCTGGGTTGGGACACTGGGTCTCAGCCACACACATTCCAGGGGCAGCCACCCCCCACGTTGTATTTCCCCAGCAGTGAACTTTAGCTAGGATTACAGCCGACTAAACAGTTGTGGGATGTGAGCTTCCTTTGTGAGACCCAAGAGGCTGAATGCTGACGGGGCTGAGAAAGGGAGTGGGGGTCATGGTGGGCCGCTCTGGGAATCCCGAGAAAAGCCACCGTCTGAGGCTGGCTCCTCTGCTGCTGTCAGAGTGGGCCTGGAGCAGGGCTCCCAGTTAGCTGTGAAGTGGGGGTGGGGTGGGGTGGGGTGGCAGAAGCCTGGCTGCCTGTACCCCTCTGGCCTGTCCTTGGCTCAAATCCTAGCACTGCCACCATGTATAAGCTGTGTGACCTTCAACAAATTCCTGAACCTCTCTGAGCCACCTTATTAAAATGGGGATAATAATAGTATTTACCTCAAAGGGCTGTTGGGAAGCTTAAGTTAGAATGTTAAAATGCTTTGGGTAGTGCCTGCCACCCAGCGTAGGCTTGACACTTATTGATTATTGGTATTATAAGTCTTCTTCCCTATACTGTACTGGGGGATATTTTTCCTGAAGCAGAAGTCCAAATGTAGCTTCCACTTCCCTTCTGAAAGGGCAATTCTGGCTTTTAGATAAGCTGTTTCTGTCTTTTCCCTGCTTTCCTATCAGTAGTGGTTTCAATTACGGATTTGTTGAGCACATATCATGTGCAGGCCTGTGGTAAAAAAAAACCACCTACCATTTAATGAACATCTTCTAAATGCTGGGCATTGTTTCCAGGTACTTTTTTCTTGAAATGTATTTTTATTGATTTCAAAGAGGAAGAGGAAGGGAGGGAGAGATAGAAACATCGATAAGAGAATCATTGATGGGCAGCCTCCTGCACACCCCACACTGGGGATGGAGCCCACAACTCGGGCGTGTGCCCTGACCAGAAATTGAACCGTGATCTCCTGGTTCATAGGTCTATGGTCAACCACTGAGCCACGCTGGCAGGGCTCCAGGTACTTCTCATACACTTTCCCACTTCACACTCAGCTACTCTGTGACATAGACATGACAACTCTATTTTACCGTTGGGCCATGTTCCCAGTGCCACACTGTCCCTGAGTCACAGGATTGGACACCAGAACTGGGCTTTGCTCCCTCTTCTCACCTGATGTTGAGTGCTTAGCCCCATCCTTCCTGTTCGGTCTCAGAACTCCGAGTGTGCCCAGCTGAAACACTTCTCTGCTCCCTTGCCACGAGGAGGGCTGTGAGACTCCTGCCTGGTGAGCTACAAGTGGAAATCTACCATGTAGGACTTGTTGGGAAATTGCTGTTTTCCTGATCAAAGGGCCAGAGACAGCCGACACGCGGCTTTGGCTATGAGCACTTACTTCCCCACCTCGCTGCCCGCGTGTGGCTGAGAAGTTGGGAGGAGGCACCATTTGGTAACCGCGAGCACAAAAGCCACCCCTGGGCAGAGCAGGAAGAAAGAACAGTCTCGAGGTCTAGGTCTAGCGTGCAGAAGCCCCAGTTTCTGGGCGTTCCCATTCCACGCAGTCAGACGCAGCCAGCCCGGAGGGAGCCCCCAGGAGGGAGCGTTGTGCCTGAGGAAATGAAGGGTGGGCTCCAGGACCCCCCCTCCCCCCGGTGTCTGGGAGGGTCTTTCTTGGTCCCAGGGAAGAAACTGCCAGGGGACAGAGCCGGCATGGAGAGCAGGCCTGACCCCTGTGTGGGGGCTGGGTGAGAAGGGCTTTGCTGGCCGGGCTCGGAGCTCTCCCCGCCTGCTCCCTCCTGGCTGCCAGCACCTGACAGAGGTCAGTATTGTGCTGCAGCCAGCAGAGGCCCCGTCCTGTAGGTTCAGTGGAAAAATCATCCCGGGTCCTGGTTGACCATGGAAGTGTCCGTAAACATTTGGTCAGGGGAGGAGGCTGGGAGACAAGGGGTGGATTCAGGGAGCCAGGTGGGCCCGGCAGGGCTGGGGCGAGGGTGGGCGGCGGTGGCTTCCTCGGAGTGGAGGAGGAACAAGCAGCCTCTGCTGCTGCTGACCCGTGGGGAGGCCACCTGACGGCGCGGCTGATTTATGGGCAGGCTGTCAGACCACCTGTTAGCTCGCGGTGCCCGCAGCAGACGGCAGGCCCTCCGGCCTCCTCAGGTCTCCGAGGCAGCGGAGAGCCGAGGGAGCCGAGGTTGTCTCACCTCCGGAGAACGTGGCTTGTTGTCTTTGAGGAGCAGCGGGCCGTGACGGCTCGGCATTCCAGCTGTACCTTCTCTGGTGAGGGAAGCCCTCTGGGGGTGTCCCCCACTCCGTGCTCTGGGCACATCTGCCCTGCCCCTCAGTCTCTGCTGGTGGACGCCCCTAGGGACTCTCCGGGCACCACCTCTTCCAAATGCTGGACATTTGACTGGCAGTAGCCTGTTGCCTCCACGTCAAGGCTTGTCCCCTCCCTGCCCCGCAGGGAGCAGCCTCCATCTGCACTGGCTCACTGAAGCCCCTCGGGCATCCTGGCTGGTCCCCTCCATGCACGCGGCCCAATGCCCTCCTCCTGCCTCAGCTGTGGGCTTATCTGGATACCCCGATGGAGGGTCTCACCTGGGCTGCAAACCACCCCAGGGAGCATGGAGAGATGCCGACTTCTGAACACCCTCCAGAGATTCGGAAACAACCGCTTCAGAGTGAGGTCCAGTGTTTTGTGGAAAGTGGGGCCTGAGCTGCTTCCTCATGCTGATGCTCTGGTCCAGAGACGGCGCTGAGAGACCACCATTCTGCACCCTCATCTCCGCGTCAGGACCAGTGTGTAAGGGTGTCTGTGCTGAGAGTGCAGGAGCCGCGCGTTCAGGCCTCTGGCTCCTCCAGGTAGCTCCGTGGCCCGGCTCTTGGCTCCTCAGAACAGGCATTGCCCGAGGGAGGGAGACTCTTGGACTGTGGGAGCCTTCTGGCCGTGGGAGGAGGCTGGGGAACTTGGCTGACCTCAGAGACAGAAGATGGCCAGCTCCGTCCCTCATGGGTGGGGATGATGGGGGTGACCCTTGTTGTGTGCTTTTGGGGGATCCTGCACAAGCATGGACGTCGCTGTTAGGCATTCTGAGTATGTCTGTGTGGACAGGCCGTGGGCTATGTATGACAAGGGCCTCTTTCTAAAAGTCCCCTCTGAACCTCCCTCTCCCTCGCTCTGGGGGACCGCCTGACAGAGAAACCACCTGGTCAAAACCAACTGTTGTTTTCTTTAATTAAAAACTTAGAAAAACAAACCGTTAAACACCAAACCCTACCTGCATCAGTCTAGTACCTGCAGCCTTGCAGCAGTAGCAATAATTTACTCGTTGTCAAGGTAAAGGGGACATGCAGGGGCTGAGGAATGAACCCCAAGAAGCGAGCTTATGGGAGGGGGCCTAGGCTGGGCTTCTCTCCAGTCTAGGGGGCAGGGACTTGGCAGAGATGGGGAAGTAGGGAGGTGTGGCCGGAGGGCACCGTGACCCTTGTGCCTTCCTTTGGGGGCTCTGAGAGGACACATGAAGGGGCAGTGGGGGTGGAGAACTGTCCTCAGCCTCATATCCAGACTCCCCCCTCCAAGGTGAGGCCCCACCAGCAGAGGGGAGCTCACACCATGGTTCACTCCAGAAACTGCTGCGGTAGCTCATGGCCCCTCTACCCTTCCCTCTGTCCTCCCTGCCTACTTTTTGAGACTCTGGGGATTTCCCTCCAAAGAAAAAATCTTATGTTTAAGAGAGGAAGCTCCCAGATACCCCCAAAAGCCCTCAGTCAAGGACGGCTCGGGCTCCACGCCCATCCCTTCGGGCCTGTGCTGGCACCGGGGGCAGGAGGTGACAGTGTGCCCCAGGGCCGGGACGGGGCACGGCACAGCTGTGGGGGCCCCCTTCAATGGGGCTCAGCAGCCCCGTAGAAGAAGGGGTAGTAGAGGGAACAGGGGTAGGAGAACATGAATTTGACAGCGAACTTCATCTCCTTATTCTTCTTGTCCCAGCGGTAGACGGCCATGAGCAGCAGCTGTCCGTCCACCTTGCGGCCCATGACCAGGAAGCTGCCAGCCAGGCTGTCCAGCTGCGGGCAGGGGCAGCCCGCCCCGTTCTTCATGTGCAGGACAAGCCGCTTGGTGTCCTTGCGCTTCAGGGGGCCCGGCTTGAGCAGCTTCTTCTTCTTCTGGGCTCCGATCAGCTTCCGGTCCCCATTCTCTATCTTGATCTCCTTGATGCGCATTTTGACCACTGTGTATGGGGGGGCGGGACAGAGGACAGCGTGAGAACAGTCCAGTTTGCCCAGGACGCTGGTGTCCCCACTGCTGGTGCTCGTGCCTGAGGCTTCAAGGGGGTGCGACACACACACATTTTCGCGGTTACAAAGCTGCTATCATGTGTTGGACTGTCACGGACATGATCACATGGAAGCCTGGAGGTGTGGGTAGTGGAAGCATGCAGTGAGCTCTCGATGGGGCGCGCGGTGCTGGGCCATCCGGGGAGGGAAATATTGGAGGTTTGGTGGGGAAGGGTCCTTCATGGGATGTTTCTCTGGGCCTGTTTCTGGATAGGATTTCTGGTTCTGTGTGTGTGTGGTGTGGTGTATGTGGTGGGTACAAGTCAGTGTATGTGTGTGTTTGAGTCCACATGGCATGAATGTGGGCTAAGTGTTTGACAGCTGGCTCTGGGGAAGGAGCCTGCCCTGTGTCATTCACCAGTTTCCGGGGGTAAATACTCCCTCAGTGATGCACGCATCACCAAGTACCAGGCTGGGAAGCTGGTGTGAACACACCACTAACCTGTGTGCGACTGTGGTGTGTGTGGGAGTGTGTGTGTGTGTGGTGCTGTGTGTGTTGTGTATATGGGAGGGGGGTGTGGTGTGTGGGAATGTGAGAGTGGGGGGCACTGGAGAGATGTAGGAGAAGAGAGTGGTCAGAGTGTCCAGGGCACTCCAAGGTGCCCGCAGAGCGCGGCGCAGTTGGGAACAGGCAGCCCTGAGCTTGGGGAGGAGTCACTTAGGCTGGTCTCCCTCTCCCTTCTTCAGGCCTCTGGGCCCATCTCTGAGCATCCAGGGAGAAGCAGAGAACAGCTTTTCCACCCAGGGAAGGAAACTTGTAAAATCTCTCCCCTTCTCCTCCTCCCCCTCCCTCACCTCTTCATTTTCTCTCTCAGACACACACACACACCTTGTGATAGAAGGGTGGTATTCTCTTTCCAAACACAAGAGACCTGCTGCAGTAAGGATTTCAGATCTCTCTCTCTCTCTCCCTCTCTTTCTCTCCCTCCCTCCCTTTATCTCTCTCTCTCTCGGACAGGGAGGCCAGGACACAAAACAGGAGCCGACCTGTGTGGTCCATGCAGGAGCCAGGGCCTGACTGGACTTGACTCAGCTGCCCAGGAATGGGGAGGCTCCAGGATGAAGCTGTGGGGCAGGTGACCACAGCCCCACAGGCCAGAGGCTAGTACATTGGATACTCGGGAGAGGATCCCAGGGATGGCAGGGGTGGGGCGGGTGGGGAGGGGCTGCACTTCCGTTCTGGAGCCCATTTCTTCCACCTGCTGCCATTCCTCTCAGGGCTAAGCTTGCTCCCCACACAGAGAACCCAGCCCTGGAGGCCCCTCTGTGGATGGTGCCAAGCGAGGGCTGGCTTCTGGGGCCTGTGGACCATGGCCGGAAGCCCCAGAGATGATATTAAAAAAAAGAGGGGCATGTCTCTGGGGAGGGGGTTCATGGTTATCCGTCTAAATGGGGTCCATAAGGCAAATAACTTAGGGTGCACAGTGATGGGCGCGGACATATGTGTTCATATATGTGCGTGTCAAGGAGGAGGGGCGGGAGTGGCTGCGTGGGCTCCACACTCACCGAAGTCACTGGAGCACATCTGTTCCATGAGGCCGTCCGCGTTGTGCTCCATCTCACACTGGGCGCAGATCTTGGTCACTGAAGAGAGAAGCAAGGGTGCGGTTGAGGGAGGCTGGCGTGGGGACCAGAGTTCAAAGAGCCACTTAGGGTGCAGGCTTGCCCAGCACGAGCCACCTCCCCCCGTCCAGCCTCCATTTCTCCCCAGGAAATGGGATGGTGGCAGTGATAACACCACCTGCTCACTGAGTGGCTGTGAACAGGAGAGACAGGGTGTGCAGGGACACAACCGCCCAGTGGGCAGGACTGCCCATAACCCTGCAGCTGCAGCTGTTTATTTTTTTTATTTTTATTTTTAAAATATATTTTATTGATTTTTTACAGAGAGGAAGGGAGAGGGATAGAGAGTTAGAAACATCGATGAGAGAGAAACATTGATCAGCTGCCTCCTACTGTGGATGTGTCTGCAACCAAGGTACATGCCTTTGACCGGAATCGAACCTGGGACCCCTCAGTCCCCAGGCCGACGCTCTATCCACTGAGCCAAACCGGTTTGGGCTATTTCTTTATTTTAAGGACAAGGAAACTGAGGCTCCAAGTGGCTACCCAAGTCTGTAAAGATGCAAGGACCGAGCTTAGGACTCGGGATTTGTGAGTCCTAGGCTAGAGCTGGGTGCGGGGTGTTCACGGGGGTCTTCCTAGGAACACAGGGTCCAGGCCTGGGGGTGGTAGACAAGTGTCCCTGGCAGGGCAAGGACTGTGGAGAGGAGCACCCACCCCTCTAGGGTGGGCAGCCTTAGCGCGGCCACGATTTCTGATTTCTCAAAGGAAGCCAGAAGTCTTAATTTTTATACGAAATAATGAGTTTTGTCTGTTACCCTCAGGCTGCTGCTCCTGCGGCCACTGCACAGCCCCTGACCTCTGATATCCTATGTCCGTCTCCAAGTGGGCCCCCAACATGGGAGAAAGAGGGGCTCAGACAGGGCAGAGTGCAGGGGAGGGGCCAGGTGGGGTTCCCTGGCTTCCAGACTGTGAATGGTTAGGCTCCCCGCTGGGGACTAAGCCGTCTCCACTGGCGCTGCCTACTTCTCCCTGCCTCCCTGCCCCACTTTCCACCCGAGGAGGGGGTTCCCTTCTCTTGACACTGCAGCCACTGGGCCCCCACCCAACCGCGACTCCCAACCCAGGAGAGGGCTGGTGTGTAGGACACGGGACTTGTGGGTGAGGTTAGCCCTGGGGTGGGGAGGGCATACGGAGGTACAGTTGTTTTGGGGGGCCAGGTCAGAGAGGAAGAAAGGAGAGCTGTGATGCCCTGGGGGAAGTCCCAGTGTCCGGGTCCTCAGGCTCTCAGCTTAACAGCCCGGACAAAGCTTTCCTGCTCTGTGCGTGGGTTTATCCTCTAGTCTGGTGCTGGCTGGGGTTCCTCTGCTTGGAAGGAGTTGGACAGACGGCCAGGAGACAGGGGAGGGGGTGCACAGTGAAGGGGAGGCTGAGGCCAGGGGAGTATTAGGGGGAGTGGGATTTGGAAGGTGGGCTGGAGGCCACAACTAAGATGTCAGAGGTTTCAGGAACCTGGGTCTCTTTCTGTTTTACAGATGGGGAAACTATCTGCCCTTTCTTCTGCTCTGAGCCTTGCCCCAAATCTCGCAGTCGGGGGGCTGAGGAAGAGAGTGGGGAAAGTCAGGGAGAGAAAATGGGGAGATGGAAGTCAGCCCCGGCGTGCACTTAGTCCCCAGTCTTTCAATCCCTCCCTTCCGCCCTCCTCCCTCCCAAGTTCCCCAAACTGGGTGGATGTCTGGGGGTCCAGGTTTGTGGCGGAGGTAAAAGACATGGTTTGTTGATCCCCAACCTTCTTGGGCTGAGAGAGGCATTTATCAAAATGCCCTAGGATGAGGGGACAGTATTGGGGCCATCCAGGGGTTCCATCGGTTGGGGAGGGTGCAGCGGGGGAAGCGGGGGGTTTTCAGGCAGTTGCAGTGAGGAGAGCCAGTGGGAAGGTCCAGGGCCGCTGGAGGCTCTGCTTTGGCAGTCCACGGGTTTGTGGGGAGGATGGGAGGCGGTGGGAGACAGTCC
>JAAGEH010000038.1:19695851-19938124 GCA_011751065.1 Lasiurus cinereus | reverse complement strand
GGTTTGTGGGGAGGATGGGAGGCGGTGGGAGACAGTCCCCGGGGTGCTCCAGGCTAAGCGCATAGGTGTGTGTGTGTGTGTGTGTGTGTGTGTGTGTGTGTGTGTGTGTGTGTGCTGGGTTGACACCTGTGGGGGGCTCGCAGAGCCGTGCTAAGGGGCTGGGGGAGCGGCATCCGTCCGGGGCCATCAGAGCGCGCGCACGGGGGCGGCGGGGGCGGCGCTACCTGGAGGCGCGGTGGCGGGCAGGTGCCCGAACTGCACGGCGATGCAGAGGTCGTTGTCCAGCGGGAACTTGTGGCAGTGCAGCATCTCGGGCCAGGGGAAGCCGTAGGCCTCCATGAGCGGCGCGCAGCCGGCGCGCACGGCCTCACACAGCGAGCGGCACGGGTAGATGGGCTGGTCCAGGCAGACGGGCGCGAAGAGCGAGCAGAGGAAGACCTGCGTGTCCGAGTGGCAGCGCTTGGCCAGCAGCGGCAGCCAGCTGCTCGCCTGCTGCTTCACCTCGGCCAGGCTCTCGTGCTCCAGCAGGTTGGGCAGCCGCATGCGCTTGTAGCCCACGGTGTGGCAGAGCGGCAGGTCCGCGGGGATGTCCAGGCACTTGGGGGGCTTGGAGTACGAGCGCCCGTGCAGCGGCTCCGTCTGCCAGCCGTAGTAGTCGTACTCCTGCGCGCTCGCCGGCGCCCCGCGCAGCACCCCCAGCAGCAGCGCCAGCGCCGCGGCCCGCGCGCCCCCCGCCGCCGCCGCCCGCATGGCTGCGCGGTCCCCGCCGCTGGGTGCGCGGCGCCCCCCCAGCTGCCCCGTGGGCTGCCGCCACCACGTCCCCCTGCAGCCGCTGCAGCCGGAGGAGTCGTCGGAGTGGGTGGCCGACCTCGCTCCCCTCCGGGGCGCACCAAGTGGGATCCTTGGCGCCTCCCACCTCGGGGCTCCAGCCCGGGCCTCGACGCGCGCCCCAGCCAATCTCAGGCCGTCCGGCCCCACCCCAAGGCGGCAGGGAGGCAGGGTGGAGCCCCACGGCCCCTCCCACCCGCTCCCGCGCCTCCGCTGCGGATCCCTGGCTCCCGGGCCACCGACCCGTCTCGCCTCACGCCTCTCCTGGAGGCTCCCTCACTCCTCTCCACATTTTCCTCGCCCCGCGCCCTCGTCCTCCTTCCGCCTTATCACTCCGCGGCTCAGCCTCCCCTGTTCCTCTTCTCCCGCACTCGGCTTGCTTATCTCTCCGTCTGGGCCTTGCCCCCTCCACTCTGCTTTCTCTTCCCCGACACCTCGGGGCTCCCTCTCCCAGCAGGAGGCTCTGCCTGCTGCCACCCCCTCCCCTTGGTTCGGGCGGTCCGTTCTCTCCCTCGCCGCCTCCAGCTTTGTTTGAGCTTCTGCTTGGTGCCGGGCACCGCGCTGGCTGCCGGAGAGGCAGACATGGGTGGGACCCCAAACCCACCTCCAGGAACATCATAACCGAACCCACCTCCAGGAACATCATAACCGATGGAGGCGAAGATTATACCATGACTCCTACCTAGTGAGTTCTTCCGAAGTGCCAGAGACACTGCCCAGCACCCCCCAACCTTATCAGTCCTATTCCTGATGATAGCTAATACTGACCGGGGCTCGTCTGTTCTAGACAGATTGCGTACATTTACCTCATTTAACTGACACACGAACCGCTCTCAGGTGGGTAGGTACTTCTAATAATCCCACTTGACCACAGGCACTGAATGGGGTTAAGAGAGGTTAAGTAAGCATCGGCGTGTGGATTTGAACCGGAGTCAGAGCCTGGTTCTCCGAAGATATACCCTGCTTCCCCGAAAATAAGACAGTGTCTTATATTAATTTTTGCTCCCAAAGATGCGCTAGGTCTTATTTTCAGGGGATGTCTTGGTTTTCCATGAAGAAGAATACGGTACACATTTATTGTTGAACAACAACAACAAAAAAGGAAATTTATTACTTGTACATGGTCGGGTAGTAGTTGTCATCACAAACCAGCTCACTGATTGGCCGGAGCGCAGCCGGAGCTGTTCAGGCAGTGCGAGGTCTCTTTAAATCAGGAGTCAGAGGCCTTGCAGTAGCTTCGGGGGGCCTTATATTCCAGGGAGACCTTATGTTCGGGGGAGGCCTTATTATCGGGAGGTCTTATTTTCGGGGGGATGCCTTATATTAAACGAGAGGCAAAACTGGAAGTAGGTCTTATTTTCAAGGGATGTCTTACTTTTGGGAAAACAGGGTAACCAGTCTGGATTCTGAGTCTGAAGGGCCACGGAGGGCTCAGAGAGGGGATGTAACCGGTCCTTAGTCACACAGCTAATAGGTGGAAGATCCTGGATTCGAGGCTAGGTGTTGGACTCCAAAACCAGGACTTAACCACTCTCTGCCCTAAGGTAAATTCCGACCCCGGGGAGCAACCAGTGGGAGAGTGTGCTTCCTCTGGGAGCTGGGAGGAGGCAGGAATTGAGGAGGATCTCCAGGGAGGCACCAGAAAGGAGGCCTAATTTTGGGGTCTTTTCCTTCTGTTTGGTCCTGCCTTTCATTGGCTTTTCTGTGGGAGGAGTTTTGGAGGAGAGGCTTGTGGGTAGGATGGCTTGGACTTGACCTCCCAGCCTTTGCTGGGGAGGGTACGCTGGGAGGTATCTTGTGGGAGTGCCTGGGTGCTTTGGGTGCTGGCTCTGCTGGGAGGTGGGAGTGCTGGAGCATTTGCCTCCTCCATACCTGCTCTTATCCGCCCGGGCCCCAGCCTCCCAATCCTCCCAATGTCCCCAGTCCTCCCGGCTTCCATGGATCTGTGCTTGTTGTGGTAGTTGAGAGAAACAAAGGTCCACTCCTCTTCATCTTCACCGCACATGGCGCACCTGCATCCACGAAAGGGATGCGGAAATGCAAAAGACACAGGCTCCACTTCCTCTGATCTAGCTGGGAGAAGACCCAAGGCAGAGGAGGCAGAGAAAATTCAGCACAGGACCCGGGCTGGGACAGGCTCTTGTGATGTCCAGGATGACTCGGCTGGGTCCAGGTAGGACAAGCTACGGGTCTTTTCTCCCCCTATTCCCGTTCCCAATCCCCAGCACGAATAGGTTCTGTGGATGGCCCTCAGGAGGTGAAGGACTGGTCCCTGCGGGGTCAGACAGCACAGTGTAGTAATGGTGCAAGAGTCGGAACTGCAGCCGAAACCAGTTTGGCTGGGTAGATAGAGCTTCGGCTTGTAGACTGAAAGGTCCCAGGTTCGATTCCGGTCAAGGGCATGTATCTTGGTTGCGGGCACATCCCCAGTAGGGGGCGTGCAGGCAGTGGCTGATGGATGTCTCTCATCGATATTCCTAACTCTCTATCCCTCTCCCTTCCTCTCTGTAAAAACCCAATAAAATATATTTAAAAAAAAAAAAGAGTCGGAACTGCAGACAGAAAAAGTCAGGTTCAAATCCCAGTGCATACTCACTGAGTGACCTTGGGCAAGTACTTAGCCATTCAGACTCTCTATTTTCTTGTTTGTAAGCTGGGACCTCAGCCGTGATTGTGAGAAGCAAACAAAATGGTGCCGGGAAAGAAAGCCCCCTGCACAGTGCCAGCACATAATAGGCACCTAGGCATGTCAGAGCTCCAAGGGATGGATGTGTAATTACAGGGTAAAATGTGGGGTGTATTCTGAGAGCTCCCCCAGACACCTTGGTCCTGGCTCTGGTTTGGGATTCTGCTCTCTGCACTCCAGCTCACCCCTTAGCCCGCCTCGGGCTGGCCCTGGCTTCTGCACTCCAGGGGAAGTGTGGCCCTGGGCACTGGGGGTGGGTGGGCATTGGAGCTCCCCAGTGGTTGTACAAGGTGTGGGCTCCTTGGGCAGCTGATCATCTGTGCTGCTCTTGGGGTTCCAGGGCCTGGTCTGGACAGAGGAGGCATTGTCTCTGCTGCCGGTTTGGTAAGAACTGCAAATGGTCCAAGAACAGAGTGAGTCTGAACCTGGCAGGGCAGGGGCTCTGAGGGCCAGAGGGGCCAGGCTGAGCTCTGCCTTGGGGACCCTCGAGGCTCCCGGACATGGAACCCCTGATGAGATCCAGGAGGGAAGCTCTTCACGAGAATGGTGCCCAGGTGGTGGCTGTGCCCTGGGCAGTCACTCAGGGAAGCTCTCCCTCTGAGGCCCCGCCATGTGGCTTTCCTGGCTGTGCACCCCGAGAAGGCAGGAGGCTGCACTCCCACGTGGTGCCCCTTCCTGATGAAGCTGTTCTGGGGCCGAGGCAGCTGGGTGAAACACCTGGCGTGCTGAGCATCTGTCCGTCTTGGAGTGTCTGCAGTCTGTCCAGGCACACATTGCCCCAGCTGATAGAGGGCATAGTTTGTTTAAAAGAATGTTTATTCATGGTCTGTTGTGAGTAAAGTCCTATATAGATACCTTGTAGAGCAAACTTGGTTAATTATGTTATCAACTCCTACAGTTTTCTACTTTTAAAAAAATATATTTTATTGATTTTTTTACAGAGAGGAAGGGAGAGGGATAGAGAGTTAGAAACATCGATGAGAGAGAGATATTGATCAGTTGCCTCCTGCACGCCCCCCACTGGGGATGTGCCCACAACCAAGATACATGCCCTTGACTGGAATCGAACCTGGGACCCTTCAGTCCACAGGCTGACGCTCTATCCACTGAGCCAAACCGGTTTTGGCTTTCTACTTTTTATTGCCTACTTCCATGGTTCTCCGAGTGTAATCAGGATTCTCCTGAGGGTCCCCAAGTCTCTTTCAGGGAGTCTAAAGGTTAAAATAGTATATAATTCCAAGATCCACTCAATGTACAAGATAGACCAATAGATTTTCAGTTAACAGTAAGAAAAGTTTATTGATATGGATTCAGATTTTATATTACAACCAACATTTAAGGATCTGCCACATATCGTTTTTTTAGTGGTATTAAAGAAGAATACCCACACTATCTGAAATGTCTATTAAAATACTCTCCAATTACATTTCTTTGTGAGGCCAAGTTTTCTTCATATCCTTCAACCAAAACAGTATCTAACAACACATCGAGTGCAGGGGATTTGAGAACCTGCTTTCTGTTAATCCACACATGAAAGAGATTTGCAAAAATGTAAAGCAAAGCCACTCTTCTCACTAATTTTTTTTTGTTTTGTAAAATGTAACTAACTTTAACAAAATGTATGTTAACACATAATGGGTTTATTATTGTCCTTTAAAACAAATTTAGTAAATTAAAATTTTTCTCAGTTTTAATTTTAAACGTGGTAATTATTGGTGGGTGTAAACCCGTATAACCAAAAGCTCTTTAATCTAAAACCTTCAATAGTTTTTAAGAGTGTAAAGGGGTCCTGAGATCAAAAAGTTTAAGAATTGTTGGCTTACTTACTCTGTTCATTCTGATAGAGGTGTATTAAATCTACACGAGTTTGTTAATTTTTCCTTTTCCCCTTTGAATTATTTTTATTTTGAAGTGATGTTGTAAGGAGCATAAAGTTTCATGATTATATGTTCTGGTTGGATTGTAATTTCTGTCTATATGAAATAGCCTTCTTAGTTTTGTTTAAGGCTTTAGTCTTGGGAAGAATAATTCTACAAACCAAGATGTAACTAGAACCTGCTATGGGCAGGCATACATGTGAAAGTCTCCATCCCTGTCCGCAGGGAGAGCATGAACACACCAAGGCCACGGAGCGTAGCAGGAAGAGTCTGGGCTTAGAGTCGGACCGACTGGTGATGAATGGTGACCACTTCCTAGCAGTGTGTCCTTGGACATATGACTGTTGGACTTTGAACATTACTTTCCTCATCTGTAAAATGAAAAAATCTGTTATTTACTTGGTGATAGTGAAAACTTACTGAGATAAGGGATGAGAGAAGCACTCAGCAAGAGTTCTTGGTGTCCGTGAAAGGTGATACAACAGAGCCATGAGCCACAAGATCTACCCCATTCGTGCCTCCTTACAGGGCACTCAGGAGAGGCAGTGTGGCAGTGGGGAGGGCACCAAGCTTGGATTCGGAAGATCTGAGTTGTGTTTTCAATTTAATAGCAAACCCCACCCCTGAGTCTCAGGTTCCTCATGCGAAGAATGGGAGGACCACCTCTGACTCCCGTTCTCCACGAGGCTATCTGGAGAATCAAGGTGATAATGAAAAGGAAGGGGGTGGGGATGATGATGGAGGTGAGGTTGCCTTGGTCCTTCGCCTGAAGTTGGGGATTTCTTCTGTCTTCTGCTGTGAGGAGGTTTTGTCAGCACAGACTTGCCCACCTCTGAGGAAGGTTGTATCAACCAATGGTCATTGGTGCAATTCAACTCCAATAAGAAGCCCCAATTTGGGGGGCAGTGAAGAAGGAGACTTTATTCAATGCAAAACAGCTCAACTGTGATACAGCACAGCTGAAGAACAACTCTGGGGCCAAGCCCCACTCTGGCTAGATAGCTCTGCTCAGCCACCACCTGCTCTGTGCTGGTCTGCTTCACTCTGCTCTGGCCAGGAGAGGAGCCTGAATCTCTTCTTAAGCTGAAAGGTACTCCTAGAACCACAGGGAAGCTGGCTTATATGACAGAAGTTCCCACCACTGGTTCCTGATTGGTCTATCCTCATGCAAATGAGAACTCTACATTTTCGAAGTTTGATTTGTCCAAAAGGCACTGTCCTGATTCGTCAGAACAGAGCCACTCTGGTTGGTCAGAACTGCTCAACTCTGATTGGATGGAGAAAGCCTCAGTCCTATTGGTTGAAATAGAATTCTAGGAAACCTTTATAAGGGCTGGCTCAGATGGCAATAACACAGTGCAGGTGGGTTGTTCAGCACAAGCTTCTCTGTGAAATGCAGCTTGCACGACAGGCCCCTGTGTAGAAATGGCTGGTAGGCTTTTCTTTTCCTTAATTTGAGCCCAATTAGCCACCAGGAGCTCTTCTTCGTAGCTGTCTTCCCTGGCGTTCTCCTGGGTTCACAGTGGGGATGCCAGAAGTGGTGAGACTGAATCTTGTCTTTATTTTAGCCTCCTGGGATTATCTGCATTTTACAATCTCAGTGTTCTCCTGCCAGGACACCTGCCTTCATAGGAGCTGCTCCTGAGTGCTCAGCAAAACCGGGGAGAATGGTCTGTGTAACTAGAAGAACTGTTAATTCGGGCAGGGACCCACAGCAATTAAAGCGTTTCTTACATACCGTTTTATTAAAACGTTTATTACCATAGTTATTAAAACGAGCCCTCCATCCCCCATCGTTTTCTGTAAGAGGAAACTAGAACTTGGCCTTCCCGACTCCCAGTTCCGTGCTCCTTCTATCACACCTACACATTGTTTTACTTTCCAGTGTTTTAGCTTTACTGATTGCAAAGTCAACATCTGTCCCAGAGGCCCCCTGTGCGCTGTGCTCTGGGCAGCAGTTCAGGAAGGCCAGCTCAGGATCTCCAGGATCTGCCCTGATGTCTGTGGAGCCTGATTGTGGAGGGGGTGGAGCTAGGTTCATTGTCAAGTGGCCAGAAAGGCAAGCCTTAGTCCTCCCTCCTATGAGCCTGGACTCTGAATCTCCTGTGGCTCTGGAATGAAAGCAGAGGCCCACTTGTATTGGGACTGGGGCTTGTTCTAGCCCTGAGAGTGGCTGTCTGAAGTGCAAAAGAAAGTGGGATGGGGGTGGGGGGCACTGCTGGTGTCCTCTGGACAGGGACAGGGATGGAGCAAAGGCTGAGTAATGCTCTCGGGTTGGATCCCCAGCACACCTGGAGTCCGAGGCTGTGGCTAGCGGGCAACTCAGACTAAAAGCTGGTCAGAGAAGCAGTCAAATGTTTTGGTGAAGAGCATGAACTCTGGAGACAGGACTGGATTCTCATTTCAGCAATGCTACTTGACCTTGGGCAAGTTATTTCACCTCTGTCTTCAGTTTTCTCATCTGTGAAATGAGGATGGTAACAAGAATTCATTATAGGATTATTGAGAGCATCCGAGTTCATTTAAAAACTGCTTAGAACGGCGCACACAGGAGGAGGGGTACCTATGTAATTGTTAGTTAATAGCATTGAGGAATGGTGTGACCGTGGCCTTTAGAGATGGTCACCAAATGCTGTGGCTTCTTGAATCCCCTGTGCTCTCCCTCCTCACTCCTGTCCCGCCTCGCTGCTCTGGGCAGCCCTCTGGTTTCATGGTTTTCCACTCTGTGGAGCAGAGTGGTCATTTCTGACTGCTAACTTGATAGCCTCGCCCTTCAACTTGAAACCCTCCATTGCTCTGATTGCTCCTCGCATAATGTTCTTACCCAGGCTCCAGGTGGGCCAGGCTTCCTCGCTGGGCATGCTGGTGGAACTCCGAACCTTCTTTTGCAGCCCTCCCTCAAGTCACTGCTCGGCTTATCACTGAGTTTATTTCCTCAATTTCTGGTTTTCCGGCAGACTGAGTTCCACTAGGGCAAGGCCTTGTTCATCTCGGTTTTCCGAGCTCCTGGCACACTGTCAGTCACGTGGGTGAATGACTACATGGACGCATTGATACTTGGTGGCAGGAAGTGGCCAAAGAAAGGAGTGTTTAGAGCCAGATGGGCTCAGGCTGGAGCCAGCTTTCTTTCTCCCCTTTCAGGCTCTGTTGGAATTTCTGGGAGCCCAGGGTGAGCATGGGGAGAGTTGGGGGGTACTGGGTGGAGTAGGTTGTGTGGTGTATCATGGTTGCTGAGAGGCTGGGGTTGATTTCCCTCCTTCCCCTTCATTTTTGCATACTTACTTATGGTTTCCTATGTGCCTTGGCATTCCCATACATCATCTCATTTAATGACCCCAATAGCACTGTGTGGGAGGCACAATTATCCCCATTTAATATGAGAAAACAGAGAGGTTCAGTAGCTTGCCCAGAGTCACACAGCCAAGAAGTTGCTGGAATTGAACACAGGATTTTCCTCTGTGGCTTGTAGATTCCTGCCTACATGTGAGCAATGGCTGGGGGGAGTTCCATCTGGTTAAACCTTGACTCAAAACTCCCTTGCAGGAGAGGAGGACTCTTGATCAGAACAATTCTGTGGGACTCAAGTAACTGAGGCTGCAATAGATTTGATGCTGGTTGTCTGGGCCATTGCCTTCAGGTAGCTCAAGGTCTAGAGTAAGCATGTCAAACTCACTGCCTGTGGGCCGCATGCAGCCCACAATGGATATTTTTGTGGCCCCGGAAATGTAAGAAACGTTTTAATAAAATGGTATGTAAGAAACATTTTAATAAAAATTTCATAACTTAATTTTTATAATCTCCTGTTATATATAACTAATGGCCTGGTGCACGAATTTGTGCACATTGAAAGGAAATTAATTAAAAGAAATATTTTAATATCGTTATTTGCCCTTTCTCTATCACAAAAGTATCAACCAAATTCACTACCAACAATGACAGATGGAACAGACATGTGTGATTGGTACCAGTGAGAGCTTTATATGTATAGATAAACTTGCTTAAATAGACCTGCTTTCTCATTTAGCTAAACTTTTTCCAGCCCAGTGAAGCACCCCAACTTCTCTTTCAGGTAATTGTGAGCAACACAGCAGTAAATATCAACATGAAGTAGATCTCGCAGGGAGAACAGAGGGTGAAATATTTAACTGTAGCAGGGTTTGCCTACATTCTGCACAGTGAGAAAACCTGAAATCATTTCGTACTTTTTTTTCAGTCAGGTCAAGTTTCTAAACTTTCTAAATCTCCATTTTCCAGCTAATGAAAAGAAAATAGGATTCTACTAAGTTTTCTATCTATCTCTCCAGGACTTCTGTGAGGATCAAATGAGATGAGGCACATCAAAATGAGATGAGGTGCATTAAACTGTAAAATGTTTGCACCTGGCTATAAAGCAAGTAGGGGTCCTGAGCTGAAGAGACTCCAAGGAGGCGAGTCATTAGGGGAAGGAAGCCAGGTGTTGCTACATAACATTGTTACCCGGATGGTCATACACTTAGCACAGTGGTCAGCAAACTGCGGCTCACGAGCCACATGAGGCTTTCGCAGGCCAAAGTTTGCCGCTGTTGACTGATGAGTTTGCCGACCACTGGACTAGACTAAATGTTACTGTGTAGTTGGAAGCTGTGAGGATTAGGCAATTGTGGCATATTGTGTGCAAAGAGGTAAAGGGTAGTACATGACTGTGGTTGGCAAATATTAGCCTTTATATATGACCTGAGGCCTTATGCAAAAAATTCTTGCACAGGGTGGGGGGTGTGATGTGTCCCTCAGCCGGGCCTGCACCCTCTTCAATCTGGACCCCTCGGGGGATGTCAGACTGCCAGTAGGATCAGGCCTAAACTCGCAGTCTGCCATCCCTTTTATAATCCGGGACCACTGGCTCCTAACCACTCACCTGCCTGCCGGCCTGATGGCCCCCAACTGCCCTCCCGTGCCAATCGCCACTAACTGCCTTTGCCTCGTTCCTTATCACATTGGCTTTGTCCAGAAGGAAGTCAGACATCTGGAAGATGGCTGGTTACCCGGTCTAATTAGCACATTACCCTTTTATTAGTATAGATTATGTATAACAGGATATTGTAAAAATTAAGAAATTTTGCTGAGACCGGTTTGGCTCAGTGGATAGAGTGTCAGCCTGCAGACTGAAAGGTCCTGGGTTCGATTCCAGTCGGGGGCATGTACCTTGCTTGCGGGCACATCTCCAGTGTGGGGCATGCAGGAGGCGGCCGATCGATATCTCTCTCTCATCGATGTTTCTGACTTTCTATCCCTCTCCCTTCCTTTCTGTAGAAAATCAATAAAATATATTTTAAAAAAATTAAGAAATTTTTATTTAAATATTTCTTACATATTGTTACATTGACTAGGCTACAAAAATATTCATTATGGGCCCAATGCAGCCCCTGAGCCACAAGTTTGACATGCTTGAAGTGGATCATAAAAATTTGCCCTAACCAGTTTGGTTTGGTGAATAGAGCATTAGACTGTGGACTGAAGGGTCCCAGGTTTGATTCCTGTCAAGGGTATGTACCTTGGATGAAAGCACTCCCCAGTGGGAGGTGTGTAGGAGGCAGCTGATCGATGTTTCTCTCTCATCGATGTTTCTAATTCTCTATCCCTCTCCCTTCCTCTCTGTAAAAAATCAATAAAATACATTAAAAAAAATTAACCCAAATAACTAGATTTGATTTAACTGGAACAATTAAATTTAATCCAGTTAGCTGAAGTCAATTTAATTGGATCAACTAGATTGAATCCAATTAACCTGATTTCATTTAATTGGATCAATTTGATTACAATTAAATCATTAAGAAAATTGATCCAATTATGTTGACCCAATCAAAAGAGGCCAGCTAATTGGAGTCAATAAAATTGATCCAATTAACTTACTAAGCTAATTGGTCCAATTAAGTCATTAAGCTAATTGGTCCAATTAAACCATTAACCTGATTGGTCCAATTCACCTAATTGGCCAATTCACCTAATTAGTCCAATTCACCTAATTCATCCAATTCACCTAATTGGTCCAATTAAGTCATTAAGCTAATTGGTCCAATTAAGCTAAATGAGCCTAAACAGGGATTGGGCCTAAACTGGCAGTCGGACATCCCCTGAGAGGTCCCAGATTGGAGAGGATGTAGGCTGAGCTGAGGGACACCCTCCCTGGTGCACAAATTTTATGCACTAGGCCTCTAGTATTATAGAATAAAGAGGGAATATGCAAATTGACCATCACACTATAACGAGATGGCTGTGCCCACAGCCGAGGCAGGGATGCTCTAACATAAGGTGGCTGCATCCACAGCAGAGGTTGAGTTCCCATAACGAGCCTTAACAAGCCTTAACAAGTAATCAGCAGGGACCTGAGGCTGCATGGTGCTGGGCTGGGGCAGGGCACCTGAGGCTGTGCCCCCTGCCTGGTATGGCTTGACAGGGGACCTCAGGCCATGCCCCCTGCCCCAGTGCCAGGCTGGGGGACCTCAGGCTGCATCCCCCTTCTGGTGGAGCTTGATGGGGATCTCAGGCCATGCCCCCTACCCTGGCACCTGGCTGGGGGACCTCAGGCCATGCCCCTGCCCCGCAGGGCTTGATGGGGGACTTCAGGCTGTGGGCCTCCCCCCGGCGCCAGGCTGCGGGACTTCAGGCTATAACTCCTGCTCCAGCACCAGGCCAGGGGACTTGAGGCTGTGCCCCAGACCCCAGCACCAGGGCATGGGGACCTCAGGGCACACCTCCCACCTGGCAGGGCTTGACAGGGAACCCCAGGGCATGCCCCTGCCCTGGCCCAGACTGGGGGAATCTCAGGCCACACACCTTGCCCCTGTGCTGGGTTGGGGGACTTAAGACTGCACCCCTTGGCAGGGCTTGATGGGGGACCTCAGGCCATCCCCCTGGCCTGGGCCAGGGGACCACAAGGCACACTAGTGTCCCTGACCTGGGCCAGGGGACTTAAGGCCGAGCCCCCCACCTGGCAGAACTTGATGAGGGTGGGGCTGTTCAGGTCTGGATCTTGCCTAATGGGGATGGGGCCGGCTGGGTCTGAGTCTCCTGCAATTTCAAGATGCATGTGGAGGGGAGGGGACTTGACTCTGGTTCCTGTGGTGCACCCCAGACTCTGACAGGAGGAAGATTTTCGTATACATTTTACTAATTTTCTTTAATCTCTGACACTTCTAATATAGAGAAAGGGAAAATAGCAGTATTAAAATATCTCCTCTAATTAATTCCCTTTTAATGTGCATGAATTTTGTGCACCAGACCACTAGTCTATATATAAAAGGCTAATATGCTAAGGGTCTGCCCAACCAGGTAATAATGTGACATAGCAATGCTCGGTTTCCTCTCCCTAGTGACGACTAGCTTCCTTGCAGTTTCTTCAGCCCAGAAAAAACAGTTCCTTTATAGCCAGGTGGAAACACTTTACACTGTAACCAAATGTCTGTGAAGCATTTTCCTGTGCCTCATCTTATTTGATCTTCACAGAAGTCCTGGAGTAGGTAGATAGGAGACTTGGTGGAATCCTATTTTCTTTTTATTAGCGGGAAAATGGATATTTAGAAAACTTAGCAATTTGACCTGACTGAAAAGAAGTAAGAAATACTAGGAGTGGACCTTGAAAATGACTTCAGGTTTTCTCATTGCGCAGAATATAGTCAAACACTGCTGCATCCCTAGCCTGCAGTGGATAGAGCATTGGCCTGCAGACTGAAGGGTCTCAGCTTCAATTCTGGCCAAGGGCACATACCTGGGTTGTGGGTTCAATCCCCAGTAGGAGGCAGCTGATTAAAAATTCTTTCTCATCATTGATGTTTCTCTCTCTCTCTCTCTCTCTCTCTCTCTCTCTCTCCCTCTCCCTTCCTCTCTGAAATCACTATAAAAATATATTTAAAATGAAACAAAACAAAAAACACTGCTGCAGTTAAATATTTTACCCTTTGTTCTCCCTGTGTGATCTACAATAATAATCTGCTACATGTTGATATTTACTGCTGTGTTACTGACAATTACCTGAAAGAGAAGTTGGGGTGCTCTCCAAGGCTTCACTGGGCTGGAAAAAGTTTAGCTAAATCAGAAAGCAGGTTTAATTAAGTAAGTTTATTCTATATATATAAAAGGCTAATTTGACTTGCACATGCATGATACATATAAAGTGCTCACTGGTGTCAATCGCTCGCTTGTATTTCCATCTGTCATTGTCAGTCATGAATTTGGTTGACACTTCTATTTATAGAGAAAGGGCAAATAGCGATATTAAAATATTTCCTCTAATTAATTTCCTTTTAATGTGCATGGATTTCATGCGTTGGGCCACAGTATTGAATGAGACGTATCCCAAGATGCTCAAACATGCTATAGTGTAAGTGTTCAGCTTCGTGCAGTCACAGGAGGCAGCCAGCGCTTGGTCCCCACACTCAACCTGTCAGTGGCTGGGCCCCTCAAGACTCCAGATTTATCAACTGTTTCAGCTGAAAGCTACCTTCTTTTTGATGGTTCTTGACCACCCAGGGTCTGTGAAGGCGCTCCTCAAGGTTCATAAACTATTCTCCATGTTTCCCCAAACCCACACAGAATGCTTCATTTGCCCGTAAATAAAGGAGCAGATTTATTTGCTTTTGGCCGGAATGACGTGCTTTCTTCTCCTGCTGAACAGAAGTCGATCGGCAGTCCATGCATCTTTGATTAATTTAAAAAACAGAGGCTGGGAGAGGAAAGTGAGTGGCCCAGCAAGGGGGAAGGTAGGTCAGGGAGGCCCCAGGGGAGGAAGCCAGGAAGCCCCAGGAGGTTCCCGAGGGCAGGACCCTGGAGGGGAAACCCAGGGCAGGAGGGGTAGGGGTGGGGGCCAGCTGTTGGGGGAACCCTGGGCCAACAATGGCCTCATTAAAGAGAGGCTGCGGGTGGGGAGGAGCTGAGCAGAGCTGCAGCCAGTGAATCTACTCTCCCCCACCCCAGCCAATGGCCCAATTGTCCTCTGCTGGGAGGGAGCGGAGGCACGGGCCTGGGAACGGCCGGGCTCTCGCCCAGAGGGACACCGCGGTGGTCACAGCCTCTTTGCCTGGCCCCAGAATGGCTCTTCTGTAATCCATGTGGAGGGTGCAGGCCACAGCAGGGGCTACCTGGTCGTAGCTTCCAACGGGCAGTGCAGGGTGTGGGTGCCCATAAGAGGCCCTCTGAAGAGGGGTTCCTCCTGGCCTCCTGCCCACTTCTGGGAAACCAAGGCCCTGGGGAGGCTGGTCCGAGACCGGTGCTGTCTGATTCTCCGCTCGCCCTGCTGGGCTGTGGCCGAGGGCTGGTTGCTTGGCTCCTTGGGTCTCAACTGCTCCCGCTGTAAACGGAGGGGAGAGGAGCTAGAGGGCTTCACATCTGGGCTTTGTCATCAGGACGACTGGGCTGCTACTGGCTGCTGGTGGGCAGGCACCAGGGATGCTAACGTCCTGCCAGGGCCGGCCCAGCCCTGCTTGGCCAAGAGGTAGCCTGCCATAACGGCAGAGAGGGCCCCTGCTGAGCAGCGCTCGTCCATCAGTGCTTTTCACCACCGGTGTTTTTAAAGTAAGATGATCTTGTTTTCCAATGATGTGGCCTGTGGGAACTCAGCTGATAAAACAGACGAGAGGGGAATGTGTGGTGAGGCTGGGGTGGGGCCCAGAGCCCTACCCTCGAGCATGCTTAGATCCCCTAGTGGCCCCTGACCAGTGCAAACCCTCCCCAGTGCCCAGTGCAGCCGACTGGGCTCCATATGGCTGTTCTGGGTGTCTGTCCTGATCCGTTGGACATATGATGGAATTGGTCAGTGGCCTGTGCTCTGCACCCCTGAGTGTACCCCATGGCATTTTATTTTTGTTTAATGGTTCGAGGTATGATGGGCAGATGAAGTTTGGGGTTAACCTCCTGTTGCAGCAAATAGTCCCTGACCTCCTGGGCCTTCCTGGAGGAGACTGGCTGACTTGCCATCACAGGGCCCTCCTGAGCCAGGAGAGGAGAGAGGTCCTCACATTTGCAGTGGGAAGTGGGTTAAAGGCACATTGAGGTGGCTGGACCACCTGCAGACTCCCGTTAGATGCAGGTCACTCCCCGGTGGTTCTGGTGCCGTGGTCTGGGGACCAGGATGAGAAAGGCTGGCTTCAGAGGGCAGGCGGAGGGCGATGTGCCTGCGTCCCTCTTCCAGGCCTCCCCTGCTGGTCACAGCTGCTCTCCAAGGCTCCTGGGCCTCCTTGAGGCTGAAATGAGAACTCTCCCTTCCGGAATCTCTGTGCAGCCTGCCCCCTCTGCCTGCCAATCTGTGTAGTCAGTTGGTTTATGCCCATCGTATCTCGCCCAGCACCCAGCTCAGGGCTCTGATTAATAGTGATGTTAGCAGCCATTTGCCTGTCTAGGCTCTGTGCTAAGTGCTTTATTATCTCATTTAAACCTCTCCACAGTGCCACGAGTTGGGTGTTATGGCCATCCCCATTTGTAGATGAGAAATTGGAGTGATTAGGGAACTTGCCCCAAGGTCACTGAGCTGGGACTCTCCAGACGGATCTGACTCCAGTGCACACATTCCAAACACAGGCAGGACGGTCAGCCCCTCTCTCCTTCTGGGAGTTCCTAATCATGCCCCCATCCCCCTCGCCAGTCTGACATGGTGCTATTCTTAGTGTTTTATTGATGAGGACTTGAGTCTTAAGACTTGCCTGGGGCTGGTGCTGGGGGACAGATCCTGATGTAGCTGAGAACTGCTGGGTCCTGATGGGAGCGATTCACCTTGATAGGGAGTTTGGGAGTCACTTCTGTTGTTTTGTTTCATCCCACTGCAACAGAGGCAGCGGTACACAGTCTGTCCCCATTTTACAGGTGAGGAAACTGAGGCTCAGGGAGGTTAAGTCGCTTACTCAAGGTCATCCAGGCCGTAATGATGGAGCTGGAATTGAACAAGGCTCAGACTCCATGCTTTCCCGCTGCCCCAGGCGTGTGGATGGTGCCAAGGTCAGGAAAAGGTTTAGGTCTTTTTAGCCTGAGCCGTGTCCCACCCAACCCACCTGGAGGGGCTCTGCAGACAGCTCCGGGCCAGAGACGAAGAGGCCCGTGCCCTCTTGACCCGAGTTCTGTGGCCAGGCAACCCGGGTGTGGAAAAGGTGCATTCTTTCCCCTCCACTCACATCACCCAGCCCCTGACTTCCTGGAATGTTCATTAAAATTCCAAATCGCTGGGCAATAAGTGCTCTTCCCCACAGTGTTTTGCAAACAAGCAGGAATCAAGCACCTGTCAGCCTCCAGACCGCACACTTTCACCCCCTCTCCCGCTTTCACCTGCTGCCAGGCCCCCTTAGGAGAAAGCGGGTCTGAGAGGAAACCCAGGGTGAGCGATATGGTCAGGGCAGCCGGACAGAGGGTTTGGTGGTTACTTCCTGGGCCCCAGCTCCTCTCTGAGAGAGGCAGAAAGGACCCCAGGCTCGATGCAAGACCCCAGTGCAAGTGCCTGGCCTGCCACTTCCTGTGCACCCTGGGGATCGCCCTGGCCCTCTCTGAGCCCCGACTGCCCCATTGCTTAGAGGAAAAGGATAAAGCCCTGCTATGGAGAGGCCGGATGAGATCATGTGCATGAAGGGGTTTTATTACGACCATTGTTTGATGACCTAAAGGTCAAGTTTGTCCAAGAAAACTCTGCGACGAGGGAAGTTTTCTCCGTCTGTGCTCCCCAGTTCAGGAGGCGCTAACCACAGGTGGCCCCTGAGCGCTTGGAATGTGACTAGTGCTACCGCAGAACCACATTTTAAATGATAGTACAATTTTTTTTTGTGTGTGTGTGAGATGAAATGTACATGACGTAAAAGAGACCATTGTAGAGTGATCAGGCCAGTGGCATTCTGTGCATTCACAAGGTTATGTAACCACCACTCCTATCTGGCGACAAGACGCTTTTGTCCCTCTCAAGGAAACTGCTGGCGTTGAGCAGTGTCTCCCTGTTGTCCTTCCCTCCATCCCTGGAGACCACCAAGCTACTTTCTGTCTCTACGGCTTTGCCTCCTCTGGACATTTCATGTAAATGCCATCCTCTAGCATGTGGCTTCTTTCACGTAACAGAATGCTTTTTTTTTTTTTTTGGTTTTGTTTTCAGAGAGAGTGGAAGAGAGAGAGAAAGTCAGAAATATCAATGTGAGAGGAACACAAGGTGAAAGATGGGTTGTTTCCTTGGGGAGGAGGGTCCAGGCTGGGGAGGAGCCTGCAACCGAGATATTTGCCCTTGACAGTAATCGAACCGGGGAGGGACCCTTTGGTCCGTAGGCCACCACTCTATCCACTGAGCCAAACGGGCTAGGGCAACAGAATGTGTTTGAGCTCCACCCACATTGTCGCATGCCTTTCAAGTGGCTGAGTGGTATTGCTTTTAGTTCATTTACATTTAAATAGCCTCATGTCTCTGGTGGCCATGTGTTGGACAGCCAGCACCTCCAAATGCCTGCTGATAGTGGAGGGTACCCGTGGGAGAGCAGGAGGACCCTGGAGGCTGAGAAGGGTGCCCGGTTCCCCCAAGGAGCCTGAGGCTGTGGCCGATGACTGCCACGCTGCTTGTGTTATGGGTGCTGACTTGTTCTGTCCCTGCAGCAGCCCTTGCTGTAGGTCTGTCCTATCAGCATCCCTGTTGACAGAGGGGAAGACGAAGGCTCAGAGTGATTAAGTCGCTTGCTCAAGGTCACACAGCTGGGAAGTGGGAAGGGTGGGGTCTATGAACTTGGGTCTGGCTCCTTCTTCGGGCCCAGGATCTTCACCACTAGGCTGCCCAGTCTTTTCAGCTTGATCCAGGAGCTGCCCAGATGGAGGCAGATCCAGGTCCCCGGCGGGCGGCACCCACCCAGACCCGCACCGTGTGCACAGACTCCCTCACCACGGAGCAGGCGACCTAGCACCATCCCCTGTCAGCCTTTCTGAACTGAGAACCGCCCGGAACGTGGGTGCCTCTTTGGGAGTCAGGAAAGGGTGGTGGACAGGACACGGCTGAACGGGAGTAGGGAGGAACCCCCATCAATTTCCCATCATTGACCAATGAGTCACCTGGCCTGTCGGGGCTCCCGGGGCCCTCTGGGGCCCCCCACTATTAATTGATCTGGGAAGGAGACTCTGTTAATTGCAGACCCAGAGTAAACAGGCCGGGATAAATGGGGCTGATAGCAGAGAGCTCTCCTCAGCGGCCCTGCCCTTTGCCCTTTGGGAAGGGGCAGTGGAAGGAGCAGAGAGGGAAGGGGAGGGAGTGGTCCTAGGAATGCCTTTGGAGGGGGGCCGTGGGGACTGGCTCCGTGGGGCCCCCGCCAGTCTGTGTGTCCTTCTGGAGACAGAGTGTTCTGCCAAAGGGATGGAGCCGGAGAGGCTCTGACATTTGCCCTTTCCATCCCTCCGCTGGTTTGTCCATCTCTTTACCTCTCCCTTTAACAGCCTTTCTCCCGTTTATCCACGCCCCCGTGTATCCGTCTGTTTTTCTTTCCTCCTCTCTCATTTCATCCCTCCATTCTTCCCTCATTCTACCCTGTTTCCCCAAAATTAGATAGTGTCTTATATTAATTTTTGCTCCCAAAGATGCAGTAGGTCTTATTTTCAGGGGATGTCTTATTTTCCCATGAAGAAGAATATGGTACACATTTATTGTTGAACAAAAAAAAAAAAAAAGGAAATTTATTACCTGTGTACGGTAAGGTAGTCATTGTCATCACAAACCAGCTCACTGATTGGCCGCAGCGCAGCCGGAGCTGTTCAGGCAGTGCAAGTCTCTTTAAACAGGAGTCAGACGCCTTGCAGTAGCTTCAGGGGCCTTCTATTCCGGGGAGGCCTTATGTTCTGGGAGGTCTTATTTTCGGGGGGATGCCTTATATTACAACGAGAGGCAAAACTGGAAGTGGGTCTTTTTTTCAGGGGATGTCTTACTTTCGGGGAAACATGGTAGCTACTCATCTGAAAGTCCACCTCCTCCTATTCTCCCTCCCTCCCCACTCCCTCTCTCCCTCTCCAGCCCTCACTCATCTTCATACTCTCCCTCCCCCTACATGGTGACCACGTGTTTCCTGAGAAAGCTGGGGAAGAGACTGCTGGGAGTCCGTCCTCTGAGTCCAGGCCTGAGGTTGGTGGAGTCGTCCATGGGCTCTGAGTCTGGCCCCTGCATGGCCCTGGTGGGGTAATTGGCTGACTGCGGGCGTGCTGGCCCTGGCTCAGGCTTCGATGGAGTCTCTCTGTCTCCTCTGTACCCCTTTCCCTGCCCTCCACTGTGGCCCTGTCCCCGGCAGCCTTTCTCCCGCCGCTGAGCCTGCATTTGGGGCTGGTTCTGTGAGCGGCAACACACATCAGCATGAGCCCACCGGCCAGCATTTGGGGTCTGACCCCCTCTGGGATCCTGGAGCCCACACCCCAGCATGACCTGGGACCGTCCCCATGGTGCTCTCCAGACACTGTGGAATCCTCACAGTGCCGTGGGGAGGGCAAAGGCAGATTGCCGGTCCACTGTCACAGGTGGGAATCGAGGCTGTTTGCTGAATCCTAACAGCAGGGTAAAGAAACCCCAGAACCATTCTCCAATCCCTCAATAAAACAACCTTAGGTCTGCGCCCCTGCTTCCAAACCTGTACCCATTTTATTTTATTTAAAAAATATATATTTTATTGATTTTTTTACAAAGAGGAAGGGAGAGGTGTAGAGAGTTAGAAACATCAATTAGCTGCCTCCTACTGGGGATATGCCTGCAACCAAGGTACATGCCCTTGACCTGAATCGAACCTGGGACCTTTCAGTCCTCAGGCCAACGCTCTATCCACTGAGCCAAACCGGTTTCGGCAATCTGTGCCCATTTTAGAGATGAGGTACCTGAGGCAGAGTCGGGAGGTGACTTTCTAGTCAGCCCATGGGCTGTCCCCTGGTGAGGACTTTGGCTAGCCACGTGGGGCAGCTCAACCCCCAGGTGGGCACAGTCCAAGGACTCCAAGAGTTCACAGCGGCAGGATGTAACGGGATGTAACAACGGCTACCACTTATTGAGCCCCCACCTGCCCTGGGCTGTCCACACTGGGAGGAAACTCAGCCAGTTCGGTTCAGGTAGGAGAGCAAGATGGCAGCTAGAGAACAGACCCTTTCGGTCCCCTCTCCTCCTGCTCCCCACCCTCCTGGGAGCTCTTAGGTTGATCTGGGGGGCAGAATGTGTCCTCCCAGAGCCCTGCCACCACCTATTAATCCTTAACTGCTGCAGCTGGGAGATAAGATAGCACCAGCTCATTAATCAAGGCTGCCTGGTGGGGCGGCTGGGGGTGGGGTGAGACAACACCACCTCCCAGGTGGAGATAAGTCCCCTCCTCCTGGCTCCCTCAGGGCCTGGCAGTGGAGGATGCTGGGAAGTTTGGCCTCAGGTTCCAATCCCTGGGATCTGGGGAGGTGGGGGGTGGGGGTGGGTGGAGTCTACAGTGGGCACTAGGGCAGGGAAAGCTGGGGCAGGCCTGGTTGAGAGGAGCCAGGAGACCTGGGTCCTGGCCTCAGGTTTCTGATGGTTGTGATGCACAGGTTGAGAGCTGCTGCTGTAGAGCCTAAGACCATCGGAAAACACAGATATTCACATTATGATTCATAACAGTAGCGAAATGACAGTTATGAAGTAGCAAAGAAAATAATTTTGTGGTTGGGAGTCACCACCACATGAGGAACTGTATTAAAGGGTCAAGACATTAGGAAGGTTGAGAACCACTGACTTAGGGTAACAAGTCCTTGTGGGATGAAGAATTAGGAACACTTGGTGATGCACACATGTTCAGGGTATGCAAGGGGTTTTTAGAGCCACATTGACCTGGGTTTGAATTCTAAGCCCACTGCTTCGTGTCTCCGTTTCCTCATCTGCATGGGAGAAGGGAGTATCCATCTGTGCAGCTGCTGCAAGGATGGAAGAGCATGTGTGGGGCTGTTTTTTGTCAGGGGTGGGACCAGGTGGCGCTCGGGGCTGAGCGGCTACAGGGCTGCCTTCCCTCTAGTAATGTGCTCTCTGGTGGAAGCAATGTCTCCCTTCCTGGTCTGGAGTCCTCCATTGAGGCCTCGCTCACCAAACACAGAGCACCTGAGGCATGTGTTGCTTTGCCAGGCCTGAGGGCAGGGGCTGAGCCTCAGGGCAAGCGGGCCCCTAGCTGCAGGCCAGACTGAAGCCAGACTTGCTGGCTGGGAGCTCCTTCAAGCCTCTCCCTCCTGCCTTCCCGGCGTTTTCAGGGTCTCCAGCCTGGAGGGATCTCCATGCGCCTACCCGCTTCCACCAGCAGAGGGAGCAGGTGCTGTGTCTGGGAACCTGGGAAGCTCCAGGAGGCCTGGCAGAGCAGGGGGTACTCCTGGGTGGGATGGAGTGGGATGACTTGGAGCAGAGCCGGCAAGATTGGGAGCGTTGCCCCCCACCAAGGGAGTAAACTCTGGAGCCCTGGAGCCCAGGACATGGGATTGTGGAAAAGGAAGAGAAAGGATGGTGTTTTCTGGGCCGGAGATGTCTGATCTCAGACCCTGCCTTCCCTGGCATCCAGAGGAACTGAAGCCATTGTCGTTCACACCATGATCCATTCAGCAATCATGTAATAATCAGTAATAGTTATTTTAATTTGTTCCTTGAAAACCTGTCATGTGCCTGGCCCATGGCAGATATGGACGTTCAAAGGGCTGACATTTGAATTTGAGTCTGCGGGGAAGGGGAGGAAGGGAGGGTCATTGCAGGATGGAGTCATTGCAAATGTAACATCAAGGAAATGAAGAGAGGGCTGGGTAGGCGATGACTGGGGCCTGTGCCTCCGCTCGCTCACCTAGCTGACCAGGTGGGATTGAGGGGAGCCAGTCTGAGAGTCTGAATGGGAACTGCCCTTCTGAGCCATGGGCTCCTGTCTTACCAGAAGCCACCAGAAGTCACTATAAGGGCAATGGCAGCGGGGAGGGCATGCCATCCACCAGCCTCCGGCAGGACCATCCATGGAGCAAACTCACTGGAGGCCTGGAGGCAGATGGGCCTGGCTTCTCATCCAGCTTGGTCCCTTCCCAACTCTGTGACCTTGGCTAAGACACCCGACGTCTCTGTTTTGGCATCTGCAAAGCAGTGGTAAGGATCCCTACACCGTGTGAGCACTGGGATGTGTCCATCCTAGCTCTGCCCCCGGCCAGCTGGGAGGCCTCCGGCATGTGTATTAGTTCACCATTAAATGGACAACACGTATTTATTACGTGGCAGCGCTGTGGGTCAGGAGCCCAGCACCGGTTAGCTGGGCCCTCTGCTTCGGGTCTCACACAGCTGCCGTCAAGCGGGGAGTGAGGCTTGAGGTCCTCTTCCAAACTCGTGATTTTTGCAGATTCGATTTCTTGGCAGCTGTGGAGCTCAGGCAGGCTGCATCTTCAAAGCTAGCAGAAAAGATCTCTCTGCCATCTCATTTTTCAAAAGGCTCAGCTGGCCGAAACCAGTTTGGCTCAGTGGATAGAGTGTTGGCCTGCGGACTGAAAGGTCCCAGGTTTGATTCCGGTCAAGGGTACGTACATTGGTTGCGGGCACATCCCCAGTAAGGGGCGTGCAGGAGGTGGCTGATTGATGTCTCTCTCTTATCGATGTTTCTAACTTTCTATCCCTCTCCCTTCCTCTCTGAAAAATCAATAAAATATATTAAAAAAAATGAGGCTCAGCTGATTAGGCCAGGCTCACCCAGACAATCTCCCATAGTTGATCTCAAAGTTAAATGATAAAATATACTATATAATAAAAGGGTAATATGTAAATTGACCAAACAGCTGAATGACCAGTCATGCACTGACCACCAGGGAGCAGATGCTCAACGCAGGAGCTGCCCCCTGGTGGTCAGTGCGCTCCCACAGGGGGAGTGCCGCTCAGCCAGAAGCTGGGCTCATGGCTGGCTGGCGTGTGCAGTGGCTGTGGCAGGAGCCTCTCCCGCCTCCGTGGCAGCACTAAGGATGTCTGACAGGTGGACATCCCCTGAGGGCTCCTAGACTGCAAGAGGGCACAGGCCGGGCTGAGGGACACCCCTTCCACTGCACGAATTTTGTGCGCCCGGCCTCTAGTTCTATTATATTTGCTGGTCCCACCCACTCACAAAGAGAGGGCATTTATCCAGGCCATGTACACTGAGGGGCGGGAATCTTGGAGGTCATCTTAGAAATACCAACCCGACAAAAATATTTTTAACTCATAGTCATGTAATAATCAGTAATAGTTATTTTAATTTGTTCCTTGGTTTTGAAAAAATAGACACAGAAAGATATTTCAAGTTTAAACAAATTATTCGAATTCAGTTGAATATTTTATCAAAATTGTGCTTACCACGCATAAGCACCCCGGTTCTCCGCTCCCACTCTGCATCACAGTTTTCGGTTTTAAACACAAGACAAACGTCCAAGTGGTCCTCAGAATGTGGAAGGAACTCAAGGTCTGTTCTTTTGTTTCCATTCTCAGCAGGCTCTTGTTTTTAAATTTGAATTTGCTGTTTAAATGCAGAAATGTGCAGGCCCGTAGGGTTTTTTAAAAAAATATATATTTTATTGATATTTCACAGAGAGGAAGGGAGAGGGACAGAGAGTTAGAAACATCGATGAGAGAGAGACATTGATCAGCTGCCTCTTGCACGCCCCCTACTGGGGATGTGCCCGCAACCAAGGTACATGCCCTTGACCGGAATCAAACCTGAGATCTTTCAGTCCGCAGGCTGATGCTCTATCCACTGAGCCAAACCGGTTTCGGCAAGGCCCGTAGGGTTTGGAGACGCCAGCTGCACCTGCAGTGAGCATGGATGAGCCTGAGCAGTTAGGAATGTGCTCCAGAAACACGAGCAAAATGCCTGTCAGCAGGTGAATGGAGCAACAGCACATCCAGACAATGTAATTACTCCATACGGAAAAGAAACGAGCTTTCCAGCCCCGGAAAGACACAGGCATCTTCAATGAGTACGGCGAAAGGGAAGAAGCCCATCTGAAAAGGCCACCTCCCATGGGATTCCAGCTACATAGCGTCCTGGAAAAGTCAGCGCTGCGAGACAGTAAAACCATCAGTGGTTGCCAAGGGCTCAGGGAGGAGGAACGGGTGGCGCACAGGGGGTTTGGGGCAGGGAAACTATGAGAGATGATACCAGACTGGTGGGCACCTTGTCTGTTTGTAAAAACTCATAGGACATACATTGCAAAGGGTGGACGTTCATGTAAACGATGGGCTTCAGCTAATAATAATGCATCGTAATGGTTCACCCATGATAGCAAGTGTCCCGCAGTAATGAAAGATGTTAATCACAGTGAGACCTGTGTGCACTGAATTTGTCTGTAAACCTAAAACTCTCTAAAAATATAGTCTGTTCATTAAAAACAAACAAAAACAAATCCACGTGGGTCCTACATCTGTGTGTCAGGCTCCCCAAACACCCGGGAGCTTCCTCAATCACTGTCGCTCAGAATATGCCGCCTATTAACGGACAAGCCATAAACATATGCTAATTGGAAGTTAACCTGTAGTAAAGCCCCAAAGTAACCATAGTTCTTGTTTGGAACCAAGTTCTTGTTTAGAATTTAGACCAGCAGAAGAGTCTTTTTTTTTTAGTGAAGGGGTATTTTATCTGGCATAGTCTAAAATGATAGGATTTAAAATTGCTGCTTGGTGATCATGAAATGGAGACCAGCTTCTGCTTTGTTTTACTATTGATTTTGTTATTTTTATGATATATTTTTATTGATTTTAGAGAGGAAGGGAGGGAGAGAGAGAGAAACATCAATGATAAGAGGGAATCATTGATCGGCTGCCTCTTGCATGTCCCCTACTGGGGATCGAGTTGCAACCTGGGCATAGGCCCTTGACCAGAATCGAACAGTCTGCAGGAAGATCCTCTATCCACTGAGCCAAACCTGCTAGGGCCCTCTTGATTTTAAATGACCGGAAATTACACCCCTGCATGCCTGCAGTGCAGTAGGCCACTCCCACTCCCCTGCTCTTGGTCCACCACAGCCCACGAGCCAGGGGTTCTCCCTCTTCCAACGCATGACCCTGAATGCTGCACCCCACCTCACCAGGCCTTGTTCACAGGCAGGAAATGAACTATTTATTTTTCATATTCTTTACAAAACTTTTTGTTTTCAATACATCTTACTTTTTGAGTGCAGTTTCAGGCTCACAGCAAAACTGAGCAGAAAGCACGGAGCCTCCACACAGCCCCTCTCCTCTACTGTCCACGTTGCCCACCAGAGCCGGCATTTGTCACAGCCGGTGAGCCTCCATGGGCGCACCGCACCCATAGTTCTCAGTGGGGCTCCCTCTGGGTGCTGCACAGCCAGTGGGTTGGGGTTGAGGCGGAATGACACGTACCCACCATGACAGTGTTTCACTGCCCTCCCCCAACACCTCTGCACTTTGACTCTTCCCCTCTCCTCCTCCAAAGCCCTGGACAACCACTGTCCTCCTTCTGGTCTCCGTAGCTTTGCTTTGCCACCGTGTCGTGCCGCTGGGATTATACAGTAGGCAGCGTGTTCTTTGAACGTGGTGAGCACAGCTACGTTTGCGTTTACACGGGTGACACCGAGACTTGACGTGCTTTGGGGCTTTTCATAGTGTCTGCTGTTTCCTCGGTTCTTGTCCCGGATGTTGGAATAATATTTGGAAGCCTGGGATTCAAACTATGGAAAATATTGGTATTGGCTTCAGCCAAATGCTTAGTGTTAACGTCCTGGGACCATCACCATTTGGTTCTAAGACTTGCTACTTCCTGGTCAGAGACCAGGGTACAGACAAGGACAGGCGTATGCCAGGTCCATGCCTCGCCTCCTCGCACCCCGGGGGGTGTCGTTCCGCTGCAGGGTCGGGCATGGGTTTTCAGAGTGCCCTTCTAGCACAAGCCCTGCGCTTTCCCTCTTCCCGCCCAGCCCTGAGCATTCTCAGAGCCCCGCTCCTGCCTTGGCACCGGTTTCTCCTGCTCACGCAAATGTCCTCAGACAAAAGCAGCTTCCCAGGCTGGGCTTCTCCCAGATCCTAGCCCAGCAATTCCTCAGGAGGTTGTAATCTTTGGTGTGTGTGTGTGTGTGTGTGTGTGTGTGTGTTTTAATGTTTTTCCAATTTTTGTCCCAACATCCTTTTGTTGTCCTCAGGAGAGACCTGGTCTGAATTACCTTGTTTACTGTGACCACGATGGCTGGGTGGCTCCCACCTGACTCCTTGAAAGCAGCAACCCCGGCCTCATTCACTAGAAGAGGCGTTGTTGCCTTCCTGTGCTTGTGTGATCACAGAGAGACCCGTGGTGCCAGGAACCCACCTGCCTCAGTCCTGCAGGATGGTGGTCCCAGCCTCATAGAGTTCCTCTCTTGGCCCACATCCTTCTCTTGCACAAGCAGAAGTAGCAGGAGTCAAGGAAGGAGTCAAGAGATGGGAGTCCGGGCCTGGCTTTGCCTCGAGCTCACTGCCTGCCGTGGGCAAAGAAGAGCCATCCCCTTGGCTTTTTACACGGTGCCTCTGCGACACGGGGTCAAACATCCGAGGATGCCTGTCAAAATGCCAGCGTGCCGCTTGACATATTTAGATGCTAACGGCGTAGGATGAATATTAATCAGAGCCCAGTTTCATCTTAGCTTAGTTGCATATACTGGAAATATCTCCCAAATCACCATAGCTTTAAAAAGAGAGTTTATTGCTCTTTCGCCGACAGAGGTCTGGAGGCAGGTGGTCCACGTGGGTCAGGGCCTTGGGCGCCTTCCACCCTGCAGCTCCTCCGGCCCAGGAGGCTGCTCGGACTCGGTCTGTGTGGCAGGCAGCAGGAGGAAGGGCAGGGAAAGGGCAGCCCTCCCATCCAAGCGGGAGCGGCTGGCGGCCCTGCACAACGCACCTGCCCCGTCTCACGCACTGGGCCTTGGATGTGGCTCACGGCAGAGCTGCCGGGCAGCGGGGAGCAGAGTCCCCGGGCCTTGGCTCTGTGTGGGGCCCTTTTCTAAGGGAGACAAGGCAAAGGGGAATGGGCAGGCACAGTGAGTTTGGCTGGTGCACTTCTCCTTGAACTTCCGCTGCTGCTTCTGTAGACGCTGATGGTGGTGTTGGGGGCACCATGGGCATGTTGGGGGCCACCATTCTTTCCTGTGCAGAACTGCTCTGATGGGATCCAAGACACTGGCCATCCTGGGGCTGTGTCAGTAGTACCCTGGGCACGGGGACCGCCCAAAGAGCTCCCCTCTTTCTAACGGCCCAGGGGACAGTACTACTTACTCCTTGCTGAGAATCCCTAGACAAGCAGAGTCTAGAGCAGTGGTTCTCAACCTTCCTAATGCCACAACCCTTTAAGACAGCTCCTCATGTGGTGGTGACCCCCAACCATAAAATTATTTCCGTTGCTACTTCATAACTGTAATTTTGCTACTGTTATGAACTGTAATGTAAATATCTGATATGCAGGATGTATTTTCGTTGTTACAAGTTGAACATAATTAAAGCATAGTGATTAATCACAAAAACAATATGTAATTATATATTGTGAGATATTTATTTCTAATTACAAATAGATGAAATTTTGTCTTGAATCATGGTGTAGTATGGGTAACAGTCTTCATATAACAACAGTAAACTACATTGCTACACTTTGCTACACTGAGGAGCGGCCTGTTGGTTCCTAAGACCATGGGAAATGGGTGTTTTCTGCTGGTCTTAGGCGACCCCCAAAGGGGTCGCGACCCACAGGTTGAGAACTGCTGGTCTAGAGTCCTTCTAAGCGTGGCCTTCTGTGAGAGCCCGTCATTCTAGGATGCGTGGGCCTCAGTAACTTCATCTGTGGAATGGGCAAGGAGAGGGGAGAAGATGGGGATGCAAATGTCCACTTCTTAAGTCCTCCCCAGCTTTGTGGGGAGAAAGCGATCCTTGAGTAGCTAGAGTCAAGGCCATGGCCTGCAGGTGGTCAGAGAAGGGAAGGGGCAGAGGGAAGGAAGGAGCCAGGACAGAACTTTCCAAGGAATGAGCAGTAGGGGAGTCAGGAACCCACAACATCTAGTCCCAGTAAGGGGCCCGCTGCCCTTCCCAAGGCCCCCGCCCCTGCCCCTGGCGTGAGAGGTGGAGGCAGAGCCACCCCCCGAGGAGCTGGCGCGCTAGCCTTCATCTGTCATGATGCCCTCATTAGTGGCTCCGTGTCCATTGGCAGGACCTCATCAGCGGGGCCCGCCTGACCTTTGGGGCAGCAGATGCTCCATCTGGCAGGGCTGATCAAAGGACCTGGGCCCTCCTGCTCCTCGTCCCTGCCAGGGGTGGCAGTTAGGTGGATCATGGTGTGGGTTCAGAGGGAGGCCGAGGGAGGAAGTGGGGGCTTGGGGTCATGCTGCCTGAATCCAAACCTGGTCCCCACGCTGACTGGGTGACATTGGACAAGACCTTTCTGGCCTGACCATCCCTCACCTGCGCCATGGAGATGGTAGTGTCTCAGGGCTGCTCCAGACGGTAAGGCATGGAGAACAGGGCCTGGCATCCCAGGGGCACTGAGTAAGAGGCAGTCCTGGTCTTTCTGGGTGGAGCGCTGCCTGTCTCTGGTCCTGGCCAGGGGCCTCAGATGCATACTGTCTGGCTTCTCGAGTTTCAGCCAGTGCCCCAAAGTTCCACGGATGGCCAAAGCTGGTGCTCTTCACCCCTCCTTGCTGGAGAGTGGTGTCCCAGAGAGAATGGGGAGTGGACCAACTGAGGCCACACAGCAAGCACAGCCCATCTGGGCACCTGACATCTGTAAGGAGTGGGCACCTGGCCCCCAGCTGCCCTCAGCTGTGCCCATCATAGGTCTGGAACTTAGAGAACCACTCTGCCACCTGCTCCTGGGCAGACAAACACAGAGGCTGGCATGCAGGGTTACAGGGCTGCCTTCAGCTGCTCTCAGAACAGGTGCCGGGAGCCCGAGGTAGGAGCCGCCCAAGCCTCAGGCAGGGAGGTTCCCAGGGGCCCATGACTGAGCTCTCCTGACATAGCCAGCAGCTCAGGACCCGGCTCACCTGATGCGGGGGGAGGTTGCTCACCGTGTGGAGAGGGTCTTGATGGCCAGCAGGCAGGACTGAGCCCTCGAGGCACACAGCAAGGCCCACAGCCACCAGGTGGGGACACTTTCACCTCCTTGCACAACACCTGCTCCCGCCTGCCCTCGGCTCACCGTGCTGGGGTGTGGAGGGGAGAGTGAGGGTAGTGGCTGGCGGGCACTGGGGCTTGTAGCAGACCCGCTGGGTCTGAGGTCAGAGGCCTGAGCACCGGAGCTGGGTCTCCCATCCATTATCATGGAGTATAACATTTTTTTAAAAATATATATTTTATTGATTTTTTACAGAGAGGAAGGGAGAGGGATAGGGAGTTAGAAACATCGATGGGAGAGAAACATCCATCAGCTGCCTCTTGCACACTTCCTAGTGGGGATGTGCCTGCAACCAAGGTACATGCCCTTGACTAGAATTGAACCTGGGCCCCTTCAGGCTGCAGACCGATGCTCTATCCACTGAGCCAAATCGGTTTTGGCATGCTTTATGTTTTGATATAATTTAATCTTCTATGAAGAAGTACCTTCCTTCTTTGAGAAGGAAGGAAACAGAGGCAGCATGATTAGGGCAGTCGCACAATGTCACAATGCTGATTGATTGAACCCCTATTCGTGCTGGCTGCTCTCCTATGGACCAGAGGTTCAACAGTGAACGGAACAGAATTAAGAATAACTCCTGTTTTTTGTTTGTTTGTTTAGTGGTGATAGCATTTATTTCATCATCATTATTATTTTTAATCCTCACCCATGGATATTTTTCCATTGATTTTTAGGGAGAGTGGGAGAGAGAGGGAAGGACAGAGAGAAACATTGACATGAGAGAAACACATAATTGGTTGCTTCCTGCATGAACCCCAACCCTGGCCTGGGTCAGGGAGGAGCCTGCAACAGAGGTATGTGCTCTTGACCGGAATTGAACCCGGGACCCTTTGATCTGCAAGCTGACACTCTATCCACTGAGCAACCCAGCCAGGGTGCTGATGGCATTTATTCAGATGAGGAAGAAGTTGTAAAGTGCTCTACAAACGGCAGGTGGTGTCATTATTTTCAGAATTGTTTTAAGGAATTATCAGCTGTGAAACTGCTCTGATACAGGGGCCAAAACATCACTTTAACAATTCCTACACCACCTGGGGCCTGGGAACACAGGTCTGCACGTTCCTTCCATAACTTCCTGACTTAAATCGGAAGTTGATGGGTGATGGCCCAGTACCAAATCCAGCCCTCCACCTGGTCTTGTGCAGCCGGGGAGTTGGGAATGGTTTTCATCGTTTTAAATGTGAATGTGAAAAAAGACCACATGGCCTTTCGCTAGAACAGTTGTTCAAATTTTCCTCTTGGTTGGCGAAACCTACAATATTTATTTACTATCTGGCCCTTTCCAGGAAATGTTTGCTGACCCCTGGTCTAAATTAATTGGTTTGGCTCAGACGGAAGAAGTAGTGCTCAAGTGGAAACAAAACAAAACAAAATTCGAAACCCACCTCACACGGCTGACAAGTTCTGTGTCCCCTCCCCCGTGAGTACATGCTGGTTACACGATGCAGCAGCCACCACTCCCAGGCCCTCGCAGGTCCCTGCGGGTCCAGCCCCAGGTGTTGAGACCGGGACTCAATGAATGCCAGTGCCGTGCTGTGTACCAGGACAAGTGATTTATTTTAGCATCTAAATTTTAAATGGTGTCTATGCTTCCCGGGAAGCTGCCTGGTTTAGAAAATTGCCCATAATAAATGCATGCAATAAATCCATTATTTTGAACCCCAGGAAAGGTATTCAAGTTTTTATAAGAGAAAATCAGCTTCTCCTCATCCTCCCTGAATATAGGTTATGTTAATAGTGTAAAGCAATGGTTTGAATGGGTGCTAAATTACCAGCTTGCCAAAATGCAATCCTGGCTCCTATTTTTCCCATCAATCATGCAAAGAAATTAAATCCATTTGCTGGTATCTCCCCAGTGAGGCGTCCTCGCTACTCCTCAATTATCCAAGAATCCTTGGCACTTACTCGGTCCAACAGGCTCCATCGTGCTGTGACGCGCTGAGTGGGAAGACGTCTGGAGAGGGTGACCTGTCCACTCAGAGCACCTGGTTTCAGGATTTGAACTGTTGGTCCCAGTCCAGATGGTCCTATGGGTCCCCACCTGCTGGGGGAGGGACGCTGTGGCCTGGTTCTCCTGCAGGTTGCAGGGCTCTTGAAGTTCTAATTCTTGTTTGTTTGTTTTTTGTTGTTGTTGTTGTTGTTAATCCTCACCTGAGGATATTTTTCTATTGGTTTTTAGAGAGAGTAGGAGGGAGAGGGAGAGACAGAGAGATGCACTGATGTGAGAGAGGCACATCGATTGGTTGCCTCCTGCACACGCCCCAACCAGGGCCAGGGAACCTGCAACTGAGGTACGTGCTCTTGACTGGAATCGAACCTGGGACCCTTCAGTCCGAGGGCAGACGCTCTATCCACTGAGCCAGACTGGCGAGGGCTGACGTTCTGATTCTTTTGGTTGCTTCTCACTCAGTGCTTAAGGGGTTGGGCTGTAAGAGGGGATCAGCCTTGGCCCCAAGCTGTGCCTCTTTGTGGAGACTCCAGGGCCCAAAATTAGGACCAGCCTCTGGGCATGCACCTGCCCCGCTTTTTGGTGCCTGTGGTGTGATTTCCAGCAAGCTGATCTTGGCCAGTATCAAATCTCTTCACTGAGGAACTTCTCAGCACATCCCCCTTGGAGGGTGCAGGGCTGCGGCAGGAGACTAGATTCTTCGCAAATTACCCCTCTGCTCCTCACTGATCCCTGCTGCAAACCAAGGAGACTGGGGGCGATGGTCTTTGTCAGGGGAGTCTTCCCCTTCTCCTCACTGAAAACATTGGTCTCAATGTGATTTGCTGACTCACCTGGTGGAAGTGGCCGGCAGCTTCTTTTTTGCAAAGTTCATTTCCTCTATTTGTTCGTTCATTTGTTCATTCATCCATCCATCCATCCATCCACCCACCCACCCACTCACTCATTCATTCATTCATTCATCCATCCATCCATCCATCCATCCATCCATCCATCCATCCATCCATCCAACAAAAGCTTATTCAGCATCTCCTAACTATACGCTGGACACTGTCCTAGGCACTTGGGACACACCAGGGAGCAAACCAGAAAAAGACCGCTGCCCTCGTGAGGTTACATGGAGTATGTTTAGTGCTGCACAGCGCAGTGTGGGGACAGAGTGGGGTGGGGGTGGGGGAGCAAAGGTGAAGGACAGATCGCGGTGCATGTGTGTCCAGGACTCTGGGAAAGGCTTCACTTGAGAAGAGACATTTGCTGGGGTTTTTGAATGCTGAGTGGGATTCATCAAGGCACACAGGGGCAGGGTTGGGGAGCAGACTTCCCAGTTTCTTGCAAATAACTCAGCTGAGGGGAGGTCACTCAGGGGAAAAGACGCCTGTAAGGTGGGCTGAGACCACAGAGCTTTGAATTCTGTGCCAAGGAGTTTGGCATGGCAGGGACCCCAGTCTTGAGCAACCTAGGGGGAGCCGTGCACACAGATTTCAAGGTGAGTGGCGCCCTGGACAGCTGTGTCCTGCCACTGGTCCACCGGTTTATGCTCTACCCCAAGGCTCTGTTCCAGGGCTGGCTGTGTGGGTGCCTGCTGGAGGGCACCCTGATGCGTTGACTCACCCCCAACTTTTCTGGTGATCGCACTGAATAACTTCTCTCCTTCCTAGTGCCTGCCTGCCACACCTCCTGATTTAGGACCAGAATTCATTAGCACCTGCTTTGTTCTCTCCCTGGGCATCTTCAAGGGCTGGGATGGTTCCCTGGCCCGTCTTTCTCAAGCTCCGAGTGGTTCTTTGTAATCAGTGTTTCTAATGGGGGCCGGGGTGGGGGGCTCTGCTCCAACACTGGGGCTGTGAAACAGCAGCAGGTGTGAACTGGGCAGGCGTCCTCAGTTTGGTCCTGGACCCTGTGAGCCTGCATCATCCTGTTGACAATACATGAAGACCCTGCCTCAGATCTGCTGAATCTGAATTTCCGAGAATGGGGCCTGGCTCCCCAGTAATTCTTAGGGGTGTAAAAGTTGGAGGATGGCTGTATGGAACAGAAACTCCTTCACAGTTTGGGGAGCTGGGGTGAGTTTTCCTTGATCAGGTTTCATGCATTTAGCACCCAGAGATAGGGGCACCTTGACTCTGGCCTCCCCGCCTGCCGGTGTCTCCCTATCAGGAGGCTGGTGGAGAGGGTGAGTTTTTCTTACCGATTCATTTCCTTCCCCAGGATTTACGCCTGAGGGCTCCGGTTCTGCCCCTGGAGGGACGCCAAGAGAGCCCAGTGCTTCTTCCCAGTGGCTGTCCTGCAGGCGTCTAAAGCTGCTGTCATCTCAGGATCCGAGAATTTCTGTCCAGTCTTTTCCTATTATGATCTCTATTCACGTGGCTCTCCTGAATGCTGACTCTGCGCTGACTCTGTATCTTCATCCAAATCCTCCCAACAATCTGATAAGTTTGGCTTTATTACCTCCGTTTTACAAATGAGGAAATATAGGCCCAAAGAGGCAAAGAGACTTTCCTAATGCTACCCGAGTTTGTGCCAGAGCTGGATTTGAAACGGAGGTTGGCTAGAACCCCAGAGCCAGAGCTGAGTTGTTCACAGATGGAGAGACAGAGGCTCAGAGAAGTTCAGGACTCACCTAGATCACACAACATCAAGGGGTAGAGCTGGGATATGACCTCTGGGTCTGTATTATTATTTTTTTAAAAATCATTTTATCTTACCTTTATTTTTAATTAAAAAAAGATATTTTTATTGATCTCAGAGGGAGGAAAGGAGCAGGAGAGAGGGATAAAAACATCAGTGATGAGAGAGAACCATCGATTGGCTGCCTCCTGCACTCCCCACAGAGGGGATCGAGCTTGTAACCCGGACATGTGCCCTGACTGGCAAGTGAACCGTGACCTTATGGTTCATGGGCCAATGCTCAACCACTGAGCCACACCGGCCGGGCAGAGAGCCTGTATTCTTCATCGTTATGCCAAATCCTGCCTTCCCACATAATAATCATGCCTATGCCAGAACCTCTGCCGCTTAACTCAGGGTCTGGGAGATACACAGTGAGCAGCCAAATGAAACATTGGTTCATATTATCATTGATATTATCCTTAAAACTTGACACTATTCCTAGCCAGTATGAAATATATGGAGACACATATATTTATGGACAAACCTTTATATCAAAGGGAGTACATTCACAAACTTGGAATGCTATAAAACTGAACTTGCTGTTGCTGAGGGAGGTTTAAAACCACCTTGGGAGTGGCTGGTGCCATTGGATACCACCAGCGTTTGATGAGCATGGATCACATAAGAAGAGGGTCCCTATTCGGACCCTATGGCTGTCCACTCACAGTCACACTCCTTCCCTACAGACGGACTCAGATTTCGTTCGGGTGCTGGGTAACCCAGCAGGTTAGCTTCTTTCCTTGGCCACGTGGGTCCTGATCCCTTCCCCATTAACAAAGGCCCAGCGTCAATGACTTCAGACCTCTTGCCCCTGATTGCACATTAGCTTCACCCAGGGAAGCTTCAAAACTATGATAGGAGAGGCACTCCAGACCAATGAACTCACCCTCAAGGTGTGCATGGGGGGGGAGGGGGTGGCAGGTGATCCCAATGCTCACTCAGGGCAGGTCTCAACTAATTATGATAATGCCAGCCCTCTTGCTAGTGGCTGCCTTGTGTCCGGCATGTGATGCCACACTGGCCAATGAGGCGTCAGGAGACGAGTGTATAAGAAACGTAAAGAGAAAGCGTCTCTGTTTCCACTCTTAATGCTCCGCTCTCCATCCTTCACTACTGACACCGCTGGTCATCCAACGAGTGGTGGTTTTTCCTACGCCAAGTCATTCTGTGACCCTGGAGAGGTGGACAAGTCCCGAAGAAAGACCCAGGGTTCTTGCCTTGGAGCAGGAAAGAATTCAAGATGCAAGCCAGACGGGAAGGTAAAGTGGAAGCAAGTTGATTGAGAGAGAGGATGAGCGAGAGAAGCCGCTCCACAGACAATGGCAGGCTCTCCTCACAGAAGAAGGAAGGGACACGTGCTGCTGTCTTTGGAGGTTGAGCTCACATGTTCGTAGTTTCTATGGAAAACTGCTAGGATGGGGGAACGGTGGGGGGAACTTGGGGATTAACGTTAACCTTTACACGGTATATTTTGTGGCCTATTTTCCCTTTAGGGCCTGGGTAAATGAGAAGCCCATACGTGCTTTTGCGTGGTCCCTCCCTTCCGAGTTAAGCCCTCAGGGCAATGAGGTTCTGATCTGCATGAAATAATCTTAGGAACAAAGCCTCCGGTTTGTTGACCACAGACACAGAGTTTTGGTTAAACTAGAGATAACATCTAGGCCTCAGTTGTGTTTCAGCTCCAGGCCCAAGAAAGCAGCAAAGCTGGAGGGGACGGAAAATGGGGAGAGGTAGTGGTGGAGGGGGCGCTCCATGGCTGGCATCAGGACCAGCTGCAATGACTGAATACCCCTGCCCTGGTACCCAGCAGTCAGTGGAGACCATAACCCTGAAAAGGTACCCAGAGAGCTGGTGAATATTCTATTGAAACCCTCTCCTGAGACCTCACCTAAAACCCCCACCTTTAGAGAACAGATCAAACCCCCTAAGAAGGACCCAGTGTGGCAAAACATCCACACCTGTAGAGGATTTTTCTAAGAAATTATTTGAGCCAAACTGGTGACATTGCCAGGAGGCAAGACCTCAAATGCTGCCAAGAATAATAGTTTTCAGTTTCTTTGAATGACTGACGGCTACCTCACTAGGCAATAGCTGTTCTTCAGCTTCATTATAACCACATGGGACCTGTTACATAGTACTAGAGGGGGGTGGGGTGTCCTTCCGCCCAGCCTGCTTCCTCTCCAATCTGGGACCCCTTGAGGGTTTTCCGACTGCTCGTTTAGGCCCAGGGAAGATCAGGCCTAAATGGGCAGTTGGACATCCCTCGCACAATCCAGGACTGCTGGCTCCCAACTGCTCACCTGCCTGCCTTCCTGATTGCCCCTAACCACTTCTGCCTGCCAGTCTGATCACCCCTAACCATTCCCCTGCCAGCATGATTGATGCCTAACTGCTCCCCTGCCAGCCTGTTCACCCCTAACTGCCCTCCCTTACAGTCCTGGTCCCTGCAACTGCCCTCCCCTGATAGCCATCTTGTGATGGCCATCTTGTGTCCACATGGGGGCAGAATCTTTTGACCACATGGGGCAGTCATCTTGTATGTTGGAGGGATGGTTAATCTGCATATTACTCTTTTATTAGATAGGATAGAGGCCTGGTACATGGGTATGGGCCAGTTGGTTTGCCCTGAAGGGTGTCCTGGATCAGGGTGAGTGTTCCATTGGGGCATAGGGTGGCCTGGTGAGGGGCCTGTGGTGGTTTGCAGGCCGGCCACACCCCCCAGTGACCCAAGCAGAGGCCCTGGTATCTGGGATTTATTTATCTTCTACAATTAAAACTTTGTTGCCTTAAGCAGAGGCCTGGACGGGCTAGGGTGTTCAGAAAGCTTGGCTTCCTCCATTGCCAGGGGCAACCCAAGCCTCCCTCCTGCTCTCTCTGTGGCTGTAGCCATCTTGGTTAGGTTAATTTGCATACTTGCTTTGATTGGCTGGTGGGCATGGCTGATGGTGTAGTGGAGATATGGTCAATTTGCATATTACTCTTTTATTAGATAGGATGTAGTCCATGGTAAGTGAAAAGTCGTGAGGCAGTGCATGGCTGTACTGTGTTCTTATTACTGGAGCTGCTTTGAGCAGGGACTTCTATTTCTGGCAGCTCATGGCACTCCTAGTTGTTATGGTCCCTAAAGAGTTTACAGTGCTGCTGGGGAGACAAGGAGCCCAACGGGTCTCATGAAGTCACATGGCAGCAATGAATAACTCAGCACCAACCCCACTGCCACGGGCACCAGGAGGTAGGAGAGCAGGGCGTGCTCAGTGGGAGTTGCCGGGTGTGGGGAGACTTGAGGTTACATACATGATTCAGAGCTTGGGCTTTGAAACCTACCTCTCCCGCTTACCAGCAGTGAGGCATGGGGAAACCAACTTACCTGCTCTGGGCCTCAGTTTCCCTTTTGTTAAGTAGGGATGATATTAAAGCCTACATCCTGGGGTTTTGTGAAGATTTGCAAAGACATTTAGCGTGGTGTTTGGCACATGGCAAGCTCTCAAAACCTTTGTGATGATTATTTCCGAGGCAGGAAGCGCTGGGAGCACCCTGGATGCAGCCACATCCCTGACACCTGTCCTTAACCAGCCAAGGTGTTTTTTTTCCTCTGTACGTCTGCGGCACATGCGTTGAAGAGACGCACTGGCCAAGCAGGGCTTTTTCCAGAGATGCTTCTATTTCTTCTTGCTGGTGCCATGGCCTTGTTCTACGTGGTTCTGGATTTCAAGGCTCCGTTCTGCCCCTGCAGCAGATTTCTCCTTCCTGTAGATCTGAACTGGTCCCCGGCTTCATGGCTTTTTTCCCTGGCCCCGAATGTGGACTCCCTTGTTTTATAGATCTTGAGTTGCCCATTGTGACTCTCACCCCAGTTGGACACACGGAGGATAAACCTCCCTGCTGAGACATTGGTTCAAGGCTGCTGCAAGCCTCCGACTCCGCCCCCGGAGCATCCCCGACCACAGAGGAGTGCTGCTGCTGGAGCCTGCACAGCCAGAGATGCAGCTGGGGCCTCCTGTCTGATCTTTAATTCATGTGGGTTTTGCAGCTGACTTCCTGACTGAACGGGTCATTATTATACGAAAAGTCTATATTAAAGTACCGTAAGGCAAGAATACAGAGAACTTCCACCGCTGCCCTATTGATCAGCGCGTGGGCTGCCTTGGCAATGACTAGCTATTTGTTTAGTATTGGGCTGCCCGGAAAAAGAGAACTCATTGCCCGGCCTGTTAGCTTCTCTCCGTGGTCCCAGGCTGCAACATGCCAGCGCCTCAGACCCCTATAACTCTGTGACTGTGAAGGCAGCAGTTCTTTTCGAGCCAGCCTTGGGTAATCATGGATGAGAGACACCTGGAACAGCACCGCAGCGGAGGGCCTAGCAGGTTCAGCCTTCTGTTGGTAGGCCAGCTAGCCCAGGAAATGCTGAGAAATCACCCCTCGGCCAGGTGATGCCTCCCCTCGACCTCCAGATCCTGGACTGGCCTGTCCCTGCCTCTCATCTGGTCTCATTCATGTGACTTTAATCCTGCATCCTGCGCCTATCTGCCTCTGTCCTTTGTGTCAGATAGGATACATAGGATACATGTAACAGAAAACCCAAGCAGACAGTGGCTGGCAAACTCATTAGTCAACAGAGCGGCAAACCGCGGCTTGAGAGCCGCAGTTTGCCGACCACTGGCTTAAACCATCATGACACTGAATCATCTCAGTAAGAAGTAGGATCCAGAGTTGATGGACAACTCAAAAATGTCAACAAGGCTCCTTTGATCTCTCTGCTCTGCAAGCCTCACTGTGCTTGCTTTTCTTAAACTTCCTGCCTTCTGGTGACAAGATAGCTGTCACAGCTCCAGCCATTATGTCCTCCTCGCACAACCCATTCAAGGCAGGAAGGAGGAAAAAAGGGTAGTTTCTTCCATGAAGTGTCTGTGTTTGGTTTTTTTTAAATCAGGAAGCAAGAATTCTTTAATCAGATTTGTCTTTACATCTTGTTGCTAGACCTGAATGGCAATTACTAAGGAAACTGGCAAAGTGTGAATCTGGGGAAACCAGATGAGATGACTGTGTTGGCCATAGCCCAGTCGGGATTCATCTCCTGGGGCCATGACCAAGTCTGGGTCTGTAGAGAGGAAGTGGGAGTGATGGCTGTAGGGTAGGTGCTAACAGTGTCTACCACAGTTTTTCTAATTCCCAGTGTCAACCTCAGCCTACTGGTTCAATTATCGGATCCACTCCAGGCCTGTGTGAGGAGACCTGAGGTTCTGGTCCCAGCCTCCTTTGTAGCTGTTGACGTCCTCTTTGAGGTTATAAAATCTGTCTAAAGGAAAAGATGTCCTCTTTCAACAAACCCCACAGAGTTGCACTCTCTGCTGGCCACTAGTTCCCACACCAAGTTATTCCCAAATCAAATTTGGGTAAAACGACTGTCTCTAAAGTTGGCTGTTGTTATAGACAAAGAATTCCACACGTTGGCATTGCTTTCCTGGGAGCGGCATGGTTTCTTCTGATGGGCGCAGACTCTGTAGCTGGACGCTGAGATGTGAGTTCTGGCATGGCCAGGAGTTCAAGTCCGTGAACTTCCCTGGGTCTCTGCCTATCCCACCTAAATGGGAGACAGAGTAGCCGCCCCCGGAGGTTGCCGGTTGCTGTCAGGATGAACTGGGGTGATGAGGCCAAAGAACTTGAAAGGGAGAAGTCTGCAGGGCTCTGTGGTGCCAGAGGGATGTCTTGCTTTCAAGGGTTCTTTCATGAGCACATTTTCAATTACGAATTTGCATTTGAACTTGGCCACCTGCTGGCTGCCTAACCTTGTTAGGAATCAGTTCCATGGCTCATTTGGGGAGGACAGCTCATTGGGCTTTTTGCCTCTTTTGAAGCTTTTCCGAAGAGCTGGTACCAGGTCTCTGGCTTCGAGATTTGTGGGTATCAGTGAGTCTTTTCCCTCTGTTCTTCCATTACTATTGTTTTCTTTTATTGTTGAGGTAAAATTGATATACAGGGAAGGCCAGCCTTCTCGACCGCCCTTCAACCTGCCCTAAGGATCACCTCTGTTCCCACTCTGTTAGATTCAGTGCCATTGACCCAGCTCATTTTCACACCACACATAAACTTTTCCTGAACTTCACATGAAGTGGCATTATATCCCCTGAACCTCACGTTGTCCCCTCAGTACCTTTACTTCTTTTTTTGATCAATGTCAGGCAGCCTACCAGCCACTCCTTCTGACGGGCAGAGCTTCTTCCTCCTGGCACATCACCCACCATAGTCTGCTTTTGTCCCTGGAGAGGGGCAGAGCCCTCAGATATTCCTCCTTCGGCAGGAGATGTCCCAGGACAGGTGGATCCCTCCAGCAGCCCCCAGACGGGCCTCTCCTCCCACTTCCCGAGCCGCAGTGAGACTCTGAAGGCTTTTGCCCTGCACCACTCCCTGTGGCATCGTGCCTGGTCTTCACGTCTCCGCTGGCCCCTCAGACACTGAGCTCGTTTGGACGGGAGGGATCAGGCAGGCCTCGCCGAGGGGGGGCCGTGGTCTTGATCTCCGGTTGGAGTGTTCCCCTCCAGTCTTCTCAGTTCCTCTCCTCAGGGTGGTGAGCTCATCAGACCCTTTCCTGAGAGACCATTCACAGCTGGGCCGGGGTGGGGGGATGAGAGGGAGAGCAGATGCCGAGGTGACGCACTTAGGCACATGGGAGAGGTTCTCCGTACGGGCCACCTGGATCCGAGTCCCATGCTGTTCAAAATGCTGACCTACTGCGGAATCTGGGCGAACCCAGGGAATCACCGCGGTCATTCAAATTCCAGCACCACCAAGAGGAGGAGGCCGGGGCTGAGAGGGCGGTGAGGTCAGACCCAGCCATGGCTTCTCGGACTAGGCTGGGGACCCCCTCTATCTTCTAGCCTGCCTATGGGGACTTGCTATGAACAGCTCCCTTCAGGGCACAGCTGAGGCCCTCACAACGCGAAGGGCACGAGAAACATCTTCTCCAGCTCCCTGCCCCGCCCCTGCACCTGGAGGAAAGGTCGCGCTTGCCTTTGCCAAGCCTTGGCATTTCCCTGAATCTCGGAACTGTCCCCTTGGCAGGGGGCCAATTCCAGGGAGGGGGACAGTGCCTGGCAGGCAGGTAAGGGACACCTTGTCTCCCCTTCACCCTCTCAGTCAGGTGGCCTGACAGCTGCTGGGCTCTGGCCAGGGGGTCGGACCATGGCCCTGTGCAGCGAAGGAGGAGGATGTGGTGGACTGTCAAGGAGAAGAAGCTGCTTTCCTGAGTTGGGGGCAGAGTGAGGGCCCTGGCCTGCTTTTCCCTCTGGAGCCTTCCACTGTGGTGGTGGGAGGTGTCTGCTGGGCTGGCCAGGGCAGCGGGTAGGCCATGGGGAGTGAGAAGTGAGCACTCATTCTCAGGGTCTTTTTTTTTTTTTAATATATTTTATTGATTTTTTTACAGAGAGGAAGGGAGAGGGATAGAGAGTTAGAAACATCGATGATAGAGAAATATCGATCAGCTGCCTCCTGCACACCTCCCTACTGGGGATGTGCCCGCAACCAAGGTACATGCCCTTGACCGGAATCAAACCTGGGGCCCTTCAGTCCGCAGGCTGACGCTCCATCCACTGAATGGTTTCGGCCATTCTCAGGGTCTTGCAAGTAAAGGGGAGTGACCTTGAGCCTGAGTGCCTGCTAAGAGTGGAGCCTGGGTAGCCCACTGTGAGGCCACCTGCACTTGCAAGAACCTGAGCGAGAGCCGCCAGAAATGTTCTCTCACTTGTCTTCCCCGAGGGACTCTGTGAGATGTGCCAGGACAGCAAGCAAAGGCAGGGAGGATGAGGCACCGAGGGCATTCTTTTCCTTTAAAATGTGTTTTTATTGATTTCAGAGAGGAAGGAAGAGGAAAAGAGAGGAGGAACATCAATGATGAGAGAATCATTGATGGGCTGCCTCCTGCCTGACCACCTCTAGGAATTGAGCCCACAACTGAGGCATGTGCCCTGGCCAGAATCGAACTGTGACTTTCTGGTTCATAGGTCGACACTCAACAACGGAGCCATGCCAGCTGGGCGAGAGCGTTCTTATCTCCGGACGAGACCACTGGTTCTCAGCCTTTGCTGAACATGGGAAGACCCTAGAAAGCTTTACAAAATCCTGCCATCTAGGCCCCACCCCCAGAGGTTCTGATTTAATTGACCTGGGAGGCAGCCTGCCTTTGGGTTTTTAAAAGCTCCCCGGTGTGCAGCAAAGGGTGAGAACCTCTGATCTAGACTGTGCAGGGCAGGTGCTGGTGACCGGCTTTCCCCTCAGTGGTTTTCAGACTACCACTCATGATGGAGACTTCCACGAGCAACACAAGAGAACCTGGCCCACAGCGGATGGGGCGGGGGGAGAGTGGAAAGAAAGCCTAGATTCAAGCTCCCAGTCTGTGCCAGGTGCATCTTGTTTGACATTTAACAGCCAACCTCGGGAGGTGAACGTTGCCAGGCTCAGTTTACAGGCCAGGAGCCCGAGTCTTGGCCACTCTGAAGGTGTCGTCTATGTGGAGGCTGTGAGATGGCAGAGCCATGCATCAAATTGACATGTGACAGGCAAATGTCACAAGCCGGGGCAGGAATGAAAGTCAGTACTGTTGTTTTCAGACTAATTTTTCAAACAAAGCATTTCTGGGCTCGGCTGGTGGAGAAGATGGCTTTGCAAAAAAATATTGAGCTCCCAGCTCCTCCTGCAGGACAGAGGAGGGCAGGAGTAAAGGCTATGCTAGTTTCTCCTCTCTCATCAGCTTCTGGTTGGAGACTGGCCTGAGCCAGTGGCCCCAAGTGATTTTAAAGAAAGTATCAGTTTCTCTCCCCACCTCTCCTTTAAGCTAAATAGATTCCTGAACCTAAAGCAAGTTGAACAGTGTAATTAAAAAGAGCCTCCCTCCCCTCCACAACCCTTTCCCCCCACTCTCCCCCAACCCCCGCTTCCAAATCAACACACACATCCCAGAGTTGCTGCAATTCTACTAACTAGGTCATTGAATTCAACCAGAACATATTCACGGGAGAGTAAGTGGGGGAGCCTGTCAGTCACATCATATTTGGGATTACTGAGTGATTTTGTGGGGACCTGGTCCCAGCATCCGGGCAGACTCTCCCTTCCAGGCAGACAGACATCTCAGTAAAAACCCAGGAGCATGTCACAGAGGCTTCTGGAGATGCGGAGGGAGCATGTGAGGTGAGGCTAGAAAGATGCTGAAAGTTGCTATTTAATAGGTAAGGAATGCAAAGGAATGATCACACTGGCACCCACCCAGCGGCAGCGCTGTGAGCAGCCTATGCAGTGGTGGCAGAAGTGCGCTGGGTTCTGCCCCAGCTCCTGCTGTTTCCGGGTGGTTCCTGCAGGGGCAGTGGGGCAGGGAGGGAACACCAGGTCTTGTGTGGGGAAGACCTGCCTGTTTGGACTCCTGTCTGGCCACTTACTGCCTCCCTCATCTTAGGCAAGAGGCTGAGTCCCTGAGTCTTGGTGTCCTCACAAACACACTGGGGACTTCTGCTTCTGTCCAACAGGGAGTAACAGGGACTGGATTTCCTCTTTCACCTGAAACAAAAACAAAGAAACAAACTGACCAAACAGACGAAACTATGGTTTTCAAGACACTGGACATTAGGCCACGAAGTTTAGTGCCCCAGATTATTGATTATCTCTGTTTACTGCCTATGAGAGTTTCTAGGTCATGGTACAGGGAGAGGGGGTTAAGGTCAGGAGGGGAGAAATGGACGTATACTACTGTAAGGTTCTCATACTTGATGTGAAGTGGTACCATATCACTTGAAGGTAGAGTCAAGTGATAAGTTAAAGGTGTCTATACTAATAAAAGAGAAAGATGCAAATTGACTGTACCTTTGTGATGCCAACCAGCCAATCAGGAGTGAGTATGCAAATTAACCCAATAAAGATGGAAGGTCAATTTGCATATGCAGGCAACTAGGGGTGGGACGCAGGCATTCTTAACTGCCCCAGCTGCTCTGGGCCTCTGGGCAGTGTGAAAAGGCAGAAAGAGGGCTCTGGGCTGGAGCAAAAAGGCAGCTCCAGCCAGAGTGAAGGCAGTACGGCCAGCCAGGGGAAGGAAGGCCCATTCTTGCATGAATTTTTGTGCATCGGATCTCTAGTATGTTATAAATACTAAAGCAACCACTCAAATGGCAAAAGCTTAGAGCCAACGAAGGAGATAAAAATTGAATCATCATAAATAATCTAAAAGAAGGTGAGAAAAGGGAATAAAAACAGATGGAACAAATAGGAAACAAATAGCAAGATGAGAGACTCCAGCCTCACCATATCAATAATCACATTAAACATAAATGGTCTAAACATAATTTAGAGATTGTCATGTAATTTGGATATCAACCCCTTATCAGATACCTGGTTTGCAAATATTCATAAGTTGTCTTCCCATTTTTGTTGTTTTCAAGAAACCTACTTAAAATATGAAGACACATATATATTCAAGGTGAAAGGATGGAAAACATATACTAGGCTAACACTCCTCAAAATAAAGCTGGAAGGGGTGCATTACTATCAGACAAAGTAGATTTTAAGAACAAAGCACTTCACCTCGGTGATCTATATCTGCATATCTAGAGCTAATCTGTACCTATACTATAGGAAACCATGGTCTTTGCCTCATTGGGTTTTGGTAAGAACTAAGTGAGATAATATCTGGAAAAGTGCTTTGTAGACTGTAAAACCTGGTACAGGTGTCATTAGACCTTAATTATTGGAAATTAGACTGTCTGAATTCTTACAAAGAGCCAGGCATCTGGGTTTGAACTATTTGGTTCTCAAGAGAAAAAATGCCACACACAGCGGCTTCGAGGAAAGGCTGGGTGTAGGGGGTGGCCAGAGTAGGTGGGACCCAGAAACATCAGTGAGTTCCTGCCTGGACTGGCACTCATGGCCTCCTGGCAAGTTGACTGGCATCTGCGGGAACCAGGGGGCTCCGCTCAGCTGCAGAGGAGACAGGCCTGGACTGAGAGGCTCCGCCCACGAGCCCCAGGAGCTCAGGGAATCCCAGCAGGTGCTTGGCTAAAAAGGAAAGTACGGCTAGGATGGTGCTAAACTGTTTTTGAGCCTCTTCTCATTCATGAGACTTACCTGGCTGGAGCTCATATCATCATGTCCAGTTCACAGTTAAGGAAATGGAAGCCCCACACAACAGAGTCATTAACCCACTGAGTCAGGGTTTAGACCCTTGAAGACTAGAGCAGAGCCCAAGCCTTAAACATAGTACACAGAAGTACATGGAAGGTCTCAGCCAGCAGAGAGTTACCCTGGGCTCCACAGGACGGGAGGTGGGACTATGGACGTAGGACAAGCCCCTCCATCTTCCACCCAGGCAGGGCACCACCCTCACCCACCCCCTTCTCCGTCCTCCGAGTGCTCCAATGCTGTGCCCTGTTTCCCCCCTACCCAGGACCACTCCACCGGCTAAGTCTCAGGCCTGCCTCTGACACACAGAGTACCTCGTAGTACCTCCTTTCCTTGTCTGAAGAATGGGGTACTAGTACTGACCTCTGGTGGCGGTCCCAAGGTTCTGGAGCGAGGCAGTTTTAAATAAAATGCTGACAGGTGAGGCCGAGTGGCCCTGTCTCTCTGACCTCCCACTCCTGACCCTGCTGTCCCCTCTCTCTCTCAGCCACATTTGTTCATCCCTCACACCCTCCTCCGCCTCCTCATGGCCTGGGAGCCTGTGGCTCTGCATTGCCAGGGGCAGGAGGAGGATTGTCCTTCTTGACCCTCAGGCAATGCTGGTGGGAGAGCAGGGTCCGGGTGAGGGCACAGTGTGACTAGGGTTCTTAAATGTTTCATTGGTGTGTGTGTGTTTTTAAATTGAGGTTATGAAATTCACATAACACACTTGACCATTTTAAAGCATACAATTGCCGAAACTGTGTGGCTCAGTGGATAGAGTGTTGGCCTGTAGACTGAAGGGTCAAGGGCATGTATCTTGGTTGCGGGCACATCCCCTGTGGTAGGTGTGTAGGAGGCAGCTGATCGATGTTTCTCTCTCATCGATGTTTCTAACTCTATAACCCCCTCTCCCTTCCTCTCTGTAAAAAATCAACAAAATATATTAAAAAAAAAATAAAGCATACAATTGAGTGGCATTTAGTGCAGTCACAATGCTGTATAACCACCACCCTTCTCTGGTTTCAAAATGTCTCTCCCTCCAAGAACACCTGTGTCCATTAAGTAATCACTTCCCTTTCCTCCCCTCCCTCAGCCTCTGGCAACCACTAATCTGCATCCACTTTCCATGGATTTGCCTCTTCCCATCACTTCTCACGATAGGAATCATACAATAGGTGACCTTTTCGCCTCGCTTCTTTCCCTTTACGCGTTTTCAAGGATTATCCGAGTTGCAGCTTGAATGAGTACTCAGTTCTTCTAATTATATGCATAGACTGGCTTGTTTATCCATTCACCCACGGATGGACAGTGGGCTGTTCCACCTTTTGGACAGTTGTGGAGGGCGCTATTATGACCATTCGGGAACATGTGTCTGCGTGAGTACCTGTTTTCAATTCTTTGGAGATATAAACTAGGAGTGGAATTGGCTGGGTCATATGGTGAGTTTATGTTTAACTTTTGAAAAAACTACCGCACTGTTTTCTACAGCCCCATACCTCCCTTTTGTCTGAAGATGAGGTTATTCTAAGTGCAGAGATAGTACAGTACCATAATTCAGAAATCATTTATTGAGCAGTTGTTTGTTTTAAGGTCATTTTAAAAATTTGTATCTGTTTATTGGAACAGTTCAATGAAAGAAATTTCTAGAAGAAAAAGAAGTCTTTGTGTGTTTCATCCTACTCCTTCCCCTGAGGCTGACTAGTGCTAACCCTTTGGTCTATATCCTTTCAAACACTTTCTAGGCATTTATATAGTTTTTGAATTTTATTATTTTTTTTACATAAACATGCCATCCTCTCCATATTATCTTGCTTTAACATCTTCTTATCCTTCCTTGTAAGTTTTGGCAGTCCCAGGGACGGGTGGGGGCAGGCTGAGGGTGCCCGGGACCCTGAGCTCGGAGGCCTGACCTTGCACTGTTTTAAAAGTCAGCTTCAGTATGGGCAGGCTGTCCTTGGGTGGCTGGACAGCACATGCACTGTAGTTTTCCTTTTGTTATCTGCATCTATAAATTTTTTTTTTTTGGTAAAACGAATATGAATTGCTTTTGTCATAAGAAAAATGAAGGGGGGAAGAAGAACTGAGGCGCTGAAGGCCCAGTGAACAGCTTGTGCCTTAATTTAGCACTTACTTCACTCTTCTGGCTGAATAATGAGCTGTTTACGTGTTTGTCTCCCAGAGGGCGGACAGGGCTTACGCTTTTGTTACCCTCCCTACTCCTGTGGAGTGTGCCAGGCACACACGTGGCTCCTCCAGGCTGGGGCCGGGGCCGCAGTGGAGAGGGTGCCCTCAGTTCAGGCTCAAAAGGGACATGCAGCTTCTTGGGGGGTGGGGAGTGGGTAGGGTGGGGGGCTGCAGGCCCTGCAGGCTGGTCAGGCTCCTGCTCCCTTTGGGGGCATCTGGGCCTCCGGTTCCCCGCTCCTCCGAGGGAAGCTGGGTGTGAGCTCAGGGGCAGCTATTTATGTGGCCCAGCCAGGGTGCCCGTGGCAGGCAGGCGGCGCCCAGCTGAGGAAGTAATGAGAGTGCTGCCAGGAGCAGGAAGAGGGAGAGGCTCGGAGGCTGCGCTCTCTTTGCAGAGCGATATAAATAGCCGGCCTGTTGGCGGAGGTGTGGAGCAGTACACACAGGAAGAGAGGTGGGAGCAGCCAGCGCTCGGTGCGGGGGTGGGAGCTGTCTTCTTGGGCTTGTCTGTCTGTCAGTCTGGTTTGGGAAGGTGCAGGGGAGTTGCACTGGCTGGCAAGGGACGTGTGGTGGAGGGTCCCTGGCCAGGTCCTCCTTCCCCTGCCTGGCATTTTCCCACCTGTCCTCCCACAAGACTAGCCTGCCTGGGCTCACAAGCCTGCTCGGGGCTCAGGCCACTAGCAGGGGCATCAGGACATCCCCACAGAACTCTGCTGGTCCCAGCTCTCTGTTCCGGTCTTTCCACCAGGAGCTCTTGAGGGTTGGGGTGGGGTTGTAAAGCCCAGGTCATTTATAGCATCTCTGAGGGAACAGTCTCTGCTGGACTGGGCACCTGATTTGCCCGAAAACACTTTATAAATAACCTGGAGGAGGGATGGGGGGCTGTAGGCCCCAAGGCCCGGGGCTTCCTGGACATTAGGGCACAACTACCCAACTCTGGCAAGGCGCCCGGTCGAGGGATGCTGGGACGGCCATCAACTCCTGGTAATTGGGGTTACAATGATCCTGGGGCCCTCCTCTCAGCTATGATATTGTCTGTGTCCCTGCCTTCAGGGTGGAGGGTGTATTGGGGGTTTCTGCCTGGGCAAACTGAGCCAGGATGAGCTCAACTTGCTGGGTGGTCCAGGGTTGTGCCTGCCCCTCCCTGGGTAAAAGGAGATGTTGAACTAGGGAGTGCTGAGTGCCAGAAGCCAATTCTAGCATGTCATAATTATAAGAGTTCCATCAAAAGGTTGATGGGACTTGGGAGGCTCAACAAGGGTGAGCCACAGATGTAGTTTACCTGTGGGAAACAGCTAAACAGCACTTCCCCCAAACCTGAATAGGATTGTCTGCTGCCAGATAGCTCAGGGCATTTTATTGCCTCCTGTTGGCCAAACACCTGAACAGCTGTAGGCTATTCCCCAAACTGACAATGCTTCTGTAACCTGACCCCTTAAAGTGTTTATCTCCACCCTGCCTTTGGACAGTAGTCTGCAAACTGCGGCTCGAGAGCCACATGTGGCTCTTTGGCCCCTGGAGTGTGGCTCTTCCACAAAATACTATGGCCTGGGCGAGTCAATTTTGAAGAAGTGGCACTAGAAGAAGTTTATGTTTAAAAAATTTGACTCTCAAAAGAAATTTCAATCGTTGTACTGTTGATATTTAGCTCTGTTGACTAATGAGTTTGCAGACCACTGCCTTAGGACAAATTGCGTTAAATAAAAGCAGGGTCCTGAGTCTAGGAGAATCTTCAGTTCCTTTAGCTGAAGATCCTCTGACCACCCCGCCCTCGCAAAGCCTTTCAAAATTATCTTTCGTCTTTGGACTCTTGAATCACCTGCACACCAGCCCCTTTCTCCAGAATGCTGAACCCTTTGTAAGGCTGGGAAAAGAACCCCCGGCATATGGCACCGGACAGGGACACCAACAGAGCTGAGGTCCTGTGCAGGGGTCCCATTTTTGATTCTGGTACATTATAGTGTGACTGCGAGCCTCGCCATCCCACATCACCAAGGGGTGTGTGCTGGGGGGTGGAGAACCGGAGGAGCAGCAGTCACCCACCTCTGGAGCCCCCTGTGCTCCACAAGGAGAACCGCTCCTGGCTCAGGACCAGGAGACAAGGGAGCCTGCCAGTCAGTGGCAGCCACAGAGGCCGGGTCTGCAGGGTGTGCTTGGATAGGGCTGATGAGTGTCCCCGAGGAAGCAGAGACATCTGGCTGTGTCCCAAAGAAAGCTGATTGCAGGCTGGTGCGTCCTGGGACAGGACACTGTACCTGTGCGGTAGTGAGCTCCCTGTCCCTGAATGAATGCTCTTCTGTAAGGATGAGGAGGAAGGGGTTCCCCACTGAGTGGGCTTCAGGACTCCTGAGGAGTTTGTCAACAATAATACAAACCCCCAAGTCCCCCCAACCTCCTGAGTGGGCCCCCCAGGGGTAGGGCTTGGAGCTCTGAGCGACATGGCTTGCCTGTGTTGACTCTTTGGCTCTATGATTCTGTGGTGCTGACCTCAGAGGGCTCTGGGGCTGAGGATCCCAGCTTCCCCTACCCGAAATGTGTCACCCCAGCTTTTGTCAACTCCTGACGTGGTGATAATAAATGGAGATCAAACGACAACCTCAGGAGACCAGGACCACGAAGCTCAGTCGGGGCCTTGGCAGTCACCACAGAACCTGGGCAAGTGGTGTCCTGGGAGGCCGCTGAGGAAGCAGATGTCAGGCATCATGCTTTTGGACTTCCCATGCCCAAAGGGTTTTGGTGTCTTTTGAGGGAAACAGAACCAGACAAGACACTCAGCTCTGTCAGTCCATTCAGCCCGGTGTCTGTAAGGTCCCCTCCCATGCCCCACCAGTAGATCCCATCCCATGGGCTATGGCCTGTGTGAGTGGCTGACAGTCTAATACACTTTCTGTTTATGGTATCCCCTCTGGGACCTTCAGGAGATATCTTTAATTCCCAGGTGTGGCTCCTGGACTTGCAGGCTGGCCTGGGTGAGATTCTGGAATAGGCTGGCCTTTAGTCTCTGAATTCCCTCCAGGGGAAGGAGACTCACTGGAAAGAGGAGGAGACCAGGATTGGAATCCTGCCTTATTTACTGGGTCGTGTCACCTTGGGCAAGTTGTTTGCCCATCTGAGATCTGGGCATGGCCAAGGTACCATCTTCCTCTTAGGGTGGCTGTGAGGATTAAGTGAGAGGAGGAATATGAGGCCCTCGGCTTGGGGCACAGCGTGAGGGATCAGCGAATGAGAGTGCTCCTGCTGCTACAGAAGGCAGGTCTGTCCTCCTCCCACAGAGCGCTGAGCCACCGGCAGTCCACCATCCCAGCCTGTCCCAATCAATGCTGGTCCCCTCATCCCTTTCCAGGGCACAAGGCCAGGGCTCCCCCCCAGGGACTGGCTTCCGACTAGCTGTGGCTCGCTATGCAGAAGTGGGGTCCTGAGGTGGAGGCCACCACCTCTACCTGGTCCTTTCTGCCTGACGAGGCAGGGCCTCTGCTGGGTGGGCGCCCTGGAGCTCACGGGGAATCTCTGCTCATGTGTCGGACAGATCCTTCTGACACCAAGTGGCTTCAGTTTCAGAAAAACCTCCTGAACGATCCCAATTTCCTGCTGCCTGGTGTGTAAAAGGACCCTAAAAAGGGCGGGAAATCCAGACATATATGAGTAGCGGTAAGACGGGATTTGCAGACCTGGGTGCGGTGCCTGGGAGAGCCCTTAGGGTCATGAGGCCCACCCTCCTCTTTTAAATGATAGCGAACCTGAGGTTCAGAGAGGGACCTGTCAAAGGTCACACAGCTAGTCAGACCCTGAGCTGGAACTCAACCCCGGGTTTCCTGGCCCCTCATCCAGTGTTCTCTCCACTGCGCCCCACGGCCAGGACATGGGGGCTGGATTCCGGCTCTCTCTCACCTCAGAGACCATGCAACTAACCATTGCACCACACTACCACCTTCCTCTCCAGCACCTGACCCCAGCCTTCTAGGATGAGGCCATCATCCATTGGATCTGCTGGGCTTGGTGTAAGATGGGTTTAAGTGCCATTAGGGATGGCACCCCACTCCCTTCAATTAGAAACTCTGTTCACTGGGAGGAAATAATTCCTGCCACTGAGCCTAGATTCCCAGAGATTCACTGATTCCATTCACACCATCACACCCCCTCAGGTCATCCAGTGCTCCACCCTGGAGGCTTCACACGCTTGCATGCAATTATCCTATTCTGCTCCACTTGGCAAGGCCCAGAGTGTGGGTCCTTTCATTTGTTATAATTATTCTATGTCCCTGGTTCCTGCATGGTTTCAGATATTTCATCTCTGAACAGCCTTCGATTTCAGGGTATCTTTCTGGAACAGTGGTTGCCAAGAATCCCGTGACGCAGTCAGGAAAGATCTCATTAGGAGCAGATAGAGGAAGGGAGGCTGCCCCCCAGCCCCCAGGCTGCCAATAACAGGGCCATCTAGAAGGTCTTCTCTCTCCCTGAATACCCAGGCTGCCCAGATACCAGCCTGAAGGCAGAGGGAGCTTACAATGCCCCCCACCTCCCTGGCACAGAGTGTGGACAGAGACCTCTCTGAGCAGGGATGTGGGTTTGAATCTGTCTCCATGTCTCCCTTCTCAACCTCTTCTCATCACACTGGTTCAGCTTTTTATTTCAGTCAACAGACATTTGTTAAATACCCAGGACATGTCAGACCCAGAGCTAGGCACCGGGATACAGTGGTGGACAAGAGGCATATTGTGCCTGTCCTCAAGGAGCTTATGTTCTGCTACTTGAGAGAGACAAGAAGCAAGCAAAGCAACAGATGGAGGTGAGCAGGTGCAGGGCAAGGAGGCTGGAGTCGGGGAAGGAGAGGGAGAGGGGCCACCTGGAGTGAGGTCAGGAGGGCTCTGAGCAGGGGCACCGAAGGTGTGAGGACTCTGCCAGGGAAAGAACGGGGAGGTGGGTTTGGGGAAGAGGAGACAGGGTGTGCCAAGTCCTAGGCAGGAAAGACCTGGGGGACGGGATGGTCAGGGTGGTGTGAGCGGAGGTTGGAAGGGGAGGCAGCTCACACTGGAGGAGTTTATGGATTCTGGCAAGTTCTGACTTTTCCACAGACTCACTGGGTGACCTGAGCGGGTAACTTAATTTTGTTAACCCTCTGTTTTCTGTGGTGGAATGGAGGTAGCAATTCCCACTTCATCAGCTTATCAGGAGGTTCTGATGAGATCTAGGAAAAATACAGGATGAGTCCTCTATATAGGAGCCATTCTTCTTATTATTATTTTCACCCCTAGTTACTCAAACAAAAACCCAGACTAAGGATAGTAGGGTTATTTTGTTGTTGTTTTTTTTTCTTTCTTGTACAAGCACTGCTATAAAAATTCCTATTCATAACTGAACACACATATGCAGTGGTGTAAATCTAGGAGTGAAATTGCTAGAATTATATGGGATTGTGCTAAAATATTTTCCTTGGCTCTCTCTCCATCCTGCCCGGTCCTCAGTCCCTTCTCTCCCAACATGGGGCTCTCCCAGTTCTGACTGGCGTACAGACAGAACTGGTCAGGTGTCAGCCACAACAAGCACAGTTGTCTGGGCTCTGCAGGCTCCACATGGTGATGCGATAGGAGGGACTTCTGCCCCCCTTGTGAGAAGCCTGCATCTCACCTGAATTCTCTCTTCTTTGTATCATCACGTTGTTTTAATTAATTATTTAGCAGGTATGAAAATAATAACTTCTGGAATATATGTAAAGTACAAAGAATAAGCACATAGCAAATGTCTGTGTACCCACCAGTCAGTTTAAGAATAAGAATGCTGCTTCCCATTTGGAGTCTCCTGTATACTGGTCCCTTCCCTTCCCTAGCACTAACCATTTTTCTGAAATGTATATATTTGCTTTTCTTAATAATTTGCCACTTGTGTATATACCTAAGGAACATTGTTTTAGTTTTCCCATGTTTTGGAACTTTATATAAAAGGAAACACCATATATTACATAGGAGATATATATATGTATATGTATGTATGTGTACACACACACACACACACACACACACTCTATATAATAAAAGGCTAATATGCAAATTGACCAAATAGCAGAACGACTGGTTGCTATGATGTGCACTGACCACCAGGGGCAGATGCTCAATGCAGGAGTTGCCCTCTGGTGGTCAGTGTGTTCCCATAGGGGAAGCGCTGCTTAGCCAGAAGTGGTGGCAGGAGCCTCTCCTGCCTCCACGGCAGTCGGACATCCCCCTAGGGCTCACAGACTGCGAGTGGGTGCAGGCTGGGATGAGGGACCCTCCCAAGTGCACAAAGTTTGTGCACTCTCCTCTTGTGTGTGTGTGTGTGTGTGTGTGTGTGTGTGTGTGCACGCCTTTTGAACTCAACATTATTTTTCTGAAATTTGTGCATGTTTTTACTGCTATATAGTATTTCATTGCAGGAATAGATTATGATTTAATTGTTCATTCTCCAGCCTAAGGATATTTTGTTGTTGTTTTTTCTTGTATAAGCACTGCTATAAAAATTCCTGTTCATAACTGAACACACATATGCAGTGGTGTAAATCTAGGAGTGAAATTGCTGGAATTATATGGGATTGTATTAAAGTATTTTCCAAAGCAATTGTGCCTACTGATGCTACCATCTGCAGTATAGAAATGCTTGCATTGCTCCACAGCCTGCCCAATGCCTGTCTTGGGAGTCTTTGTAAGTTTTGCTAATCTAGAAGGTTGTTATCTCATTGTATTTCCCTTGATTTTCTGGTGTTTCCCCAAAGCAGCCACTTTTGGCTTTGCTAAAGTTGAGGTTATTTACTCTTTTCTCTCTCTATCTCTCTCTTTTTAAAAATATATTTCTTTATTGATTTCAGAGAGGAAGGGAGAAGGAGAGAAAGATAGAAACATCAATGATGAGAGAGAATCATTGATTAGCTGCCTCCTGCACACCCCCTACTGAGGATTGAGCCCTCAATCCAGGCATGTGCCCTTGCTGGAATCAAACCTGGGCCCTTCAGTCAGAAGGCTGACACTCTATCCACTGATCCAAACCGGCTAGGGCTACTCTCTTCTCTTCAAAATCTTTTTTCATGCCTACCTCTACCCTTCATCTATGGCAGAGAATAGAATCTTCATCCTCTCTCAGACCTGGTCCTGTCCTCCTTTCTGATCTCCCTCCTTCCATGCCTTCTTATCATCTTCAGCATTCCTCTGCATATGATTTCCAGATTTCATAAGTGAGTTAATGGTAGAAAGTTTTGGTTACATCTAATCTCTGGTATTTTCAACCTCTTCTTCCTTGCCTCCCTCTGCCTATACAGTCTGAAAATGCTAGCTACTTTCCTGGTTTCCCTTGCAGCTAGAAGAAGCCATGTGGCTGAGTTCTGGCCAATGAGACATAGAGGAAGCCTATTAAGGGGCTTCTGGGAAATTTTCTCAAAAACTGATCTCCTGAGAAAAGGAAGTAGGCTTTTCCCCTTCCTTCCTGCCATGGATGTTTGGAGCTGCAGCAGCCACTTGCAACTATGAGGCAATAAGTCTGAGGATGAGAAACCAAAGTGCTTAGGAAGTTGTAGAGAAGGGATGAAAAAAAACCTGTGTTCTTTTTTTTCTTTTTAAAATATTTTTATTAATTTCAGAGAGGAAGGGAGAGGGAGAGAGAGACAGAAACATCAATGATGAGATAGAACCATTGATTGGCTGCCTCCTGCACGCCCCCTACTGGGGATCGAGCCCACAACCCGGGCATGTGCCCTTGACTGGAATCGAACCTGGGACCCTTCAGTCCACAGGCCAATGCTCTATCTACTAAGCCAAACCAGCCAGGGAAAAACCTGTGTTCTTGAGGACACTGCTGAGCTACTGAGCTAAACCTGAAGACTCTTCTCTCCAGACTTCCTGTTAATTAAATGTCTTTATTGCTCAAACCATGTTAGTAGGATAATCTGTTTGCAACCCAATCATCTGACTGGTAGCTGTCTGTGTAGATATTTTTCCTTTTTCCTTTTTTTTTCTATTATTCTGTTCATTAGCATCTCTTGCGCTCCTCCAAACTGCACTCTGTATTCACTTGGCAGTGTGATTCCACTCCAGTTGCTCTTGAGTTTTCTGTAATACTTGACACCATTCATTCACCTTCCAGAGAACTTTGCTTCTTTGGGCTTCTGTGATGAATTTTCCAGGGTCCCGGTTCTCCCTCTGCCATCTTCTCTAGTTGCATTGACTTCTTCTCACCATCAACTACCCTTGCTGAACACCTGCTACGGACTAGGAGTCTCACATGGCTGTTTCCAGAGGTTATTTTATTTACTCCTCATACACACAAAAGAATACTTCAACTTAGGTATTATCATCCCAACTTTACAGATGTGGAACGTATGCTCTACAAGGTTAATTAACTTGCCCAAGTGCATTCCATTAGTAAGTGACACGCTGGGATTTGATCGGAGGTGTCGGTTCTTTTCTCCTAGCTCCCAAGGTCAAGAGACCCATTCTTATGACATTAACTATTACTTTTAAAAATATATATATTTTATTGATTTTTTACAGAGAGGAAGGGAGAGGGATAGAAAGTCAGAAACATCAATGAGAGAGAGACATCGATCAGCCGCCTCGTGCACGCCCCACACTGGAGATGTGCCCCCAACCAAGGTACATGCCCCCGACCGGAATTGAACCTGGGACCTTTCAGTCCGCAGGCTGATGCTCTATCCACTGAGCCAAACCGGTCTCGGCTAACTATTACTTTTATAGAGAGACCTCCCAAACCTTAACTTAGAGTCTTCCAGTCCTTTTATCCCTAAAAAATCACGGAAGCGCTTCCTGCCCTTTACTTCTGGCATATATAGTTTCCTAGTCTGCCTCTGTGATTTCTGACCGGGGCATCTCCCAGCCACAGAGATGGATGTGCAGGCCTGCATCCTCTTTGTCTTCCCCTCCTTCTTCATCTTCTTACTCAGTTGGAAGCAGCGGCCTGTGGCAATTCCACTTAAAATGTCTCTTGAGTCTGTTCCTTTGCCCTCATTCCTAGGCAGTGACCTGCGCCTCCCATCCCACTACCTGCCCTAGCACAGTAGCTTTCTTCCTGCTCTTCCTGCTTCAGCCCCTCCCCTCTAACCCATCCCGGGACGCTCCCAGGTGACCCGTTCCAGTACACTGCTTTCCTTGTGCCCTCACTGTTTTGGCTCCCTTCAGGCCCCCATTGCCTCTCTTTAATGACTTTTCATTATCTGACTCCAGCCTGGTTTCTCTCTGGAATACTTCAAGTCAGCCAGCATGGTCTGCTGATTCAGATATGCCTTCCTTAACTCCCCTGCTTGTCAGCCTCTAAGTATCAAACATCTCATCTTTCAGAAACTTCCTCTGGTCCCTTGGGCCAGGGGAAAACTCTGTTACCAGACCATTGGGACCTCTTCCTTCTCAGCTTTCCCTCTACACCACTGTCTCTATGGGTCACGGGAGCACCTGTCCGTTGTTCATTGTGTCATGTTGTATCTGAGTTTCCCCAAACAAGACTGAAAAGTCCTTTAGGATTGGGCCCCTGCCTCTCCTTGCCTGAGGCTCAAAGTTGGAGAACTGAGTCATTCCCTTTCCTGTAAATACACCCACTTTCCTGTACAAATATTAATTGAACACCTACTGTTTTCCAGGAACTATTTTGAGCACTGGAAATGCAGTTAAGGAGACACACTTCCTGCCTTTGAGGGGCTTATCCTATATAATAAAATGCTAATATGCAAATTGTCCCCTCGACTGGGAGTTTGACTAGGGGCTGGGGCCGGCAAACCTCCCCTCCTCCTGGCCAGCCACACCCCTTATCAGCCCCCTCAAGCCAACTCATCAGGGGCAGGGTGGCCAGACCCCACCCATGCACAAATTCATGCACTAGGCCTCTAATGTTCTAATAAGGGAAGACAAGTAAATTTTGGAAAATATGATTATTTTGTAGGACACTCATAGGGTGCTCATAAAAGGGGCACCTAAAACACAGCTAACATGCCAGGGAAGGCTTCCCCAAGAAAGTAAATTTTATTATTTTATTTTATTTTTCTTTCTTTTTTTAAATTAAATCTTTATTATTCAGATTATTACATTTGTTTCTCTTTTTTCCCCTCCATAGCTCCCCTCCACCTGGCTCCCACCCCTCCCTCTACCCTTAAATCCCTCCCGTTGACCTCATCCATAGGTGTATGATTTTTGTCCAATTTCTCCCTGTACACCCCTCACCCCTGTCCCCCTGAGAATTATCAGTCCACTCCCTTTCTGTGCTCCTGATTCTATTATATTCACCAGTTTATTCTGTTCATCAAATTTTTAATTCACTTAATTTTTAGATCCACTTGTTGATAGATATGTATTTGTTGTTCATAATTTTTTGGTTTTTACCTTTTTTCTTCTTCCTCTTCTTAAAGAATATCTTTCAACATTTCATATAATACTGGTTTGGAGTTGATGAACTCCTTTAGTTTTTTCTTATCTGCGAAGCTCTTTATCTGCCCTTGAATTCTGAATGATAGCTTTGCTGGATAGAGTATTCTTGGTTGTAGATTCTTGCTGTTCATCACGTTGAATATTTCTTGCCACTCCTGTCTGGCCTGCATTGTTTCTGTTGAGAAATCAGCTGACAGTCGTATGGGTGCTCCCTTGTAGGTAATGAACTATTTTTCTCTTGCTGCTTTTAATATTCTTTGTGTTTTGCTCTTGGTATTTTAATTATGATGTGTCTTGGTGTAGTCCTCTTTGGATTCCTTTTATATAGGGTTCTGTGTGCTTCCTGGACTTGTAAGTCTATTTCTTTCACCAAATGTGGGAAGTTTTCAGTCATTATTTCTTTAAATAGGTTTTCAGTATCTTGCTTTCTCCCTTCTTCTGGCACCCCCACAATTGTGATATTGGTACGCTTGAAGCTGTCCCAGAGGCTCCTTACATATTTTCACATTTTTGGATTCTTTTCTCTTCTTGCTTTTCCAGTTGAGTGTTTTCTGATTCTTTATATTTCAAATTTTTGACTTGATTCTTGCCTTCCTCTAGTCTGCTGTTAGGTCTCTGTATAATATGTTTTATTTCAGTCAGTGTATGTTTAATTTCTAGTTGGTCCTTTTTCATCTCTAGTTGGATCTTTTCCATCTCTAGTTGGTCCTTTTTCATCTCTAGATGGTCCTTTTTCATCTCCTCTTGGGTCTCACTAACTTTATCCAACCTTTCTAGGATATTCTTGAAAAACCTTATAAGCGTGGTTTTGAACTCTATATCCAGTCGTTTGTTTCCCTCCATTTCTTTTGTTTGTGATCCCTTCCCTTGTCTCAACATTTTCATTATGCTGGGAGAACTTCTGTGTTGGATTCAGCCTTATGATACCAGACTTGCAAAACCGCAAAAGCCTCTCTGTTGAGCTTGGGATGGATGGAGTCTCAAGGCTTAAGGGACCACCTTGCCTTCCAGTTGGCCCTGCCCTCCATGGCCCCTGAGTCTCACATGACTGGGTGATCGGTGGAGCGGTCCCTGTGCGTGCATGTGCTCTCTCGCAGTGCCTCTAGACTGCTGGCCCTCTGGCTCCCCTGCGCTCCAGGACCACACGAGTCTGGGTCCCCAGGGTTTTGCCCGAAACTGGGGTTCAGTGGAGTTAGAAGTGGTGCAGTTGGGAGGGTCTGTCTCCTGCCCACTCTTGAAAGCCAGCGGCACCATCAGCAGTCAGTCCTCTGCACACAGTGCCATGCGCACCACCAGACCTCTGATCTTTTGCGACTCCCCTAAATTTCCACGCACTTCTCCCTTTTCACAGTCCAAACTCCCCCTGTGTGAGTTTTGGCTGGATCTGGGGTTTAGTGTCGTAGGATAAGGACTTCAATGCCTTTGAGAATCTCCATCTCTCTCCTGCCAGAGAAAGCCAGCCAGGCATCCCAGCACCCGCTCTCTCCACACGTGTGTCTCCGTACCTCAGCTTTTTGCAGCTCCTCTGGGTCTCTGTGAGCCCCTCTCTTTCCTTCTAGTTGTAGAATTTCCACTCAGCCAGCTTTCCTGTGGTTCTGGATGATATCCGTTCTTTTAGTTGTAGTTTTGAAATTGTTGTGTGAGGCAGCAGTGTAGATGTTTACCTATGCTGCCATCTTGGATTCTCTATTATTTTATTTTTTTACAAGTCTTAATTTTTATTATAGTTTCAACAAATAACATTTTAACAAATATTAGAATAAACAAAATATAGGTGTAGGGGGGGAAAGCTGTACTTACTCAAGGAAGTAAATTTTACATTGGTATCTGAAGAGAGTTATCCAGGTGAGGAGGAGGGAAGGACATCCCAGACAGAGCATATAAAAAGGAAGGCTAGAAAGTGGTACAGAGCATGGCACACCTGAGGGGTGGAGATGCAGAAGTCCAATGTGGCTGTGGCTGGCGTGGAGGGTGTGAGGGAGAGAAGTGTTGAGAAGAGCCTGGGGGTGATGGACTGGATCTCTGGAGCAATAGGAGCCCAGAGGGTGTGGCCTGGGTGAAGAGAGAGCTCTATGTTTTAGCTTTAGGGAAGGAAGCTATCAGGGATAGATGACCCAGAGGCAGGGAATGGTGAAGTAGCTCACAGAACTCTGAAGACTATGGAAACATTCCAATCACGGAACCTGCCCTGTGACCTTGCAGTGGCCAGGAACTTCAAAAGCTCTATAGGAGGTTACCACTCAGAGCACGGTAAGATTCGGGAATGGGATGGTTCAAGAAAGGGTTCTTGGACTGATGGGTTGTGAGATGCTTTTGGAAAGTGGGCTGGGCTCTGCACGGCATTCTCTCCTTCCCATCAGTGACCAGTGTCCATTGAGGCCTGGGCCGATGGCCTCTGGCTCTCATGGCGGCTGTTACCCCTGGAGAAAGCACCTGGGCCTCTCCTACAGCAGGAGCTGTCCTTGTGAGAGGGGTGTTGACAAAGGCCATTTCTTCAACATTCATTTCCTACCCAGCTACTTCCCTTCCTAGGCAATTGGACCAACTTGTCCAAGGCCAGTAAGTCTGAACTGAGGTCTTTGTTATAGTGCCTCTCCCACTGTCCAGAAAAAATGGTGTATCTTCTATAAAGTAATTTTTTTATCTATGTACATTCCTTCCCATAGAACAAATCAGATGTAAAATGATTGGTTTTAACACCATTCAAAGGAACCCTGCTTCTTTCTCTCCCCTTTCCAGAGAGTTTTGCTTTAATTCAACAAATATTTATTGAGCCAGACATTATTCTAGACATTTGGGATCCATCAGTGAACATAACAAAGCTCCCCGCCCGAGCTTCCACTGTAGCAGGCAAGACAAGCGGGAGACGTAATAAGTGACATTGTTTGCCAGAAAACGTGGTGATGCTGTAGAAGAAGAAGAAGGGCCTGCATCGTTTCTGTTGAGAAATCAGCTGACAGTCGTATGGGTGCTCCCTTGTAGGTAATGAACTGTTTTTCTCTTGCTGCTTTTAGTATTCTCTCTTTGTCTTTTGCTCTTGGTATTTTAATTATGATGTGTCTTGGTGTGGTCCTCTTTGGATTCCTTTTATATGGGGTTCTGTGTGCTTCCTGAGCGTGATGAATAGCAAGAACCTACAACCAAGAATACTCTATCCAGCAAAGCTATCATTCAGAATTGAAGGGCAGATAAAGAGCTTCACAGAGAAGAAAAAGCTAAAGGAGTTCATCAACTCCAAACCAGTATTATATGAAATGCTGAAAGGTACTCTTTTAGAAGAGGAAGAGGAAAAAGGTAAAAGCCAAAAAATTATGAACAACAAATACGTATCTATCAACAAGTGAATCTAAAAATTAAGTGAATTAAAAATTTGATGAACAGAATAAACTGATGGATATAATAGAATCAGGAGCACAGAAAGGGAGTGGACTGATAATTCTCAGGGGGAAAGGGGTGAGGGGTGTACAGGGAGAGACTGGACAAAAATCATACACCTATGGATGAGATCAATGGGAGGGAGGTAAGGGCAGAGGGAAGGATGGGAGCTGGGTGGAGGGGTGCTATGGAGGGGAAAAAAGAGAAACAAATGTAATAATCTGAATAATAAAGATTTAATTAAAAATAAAACACAAGAAGAAGAAGGGGAAGTAAACGAGAAGTTTGCTTTTCCCATGAGCCAGTCTACTTTCGGGGGAAGAAGGATGGGGAGAATGAGAGGGAAGGAAGGACTAGAAAGGGCTGCTGTTTTTCTCTATAAGCCCTTGTTCCTGGTTGGAATTTCAAACTAATTTCATGTAGTACTTGGATAAAAATTAAATCCAAATGGTGCTGTAAACTATGAGGGAGGGGAGGGTGGCAGGGTGAGCTCAGTGCTTCTCTGTCCTTACAGAACACAGGACACGGTTTTGAAAGTTAAAAGGTCAAGAAATAGAACTACACTCATATCATTAGCAATGTAAAGAACACTGTCGGAAGAATTTAAAGCAGACACAGCCAACAAAGTACAAAGGCATTTCTCACTTTGGGAAAAATGACTAAGGGTGGGAAGGTGTAGGTTAGAGTAGGCAGGAGACTCTTGTGTTTTATTGTAAGCCTTTCCTATGTTTCTAAAAGCATAGGCCTGTGTTACTTTGATGATTCAACAAAAACACATTCTACTGAACCCTAGGGAGCCCCTGGGGGGAGTGTCTCGGGGCTTTTGTTGGGCGTCAGGGGGTGGTAGAGCAGGTAAGTTCTGCTTCTCTTCATCCAAATCCACTTTCTTTCGTTTTATACATCTGACTTTCCATGTAAGATTTTGTTTGAACAAAGGGTTCTGCAGGTGAAATTGGTTGGAACCCCATGCTCTCTTTTGGCTCTCATAATTAATGATGCTTTATAAGCACCTATTACCCTTTATGCCCATGCCTATATATACTTTCTCAAAGAATTTCCATCATTTAATCAGCAGCCGTGGGTTTGAAGTGACTGGTGTGTTTGTGCCAGTTTGTGTGGTATGGAAGTGAGACCCTGCAGTCAATCATTTGCTGATTGTTACTCTGGAGCCACTGTTAGAACAGAGGCCTATGCCTTTGGGCACTCTCCCTGGCATCCAGCACAGTAGTTGTTGGAATGACAGGTAGGTTTTTGGCTAAGAGCTCCCTGTTGTCATCCCAGGATCTGCAGTTTCTCCTGGGTTGGCTGTGAATTCTTATAGAAACTTGCCTCCCGCTCCACTTTCTCTAGGCCCTAGAGTCTAGGGGGAAAGACAGAGAAAGAGAGAGGGGGCGAGGAGTGAAGGGGAGGAGTGAAGGAGAAGAGAGGAGAGGAGAGGAAAGGAGAGAGGGAGGGAGGGAGGGAGGGAGGGAGGGAGAGAGAGAGAGAGAGGTAGAGGGAGAGAGGCAAACAGACTATGAATAAAGTTAAGAAAGGGAGGCAGCCCCCATAGCTTAGTCACCTCCTAGTGACTCCACTTCCAGACATGTGCTCTGGTCTGCTGCTCTGATACTGTTTTTCAGAGGGGGGAGGGGGTTTCCCTTCATTCATGTTTCTGGGACCTTTGCAATTATTCCTATTGTTCGACAACTGCTTTCTTAAGTTTGAGGTTCCAGAGGTTCTGCATTTCCAGGCAATTTTCATGCCTTCTTGGCTATGTACGCCTGCTTCTTTATCTGCTATCTGGATATATGACACTAGTCCTTGAAGTTCAAGCTCGAACATCAACCTTTTCAGAAAAAAAATCCCAACTCCGAGGCAACTCTTTCCACCTTAGCACTTACCAGAGAGCCTGGGCATCACTCGTAATATTGAATTATCCTTGGGGAGTTGCAAACACCCCGGGGTCATCTTTCTGACTGGCATACATTAGGTGCTCACTGAGCTAGCAGCGTGTTTGCTGATCTTTTCTCTGTGTTAGGAAATCTTGCTGGGCCTGAAAGAAATGTCACTGTGGGAAGATCTCCAGCAAGTCATCTCCATAAATCTTTTCCTGTTTTCCTCTTGAAAGGCCAATTTGGAAAAGTCAGGGAACATCCAGACAAAGCTCCCCATGCTTTGAGGGATCCTATCTAGGGAGGGAGCCTTATTGCCACCGTTTTATAGATGAGAGAGAACTCTGAGGCTCAGAGAGATTGAGACTTGTATCCACATAAGTGAATAGCAGAGCGAGAAGTTGCAACCCATGCCACTGTTTCCCACCACATACTTCCTCCTGGTCCCTGCAATGTGCTCTGAGAAGACACCATTTAACTTTCCAGACCGCACTTCTCCCCTCAGGCAATTGTTTTCCTTTCAGACCCAAAAGCTGACAACGTCCCTGGCTCCCTGCTTTTTCTTCATTTCCCTGAGATTTGCTGGATCTCTTCTTGTCTTTTCTGCAGTTTGCAGGAGTTCATTTTTCTCTCATCTCTTTCTAGATACCATGACTTCCACATCTTTCAGTTGGTTTCTTCCTCTGGCTGTGGTCCTTTTTGCGGGGTGGTGGTGGTGGAGACTTTCCAAGGCAGCCGTAGATCGGAGAATGATAACAGTGAATTCATTAGTGGATCTTCTTTGATGTTACTTTGTAGGCGAGCTCATTGATTTATGACAAAAACATCAAAGAGCTAGGCTCTGGGACAGGACTGGTTGGTTCCAAGGCGGCTGGGTAATAATGATTAGTCAAATTAAATCTCAGCATCTCCTCCTGCCTACAAAGTTGAAGTCCCAAGGGCTGGAGTGTGGGAACATTCCACCCAGCAGCACCCCACCACAGCCTTGAGTCAGCACAGTATGAAACTCTCGCCACCCCAAATGTGGGCCTTGTTGCACGGCCTCTACTTTGATGCCTCTAAGCCTCGAGGTCTGCTGAGATTGTTATAACAGCCCTGGAGGCAATGTGGTGGTAAAACGCTGAAGCTGTGAAAGTCTCTCTCCAGTCAGGGGAGCTGGATATTAAAAGGAATCATCATCCTTTTGTTTGTTTTTGTTAATCCTTACCCGAGGATATCTCCCATGGATGTTAGGAGAGAGTGGAAGGGCAGGGGAGAGACAGAGAGCAACCTCAGTGTAAGAGAGGCACATTGAGCCTGCAACTGAGAATCTGGGACCCTTCTGTACAAAGGCTGATGCTCCACCCAGTGAGCCAAACTGCCTAAGGAGGGTTATTCATCTTTGTGTGGATCATCTCAAGGTTCTCCCTAGATTCTGAGGCTTGTAATTTCAATTACAAGCAGGAGGACTCTCTTTGGGTGACACAGGAAAGTGCCAGCGCATGCCCGGCACATAGCAAACTTTTCTATATATGATGGCTGAATGTACTTATTGACGAAGGTCATGAGGCATGGAGTGTCTGACTAGTTGAAGTAGAGGAAAACTAGAGCTTAATAAGCCTTTGCTTATACTACTCAACATCCTAACTCACATCTCTGGCCGTTTATTCTGCTTCTACCAAGATGGGAAAATTTTCTGTGCTCCTCTACAAAGCCATCCCCTCTTTGTTTGCCCTGGATTCCATTATCTGCTAACTTATTAAGGGCTTGATTCTGCCATTAGCCCTCTCTTTCTGAACCATCCATGTTTCCCTCTACACTACCAGGAGATTATTCCTATCAGCATACAAACAAGCTCTGATGTCTCCCATCTTGAAAGAGTCTGCCTTGCTTCTACTTCTTCCTAAAGCTACCGTGCTACTCTTTGCTCCTTTTACAGCAAAACGTCTCAAAAGTGTTGTCTACACTCTCAGTATTTCTGCATCCTCTTCTCCATTCTGATCCAAACCTACCTTAATTAGGATCTTCCCACTAAAACAGCTCTTATCAAGACCACTAGTGACCTTGTTGCTGCTGTAGCTGGAAAAGAGGCCACATACTAAACCCGACAAGCTCAGGGAAAGCCACATGGCAGGCCTTACAAACTCAGAGATGGAAAGGAACCACATGGTGTGGTCTGAATATAAAACTCCCTAATTAAAAGCAGGTCAGGGTGGGTGGGTAGTTTTGTTGTCTTAGGTCTGTAGCTTTTTTTGACAAAGGTCAATCTTTATTTTTGAAATTGTTATTTGTCTTTGTGCATCTAAGATAACATACCTTCAAAATGTCAGAGTAATTGTCTTTTCCAGACCCCTCGAAGACACAGCACAAGATAGTAAGAGAGCACATTGTTATCTTGTTGCCCACATACCATCTCCATGTGCTGTAAATGTTAACCATCCTGTGCCCACCAGTGGAAAAGAAGTATGTGTCTCTCCACTTTGCTTTTTATCCAGTCTCCGAGATTTCCCTGCTTTGCTTTCTCCCACCTCCTAAATCTGCCTCCAATGAATTCCATGTAATCCTTCTTAGGTTTTGTCCTTTGATTCTATGTATAAAATAAGCTGCAAAACTGCCATTCTCCAGAGTACCTTTTTCTCAATCAGTTGAAATTTTGCTTCCCTGCAATTACCACCAAATAAACTCTTATAAGATTTTTTCTTAGGGCATTCAATGGTCATTTCTTAGTCCTTGTCTTATCTTATATGTGAGCACCACTCTGCACACACAGCTGGTAAGGCTCTGTTACCAGGTGTCTTGCTTGGCTCCAGGACACCACTCTCTTGGGTCTTCTCCTACCTCACTAGCCACTCCTCTCAGTCCCCCTTTGTCTTACCAACCTGTAAGTAACAAAGTGCCTGGATCAGTTCTTGGACAAATTTCCTAGTTATACCCACTCTTTAGATCAGCGGTTCTCAACCTGTGCGTCTCAACCGCTAGCAGTGTCTCCTAAGACCATTGAAAAACACAGATATTTACATTACAATTCATTAACAGTAGCAAAATTACAGTTATGAAGTAGCAACGAAAATAATTTTATGGTTGGGGTCACCACAACATGAGGAGCTGTATTAAAGTGTCTCGGCATTAGAAAGATTGAGAACCACTGCTTTAGATGATCTCATTGAGTCCCACGGTTTTAAATATCATTCACATACTGATGACTCCTGAAGTTATATTTCTAACCTTCTACCTCTTCCCTGAACCTCAATTGCCTGCCTACTCTACTTCAATGTATAACATGCACATCAAACTTCAAACCAAAATCAATTAAACACATCCAAAACTCTGTATTCTCCATCTGTACTCAGCCCTTTGTCTTCCCTACTCAGATTTTCAGTGGCTCAGATTTCAAAACTTGGAATCATTATTGACTCTCTTTTATACAATACCCCCAATCTATCCACAGATCCTGTCAGCTTTCCATTCAAATTGTATCTAGACTATGGTTGCTTCTCACCACCTCCACCCTGGTCCAAGCTACCACTATATCTTGCCTGGATGATGCTATCAGTCTCCTAATTGGTCTCACTGCTTCCATCCTTGCCTTCCCCAACACTAGTATCTAGAGTAATCTTTTAAGAAACTGCAATTAGAGAAGGCCTTGCCTCCACTTTAATCTTCTAAGGCTTGCCACCTCACTTGCTGAATGAAATCCTAATTCCTTATCAGGGCCAACAAGCCCTCTAAGACCTGGTTTCAGCTACTTTTGTGATCTCAGCTCTCACCTCTCCTTCCCTTTCCCACACACCAGTCTAGATTCTGGTTTCCCTGATATTCTTTGAAGATGCTAAACCCATTCCTGCCTCAGGGCCCTGGCACTCTGTCCTCTAGTCCCTATCACTCTTCTTTCTGTATCTGCATGGTAAGTTCTCTAACTTCCTTCAGGCCTCACCAAATTTCACCTTCTCAAAAAAAGCCGTGACTATCCTTTCTAAAAGAACCCCTCCTCTGTCATATACTGTTGGAACCCCTTTCACGTCCCACGTGGTTCAGGGTTCCTGTTCAGGAGGCCGCACACAAATGAAAAGAGACTAGAAAAGTATTAATTTGGGAATATTGGGGAGCCAGGCAGGAGCCTACCTCTAGTGGGAAGACTACTCACTGCTCTGGCCTTGCTATCCCGTTTTATTGAGACTATGGGATATACCCATAGCCTTTAGGCAGGAAATTCCAATAACAGAAATTTACATAAGAGGAACAGGTGGAGGCTGGTTCAGCTAACAATGTTTCAACTAAACAGTGAGTGGTTAGAGCAATTAAGGTTGTTGACCAGCCTTTCCCGGTTTCCTGTCCACATCTTTCTAACAGTGAGACAATGTTCGGTTTCCGACAATACACATACTCTCTCTCATTACTATGCTTTATTTTTCTTCCTACTAATGATCATACCTGGATATATTTTATACTATTTGCTAATGTGTTATTGATTGCTAACCACATTAAATATGCAAGTTCAAAAGAACAGAGTCTTTGTGCATTTGGCCATTAGTGTATCCCAAGCTCCTAGAAGAGTGCCTGATACATAGTAAGTGTCCGACAAACCTATGTTGAATGAATGGACTTACTGAATAAACTCATCTAGGTCTCTTGTCATCAGGTGAAGAGAGTGGTTTCTACACGTTGTCTAATTAATATGATCAAAATTAACTGTGAGGAACCCGGAGCGTTATACGTAGAGCACATTAGAGTATGCATTTATTTAGTACCAGTGACCACTATGGAATTCACAGTTATTTTCAGGTTGTTCCTTGATGTTAACTCATTTGTCAAATCCTAAGGTAGAGAAAAACACCTGCCTGTAACTACTGTGGCAAGTCACTTATCCTTGGGGACTCAGTGTGTTTCCCTGTGAAATAGGCAGTTGGAAATGTGGTTACTGCTGGGCTAGTTTATGGTCGACAAGGTGCTGGAGGGAGGCAGTACCACCACACAGGCCCTGGAGCTTGACTGCCTGTCTTTGAATCTTGCCTCCGTTCCTCACAAGCCACACGACTTTGGGCAATTTACTAAGTCTCCTCCTTTGTTTAGTGGAAATAAGAAAAGAATATTAAGTCACTTAATTGCTTATTGTTAAATAACTAGTAACAATAATTTTTTAGTTCAAATAATTGTGAGGATTACATATATGGTAATACATGTAAAGTACATAGCATATGGTCTGGCACATAGTAAGTGCTCAATACATCTTAGCTATTAAAAATGAAAAGTTCTGGGGGAAGTTTTAAGGGGATAATTGTTATGAATGTGTCTTAGGAGCAATAAGCTAGGATATTAGATGATAGGAAATCTTTAAAAGCGTGTTAGTAATGTTGTGATTGTATAGGACAACCGCGGTTTGCCGCTCTGTTGACTAAAGAATTTAGTCATATGACCACTGTCATATATTACCCTTTACCTCCTTGCACACAATATGCCGCAATTGCCTAATCCTCACAGCTTCCAACTACACGGTAACATTTAGTCTAGTCCAGTGATCGGCAAACTCATTAGTTAACAGAGTGGCAAACTGCGGCTCCCGAGCGAGCCGTGGTTTGCCGACTGCTGGTGTAGGAGAATGCTCTTATACTTAGGAGACACATGGTGAAGTACTTAAGAATAAAGCCTCATAATGTCAGGCACTTTCTAGCAATCTAGTGGAATGTACCTCCATGTTTCTATACATGTCTATTAAGCAAATATGGTGCGAAGTTAACAACTGTTGAAGCTAGCTAGACAGTACAGCTTATTGTATTATTCTTTCAACTTCCCTGTGTTTGAAAATTTCAAAACACAAGGTTGAAGGGAGAAATAAAACCACTAGAAATAGTCCAGCTCAGCCCCACACGTTTTACAGAAATACGCTCAGATGGGAAGCATTTGCCGCAGGTCACACAGCTGATGAGGCCTGAGTCAGAGCCCAGTTCTCCTTTGTTTGCTGCTCTTGACCCGCAGGCAGCAGGGAGCAGCAGAGGAACAGGCCCAGCTTCCCCTCAAAGAGACAAGGAGTAGTAAAGGGTGGGCAAAAAGGCACCGGTGTTGGTGTTTGCCTTTTGTTTATTAAGCCAATAGGTCATCTGGTTGGAAAGTGTGATGTTGAAACGCGAAGGCAACACCAGGGCCAGACCGGCCATCCTCGGAGAGTGGGCCTACCAGTTTGGCACCACCAGCTTGTGGTTTTTGAGTGGCGGGTGTGTGTGTGTAAACTCTGGGGCTTCAGAGGCCAGAGGAAAGCAGGGCGGGGCCAGGGTCAGGAAGAGTGGCAGGAGCAGTCGGGCGTCAATGTTGGAGCTCCTTGAAAAAAGGGACCAGGGTATCAGGGGAGGAACCTCGGGAACGTATTTAAAGAGAAGAAATGATTCTCTGCGGCCTGCAGTATCCTCCGCTAGCTAATAGGTTTCCAGGCAGTGAAAAGGAGAGAAAGGGGGAAGAGGGAGGGGAGCACAGAGAAGGAACCGGAAAGGAAGAAGAAAAATATAAGGAAGACGCAGCCTGGACCACAGTGGGGGAGGGCTGGAGAGGAAAGGGTGTGGGAAAGGGAGGGAGCCGCGGACCCTCAGCCTCTGCAAGTGGAGTGTCTTGCCCCAGAACTGTCCTGCCTCCCTCTCCTCCGCGTCTGTCAGTCCCGGGAGGCCAGAGCGAGCGTAGAGCTCCGGGCGCTTTACTAGGGGGAAGGGCAGGAGAGGCGGAGCCTCCGCGCCGGGGCGGGAGCCGAGCCGCTGGCCGCGGGCGGGTCTCCTCTCCGGCGGGCGGGCGCCGGAGTCTGGGGGCCGCCGCTTCCCCCTCCCGGTCGGCGGAGGCGCCTGCCCCCTCCTCCCCCCGCCGTTCCCCCTCCTACCCCCGCCGCTGTCAAACATAAACCCAGCCGTTGCCTGCAGGGGCGGCAGCAGCCGGCGGTCCGGCGAGGAATAGCCTCGGGCGCGGCCTCGCCTCGCCTCGCCTCGCCCGCATCAGCACCGCGGACAGCACAGCGGCCGTACCCGGGACCCAGGAGCCTGCAGGGCCACCTGCCCACCGGCGCCCGGGACCCCGGCGCCCGCATCAGCACCACGGACAGCTCCGAGGACCCCATCGCGCCGCCGCCAGCCCACCTGCGGACGGCACCGCGGACAGGCTCCTTGCCCAACCCCTCGGTTAGCTCCAGCGGCCAGCACCCCCGGAACATGGCCACCGAGGTAGGGGGGCGAGCACGTGGCAGTGCCCGACTGCTGCGGGAACAGATCCCCTCTAGGGGCGTACTGGGCGGGAAAGGAGGCAGGGGTGGGTGGGAGGGTAGGGAGTGAGGTGGGGTGAGGTGGTTTCCTGGGTCGGTGGGGGCAGAAGGGGTGGATGGTGCCGTGGCAGAGTGGAAGAGCGGGGCTCAGCTCACCCCTGGCTTGTCAATCTGCCCCATTTGAGTCTGTGCCACTTGTTGGCACTAGCGCCAGGGCTGCTCCAGCACTTCAGCTGGGGTTTCCCCTTCCCCTCCACTGCAAGCCCCGAAACCGATTCCCTACCCTAGAGGGTTGGAAATGAGCCTAGGAGAGGGAATGCGGCTGGGTGCTGTTGCTATGCGGTGCAGCCATCCAGCTTCTGAGCCAAAAAAACCTGGCTAAGGCATGGCAGACCTACCTCCACATCAGCATTTCCTTCAGGAGCCAGAGGAAGACAAGGAATCTCCAAGCCCAAACCCCACATGGTTGGTCTTAATGAGCTGCCCTTGCTTGCTTTTTTTCTCCTCACTGGAGCTTCGTGTACCAGGGTGTCCACATTTCTTCTGAGTCTGCTGGGAGGAGCTTGCCTTCCTCGAGGTGTGCCTATAGGTGTGTTACTTTCAAGGGACTTGAAAGTTGAACCCAGGGACCTGTTGGCTGAGGTCAGAAGTTATGTGAAATGCTTAAGAAGTCAGGAATGAACTCCTCTACCCCCTCATTTCATCAGGGAAATGAAGCTCTTTATGTTCCCACTTAGTAAGTGGTGAAGGTAACCCAGAGAGAAGGGGAGGGTCTGCTTGAAACTCACACAGCATGTTGGCAGTAGAGCTGAAAGTTTCTTTGTTTGGATTTTTGGAGTGGAACCCAGGATACCCGGTTCTGATGTTGACTTCTTTTGTGGTGTTTTCCCATTTCCGACACAGCTGGGACATAAGCCATGGGGACAGCAGAAGCTTTTGAAGGGCTCTGTGCAGTGCCTCCGGCATTCTGGTGAACAGCGTGACATCAATACGAAGTGACATTGTTGTTTTGCTGTTGTCACCACCACCACCACAGAACCAGTGCCATTGCTTAGTATTACTTCGGTTTCTGACCAGGCTCAGGCTTTGCTAGAAGAGCTTGCTCCAGAACCCTGTGAGGGGCAAGCCCTGAGCAGGCCCATGGAGCTTGATTTCTAGGGTGGAGGGATACAGGATGCTCAGAAAGTGCCACAGACACTGGGAAGAGCAGGAAGGACGAGGAGAAATAGCCAAGGAGCAGGTCACCTTCCAGATAGGGCTGTCAGACTGCAGCGGAGGCTGCAGGTATTAGGCAGGAAGGACACTTCAGCCACTTTGGGCCAGGGGTGTGGGCAGAGAAGACAGCTGCCTCTGTGATGCCATCTGTCAGATTCCAAGAGGCCCACGGGCCCCAGCATCTCTTCCTCTCAGGTCTAAGCTTCTGAGACTCCACACAGCAGGCTCACGTCTCTAGGTCGAGGCACTGTTTCCAAGAAGCTGCTGGGAGGCATGTGTGATTCTCCCCATCACACTTCTTGAATCTCGCACTTTCCTGTGTTCAAAGCACTATCACCTGCATGCTTTCCTTTGAGTCTTAGAGCAGCCCTGTGAAGTGGGCCAGAATGGTGTTATTATTCCCAATTAACTGGATGAGACAGTGGAGACTCAGAAGCTTGTCTGGTCCCTGTGAAGGAGCCAAGAAAGGCATCATTATCTCATTTTACAGATGATGCAACCGGAGAGCTGAGACTTATTCAAGAAAATACGGCTAAAAATGAGCAGGGCCAGGACTAGAACTTGAGTCTTCTGCCTCCCTGGCCAGTCAGTTTTGGGCTATATCCAGGTGTATCCATTGGTCAGCCTTGTTGCCCAATAGAGAGGTGGGCACGAGGGGGTCTTGACGTGAAGCTTTGATGGGTGCAGAGGAGTTCCAGAATGACCGGAGTGTGTGAACCGGTCTGGCTGGGTCAGCTTGAGGGCAGAGGGACAGAGGAATGCTCAGAAGGGAGGGGGAGCGGAGGGCAAACATTGCTCATTGCCCAGCTTTGCCTTGGGTGGACTCGGATGGCAGCACTAAGGATGGAAGCCTTCGCCCTGCCAAGGCACAGGATGCGCACATTATCCGGGCTGCAGAGTGAGTCATCTTCCCCAGGCTGTTTTTAATGTGAGGAGTGAGTAAAGATCACCAGGAAAAACCTGTTGGGAGAAGGAAACCTCATGCCAACCTCCTGTGGCCATTCCCTTTGAATTCTGAGGGGGGAGTCCTTAGCTCCAGCAGAAGGTGTTTTGAGGGGAGGAGAGGGGAAAAAGAGAGAGAGAGGGAGGGAGAGCACAGGGAGGAAGAGGAAGTAAGAGAGAGACTGAAGAAAGACTGGCTGTCCCTGGATCCCTAGAAGGCAGGCATGGAAACAGGACCCTTTTGCTCCCTAATTTCTGTTTAGGAGTCAGCACTAAGGGAGGGGTGTGTATAAGGAATTCAGAGGAGGGAGACGCCTCCGGAGTGATATACTGACCTCATTTGGAAACTGTGATGAGCCCATATCCTGAGCGACAAATCTCTAAATGTGTGTCACTGGGAGCAGGGACTGCCCAGGTGGGAAATGCCTGGCTGAAAGGGGCGTCTCCAAGAGGTGGAGTTTGGCTCCAGGGAGACTTTTAAATGTGTCCAAGTAGCACTGCCCAACGTTTGATCTCTGAGGCATGGAATTAATGACCAGCAGACAATGGGCTGGGCTTGGGCTCTGAGATTCTGGGAGGCCTTGTGCCCAGATTTCCATCCTGAGGCCCCACTTGGCTGCCGGTGACTCATGGTCCTCACTCCCTGGCCAGGGAGCATGATGTTGGCTCATCAGCTGCATTTCCTGATTCCGGAGCTGAGTCTCAAAAGCATCCTCAGAATGAGCTGTTTTTAATGAGGATAGAGATGTGGGCCAGAAGGGGCCTCCGGTGTGTCTGGGGCAGACCAGGCCTGGGAGTGCTTATCTGTGCTCAGTGCTTGCTCCTTCCCACCTCCACCAGGTTGATTCTATTGGGAACAGTGATGGGAGAGAGGGGAGAGTTGAGGAAGATAAGAAGTGGATGAGTAGGCCAGGTCTCTGGGTCAGTGTCCAGGGGGACTGCCCAGGGGAGACACAGCAGCTATGACCTCGGGAGAGGTGTGTGCATGTTCTGGGACCTTCTTGTGGGATGTCAGAGCACCACGATCTTGGCTAAAAACCCTTGCCAGCTTCTTGAAAGCTGGCAAGTGGCTGGACACCTGGCTCTTGCTCTGGTCCCAGAGCCACCTGCCATGGAATGGTGCTGGTTCACAGTTGTGCCTTATTTGGTGTGCTCAGTGCATATAAATGTAAAACATTTATCTGAAATATTTAAAAACCATGCTATTTGATGTGAAGGATATTTGGATTTATGGCTTTTCTTTAAAATCAGAATCACAACCCAGGCACACTTCATATCAGGTGAGACACGAGGACATGAGTTCTCTAATTAGCCACAATCTCCACCTGGCCCACTTACATGGTTAGTTCCCCTAAACATTTGCATTCTAATCCCTGACGAGGTATCTAGAATGTCAGAGCTAGAAGGGGCTTTACTGATTACCTATAGTTCCAAACTCTTTAGTTTCTAGTTGAAGAAGTGGAGGCCTGGAGAAGGAAAGACTTTCTAGATTCATGTGGCCAGGACAAGCACCTGGTTTCCTGCCCCTAGACCAGTGGCCCGTCTTTCCATCAGAGCTTTTTGGTATTTCACAACTGAGCCACCAGGGCTGGAGAGGGCCAGGAGACACTGCCTTGCCTTGAATCCTACTTTTCACCAACTGCAGATGAGTTTGTGATGTGTGTGCTTTAAGTAGATCTTGGAAATGAAGGCTCTGCCATATGAAGTGTATCTGATAGTGTCCTCTAGCAACTCTTCAAGACCCCACAAACACTCTCCAGGGAGGGAAGAGGATCCCTGGTCCTCCAAAGCCAGGACAGTGTCCTAAAGCTCAGGATATTGTTAGGGCTGGATAGGGTATTGTCTTCCCCCCCGCCCCCGCCCCCAATGTGGTAACTTTGAGAACCTGTGGGAAAAAGCCAAGAGTAAATGGGACTGCATTATGTAAGGTAACATCCTAAAATCTTAATGGTGTGATACAATAGAAGTTTATTTCCCATCAGGTGTTCCTGATCAGCAAGCAGGTGGATCTCCTCTAGGCTGGGATTCAGAGACTCAAGCTCTTTCCATCTGTGGTTCCACCATCTTCATTTCCATGAGTCTCCCTTGGTTTCTGTGGAAGGGGAAAGATTGCAGAGGAGTGGCTGGTCTTTATGAGCCAAGCCTGTAAATGACATTTATCACTTCCACTCACATTTCATTCAGTCCCATGGCCACACCTAACTAGCTGCAAGGGAGGCTGGGACTTAATCTAGCTGTGTGCCTAAGAGGAAGAAGAGGTGGCTGTGGTCAACAGCTAGCCAGTCCTTGGAGACGCATACCTTCCTGGTAGCTCAGAGGGCACGTGCGTGAATTCAGACAAAGGAGGATATTGGAGGGAGGAAGCTGAGTCCATGTCAGAATGGCTGAAGCACTGGTATTTCCTTTTCTTTCCATTTTTACCACATTTTTCTGGAATTGGACCCACTTTAGTCAAACTTCCAAGTGGCCCCCTACCCCAGTCATGCCCACTTCCTGTGCACCACCCACAAAGTTGCCAGAATGATCCTTCTGGGAAGGGGAATCCATTCTCAAGATGGACTGGCTCGTGTCAGTGAGTTAGGAAGGTGGGAAAAGGCCACCACCTTTTTCTTTAAAAAATAAAACAGTATAAAACCTTAACCATTATGCTAGAGCAAACATAATGATGAGTAACTTATTTATATAAGCAAAGCATTCTTTATTTTTCAAAATCATCATAGGATCCTAGTAGATGTCAAGGAGACATCTCAATGGAAACCTTGATTAAAGGAATCAAGAACTATTAAGACTAGAGAGATATTATACATTATTTAATCTAATCCTAATCCTTTGGGATAACATCTCTTAGGCAAACAAGGCTCACCTGGATTTAGGAAGGTCTTAAATAATGGTCAGTCTCTGCTTTGTACCTTTTAGGACCTTGATCTGCCAATTATCTGCTCCTAATATCATACTGACAATCTTTTTCACGTTACTTATTCTTTCCCCAGCTTTTATTTTATTTTATTTTATTTTAAAATATATTTTATTGATTTTTTTTACAGAGAAGGATAGATTGTTAGAAACATCGATGAAAGAGAAATATTGATCAGCTGCCTCCTGCACACCCCCTATTGGGGATGTGCCTGCAACCAAGGTACATGCCCTTGACCAGAACTGAACCTGGGATCCTTCAGTCTGCAGGCCGACGCTCTATCCACTTAGCCAAACTGGTTAGGGCTTTCCCCAGCTTTTAAGCAACTCTTTTCCATCTTAAATCCTTCTGTCTAAAAACCCCTCCAGTAATTTTTCAATCTAATTTTCCTCTATATCATTCCCAGTGTTGTCTGATTTGCAAACCAGCTCCATACTTGCTGAAATCTGCCTCCAGTGAAGTCTACTCATTGGCGTAGATTATCTTCTCTGCTATCTTCTTTACTTTGCATAAGCTTCTCCTTCTGTCTGGGTTGCCTCTTCCTCCCTATTATTTCCCCCTCCTCTGCCCCTGCCCCTGTCACTGCTACTGGTAACTCCCAGCCTTCCTTTATGATTCAGTAGGATTCCAGGAAGCCTTTTTGAGTCTCTGCTTCTGGGAAGAGGTTACTTCTCCATAGCATTTATCACGGTCGAATTCATTATATATTTACCTGTCTCCCAGACTGTCTTCTGCTCGGCATCCCTGGAGCCTGGCAATATTAAGGACTCAATAAATGAAAGCTGAGTGACTGAATGGATTCACTTTAATTACACCGGATGAACTGGTTGTGTGTTCACTCTGCCTTTGGGGCTTGGTCTCCACGTGGCTCTAATGTCTGACATATTTCACCCAGTGGGTTGCTTGTCTGGGATGTGGATGAGAGGCTGGAAGTGGAAGAAAGAGGCCCTAGTCTCCTGTGGAGTTGAATCCACTCCCCACAAATGCTAGTCTGTGTTGATGTCAAGTCTACAGGTGTGGACAGGGAACAGAAGTCACCCATTCCTTCCTACCAGGGCAAGGAATTGCTTCTATTTCTGGCTTCAGCCCACTTTATCCACCGTTTTCTCTGGGGGCTTGGACATTTGTGGGACTCTCCTTTCCTATGGTGAGAGGTGCTGGACCTGAGAATCATTCATGGTGCTCTCCTACCCCGGCCGTAACTTGACTTGGCCTGACCCCGAATCTCCCTGAGTTCCAGGTACTTCTCTGCCCTATACACCCCCCTCTCCCAGACCTGCTGTAAGCTCCACTCAATGTGACACTTCAGTCTTGTTTAGTTCTGGGCCCCTAAACCAAGGCCTGACAAGTTGTGACCGTTTGATGCTTGCTGAATGAATGGAAGTATGGCAGGCCTCACCAGGTGTGTGTATGTGTGTGGAGGGGTTGTTGGGTGGGGGGGAGAGGGGTGGAATTTGGGCCAGCCACCAGGAAGTCTTTTCCTCTAGTTAAAATTTGTTTCTGGCTCTATTGATGGTCCCAGAACCTCTTGTTTTGGCTCTGCTTCAGGCTTTTTCTAGATTTTCCTGGGATTGCTCAGGGCATCTCCTGGGGTGAACTCTACAGTCCTGCTTCCCCGTGACCTTCCTGGAGCACACGTAGGGGCCAACTTGTCCCAGTTTCCCAGAAACGTTCCTGAGTTTAGCATAGAAAGACTCACATCCCCAAACGCCCTCCATCTCAGACAGACCCGGAAGGAGGGTCACCCTGCTCGCGTCTTCTCTCCGTCTGCTCAGGTGCACAATCTGCAGGAGCTGCGGCGGAGCGCGTCCCTGGCCACCAAGATCTTTATCCAGAGGGACTACAGCGACGGCACCATCTGTCAGTTTCAGACCAAGTTCCCCCCGGAGCTGGACGGCCGGGTAAGGGCGTCTGTTTCTAACTGGGAACACAGGCCAGGATGGACCCCAGGGGCTTATTCAAGTGTATTTTTCCCCTCCAGGATATAAGTAGTGTATGACACATCACTGATTCAGCCACTTCACATGGAAGGATTAAAAAAAAAATTCTTAGCACGGTCTTGCTGTCGCCTCATTGAAAATCAGCACAGAAGAAACCTCGGTTTCTAGTCCAGCCGCTCTCACATTTCAGTAGCAGAAGAACCACCTGGGGAGCTTGTTAAATGTGAACTTCCCAGTCCTGGTGGACGGTATTAGGTGTCACCAGAGAGGCCGGCTCCGTGTTTGGACTGAGTTCAGGAATCTCCACTTTTTAGCATCATTTCTCACCCACATTAGTATTTTCTGGGGAGCCCTAAGAGATCCTGTAGCCCGGCTGTTCCCCACAGCCCTCCCTGCAGACTCAGCTTCTGTGTGTCTCATGGACCACTGCCCCCTGGCAAGGCATCAGCTCTTTCGGTGGAGTTTTGCTCCTGGTTCTGGGGGTGTGGTGTAGCCTCCATCCCAGGCTGCTTCGAATGCCCTGGGTTTGGGGGAGGGCAGAGGGCAGACCCTGATCCTTTCATTCAGCAGCCAGGCAGATTTAAACAGGTTTGGGAAGGTGGGTCAGGCCTGGCTTTTGCTGATCTGACCCCCTATCCAGCTTTTGGGGAGCCACATGGGTCTCCTTATCTTAACATGTTTGTTCTTTGGAGTGGGGTGACCCTGGGGTAGAGCAGTCGGCCTTAGGTCAGGGACCAGATGGACAGAATTTTATCTGTGTTAATTCCAGCTCTGTGTAGAGGGAAGGTGGCTGGGAACCCCAAAGTTTCTATTTGTGGGAGGTTCCTAACCTGTATGATGGGCAGTTTTGGTCCTGTGGGGGTGAGTGGGGAACAGGGTATTCTGAAGAGTATAAAAATGACAGACTCTTGGACATCTGCTGGGTTTGGAGCATAACCTTCCGATCCAGGTGTCCAGTGTAAGGTGGCACAGTGAAGGGCCAGACTTGGGTCAGAGCTGGGTAACCTTGGATAAGTCCACTCAGCGTTCAGCAGGTATTTATGGAGCATCTGCTATGAAACAGGCACTGGGGATATAGGAGCAAACTGATGGAGTTTATTTTCTATCAGAGGGGACAAAAATAAAAAACAAACAAGGAAATATATATAGTAGCTCAGGTGATCACAAATACTGGAAAAATAAGGGAGGTGGGCAAGCTGGATAGAGAGAGCTAGAGATAGGGAACCGTCAGGGGTGGCCTGTGGGGTAAGGTGAGGCCTGAGAGAAGTAAGGAGGAGGCGAGGGGGCAGGGGGCTCTGGTGGAAGAGGTTTGCGGTGGAGTGTTCAGGGAACAGCAGCATGGTGGTCAGGTGGCTGGCGGGGGGCCAGAGTGAGGAGCAGCGTGGGAGATGGGCTCAGCGGGACCCAGGGCCAGGCTTTGTAGAAGGACTTCCTGGATCCTGCTTGGAAATAGATGGAAGGCTTGGGAAGCTCCGGATCAGAGCTGTACTGGCTGGGCCAGAGGCTAGGAAACCAGCTGGGAGGCTGGAGCGCCAAGCAGTGCTCCCCGGTGGAAGCGGATGGTAGTCCTGCTCCTCTGAGAGAAGTGTGAGGGTTAAGTGGACGAATACATGAAAAAGCCTGGCACAGGGGAAGAGCTGAGTAAATATTAGCTATGATGGTTACCGATGCAGGGGGCGGAGGGGAGGGGCAGCTTCCCAGTGGTCCAAACACACAGGACTGTCGTGTTCTCTGTGAACTCTTGTCTAGAAGGAAGCACCCGCCCCTTCCTGGGAAGACACTTCTGAGGTCTCACCCAATTCTCTCATGCTATTGAAGTCCCTTCCAAACATGGGGAGTCCCTACCAATTGGTCCTGAGCTCTCTCACGGCCATCAAAACAGGGGTGGGGAGTGGCAAAGTCACGAGAATTCTTACCTAATGCATTCACATTTAGGATTTTGTAGGAGTTTCCTGTTTCCAAAAGAACACAAATAGGACTTTTTTTTATTTTTAATCTTTAGCCCTAACCAGTTTGGCTTAGTGGATAAAGCGTCAGCCTGCAGACTGAAAGGTCCCAGGTTCATTTCTTATCAAGTTATGTACCTTGGTTGCAGGCACATCCCCGGTAAGGGGTGGGCAGGACACAGCTGATCAATGTTTCTCTCTCATCGATGTTTCTAACTCTCTATCCCTCTTGCTTCCTCTCTGTAAAAAATAAATAAAATATATTAAAAAAAATCTTTATTAAGTTATTTGTTTTAAATACTATTTCTTTATTTATACTGATTTTGGAGAGGAAGAGAGAGCGAGAGATAGAAACATCAATGATGAGAGAGAATCATTGATTGGCTGCATCCTGCACACCCCTTAATGAGAATTGAGTCTGCAACCTGGGCATGTGCCCTTGACCAGAATTGAACCTGGGACCCTTCAGTCTGCAGACTGACACTATCCATTGAGACAAAGCAGCTAGAGCCCAAGTAGCATTTTTATTCCCATTTTATAGATGTGGAAACTGAGGCTAGAGTAGTTAGATCATTAGTCCAAGGTCACATAGCTAGTTGATGGCCAGGTCTGAACCCCAGCTCTCCTGACTTCCAGTCTGGTGCTCTTTCTGCTCCACCAGCACCTGCAGCCTCATGGTCTTGCCTGTGTGCTGCCCCCACCCCTGGTGTGGTCCTACCACTCCCCTCATCTCAGCCGGTGACTGTTTATACCCCAGGGAGGCTGACCTTGGCCTGGCTCTCTGACCCTCTCTCCCTCCAGATTGAGCGGCAACTCTTTGAGGAGACTGTGAAGACCCTCAATGGCTTCTATGCAGAGGCGGAGAAGATTGGGGGCAGCTCCTACCTGGAGGGCTGCCTGGCCTGCGTCACGGCCTACTTCATCTTCCTCTGCATGGAGACCCACTACGAGAAGGTGCTCCCTCCCTGCCCACCCGCACCGCCTCCCCGGGGCGCCCTGCCACACCCCATCCTCAATAGGCCCCTCTCCTTGCAGGTTCTCAAGAAGATCTCATGCTACATCCAAGAGCAGAATGAGAAGATCTTTGCCCCTCGAGGCCTCCTGCTCACGGACCCTGTTGAACGTGGGATGAGGGTTGTATCCTTCCTGTCTGTTCTGAGTGTGTGTGTGTGTGTGTGTGTGTGTGTGTGTGTAGCACAGAGTTGCCAGCCAGTAGAGTCTGTGGTGAGGCTGCCAGGAAATGGAACCACCCTAGGGTTTTTAGGGTGCCCCACATGTCTGGTCAACAACCCTTTCCCTTCACCATATTATTGGTGCTGTTTGTAAATTTCAGGGTTTGCTTTTATTTATTGAGCTGCATTTACTCAGTGCTTAGTACATGCCAGATAGCATAGTAAATGCTTTGAAACTATGGGTCCATGTAATTCTCAAAACACCCCTATAATGTGGGTAACTTATTATGTCCCTTTATAGATGAGCACACTGAATTTAAGTCACTGGCTCATGGATTTGAGCCCAGGCCCAGTCTTAACTGCAAGGCTGTACTGCCCCTCAGGGAATATGCAAATGGCCACCTACATTTACATGTTTACAATCTATATAAAAGGCTAATATGCTTAGTGTCCCTCCACCTGTCTGACGGGTCGCTATGATGCACGCTGACCACCAGGAGGCAGCTGCTCAATGCAGAAGCTGCCGAGCTGTAGTGACTTGGCAGTGGCGGTTTTCAGGATGATGCACCCCGAAACCAGAGAGGAGGGAGCCTTATTCCTTGTAGGGCCACGAGATTCCACCTTCAGCTGTGGGTTATGTTGTTGCTGGGGCACTGTTGGCCCCAATCTGCACACTTGCATTTGAGTTCCACACCCTGTATGACAACAACTTTGCAGAATGCTCTCTCACACTCTAGGACTGCCCAAGGGATATTGGAGAGCCAGTTTTGGCCCAATCCCCCATAGGCCAGGCCGAGGGACCCCACCTGCCAGAGGGACCCCGCTCACTCTGCAGACGCTGGGGAGGGACCACGGAAGGTTGGCTTCAGGGCGTGTCTGGCCCATCTCACTCAGTCCTGCCCCACCGGCCTCCTTCTAATGAATTTATTTTCACTGAATTTCTAATGAATTTCCTTTCAAATCCATGCCCAGGGTCACTAGTATCATATAAACCTCCTTAATCCCGCATGGGAGGTCCTGTTGTCCCCCTTTTACAGATGAGAAAAATGAGGCTGTGGTGGCTGGCCGGCCAAGGAGTGGGTTATAGGTCTGCTCACTCCACCTGGTCAAATGTGCCCACTTCTCTCCCCACCACCCCCAGTCAGCAGCAGCAAGAATAGAATGGTTAAAAAACAAAGTTTAATAGAAAATTCAAAGAGCAAAGAAAATGCAAATGTTAGAGTCTCATGTTTACAAAGCCCAGCAAGAGGCGCTTGTTATTTCTGAGCCTGTTCTATATGTCAGGTACCAGCACATTTTACCTCATTTAAGCCTCACAACAATCCCAAGATTCTATTATTATACCCATTTTACAGACATGAAAATTGACAGGCAACAGGTGACTGGTTTAGAGTGAGAGAGGTGGAATTTGAACTCAGGACACCAAAGACCTTGCACATCCTATCTAATAAAGAGGGAATATGCTAATTGACCCTCATGCCATCGCAAAGATGGCGGCACCCACAGTCAATAAAGAGGGAATATGCTAATTGATGCCACGCCCTTAAAGATGGCAGTGCCCACAACCAATAAGGAGAGAATATGTGAATTAACTGTCTCACCCTCAAAGATGGCAGCACCCACAGCCACAGATGGCAGCGCCCAGTCCCTTCAGCCTTGCTGGGGTGCCTGCCTCCAGAGTCCCCCAGCCACCCAGGGCCAGCACGAGGCACAGGCAAGCCTCAGATGTGGTTGCCCAGCTGTCCAGGACTGCCCGAGGCTCAGGTAACCAGGACCGACTGCGGCTTGCGCTGCCAGCAGTGGCAGCAGCAGAGGTGTGATGTAGCATTGCCTTCCCCTGATCGCCAGGTTGCCTCCCACCCCTGAGGGCTCCCGAACTGTGAGGGGGCAGGCTGGGCTGAGGGACCTCCCTCCAGTGCATGAATTTTCATGCACCCGGCCTCTAGTCCTGTGTAATAACACCACATCCCCGGCACGTGCTGTCCTGGGATTCAGTAATTAGATGGTAGAAAGTGAGCTCCTGTCTGTCTGTGCACCCTCACAGTGCCTGGCCCTGCAAGTCTCCATAACGGAGCTGAGTGTGCAGATGGGGCTTGGGGTCTAGCTCCCCAGGCTTCAGGTTCTTGCTGTCTGGGAAGCAGGACCAGCTGTGCCTCCTGCTCCCCAGCTGGCCTCCATCAAAGGTCCCTGTCTCCCTGCTGGCAGCTGGCAGCCCTCCTTAACGCTGCCCCAGATCGAGATCTCCATCTACGAGGACCGGTGCAGCAGTGGCAGCTCCAGCAGCGGCAGCAGCAGCAGCGCCAGCGGCAGCAGCAGTGGCGGGGGTGGCGGAGCGGGGTCCCGGTGACTGGCCGAGACTCCCTGCAGGGAGGTGTACGGCCGGACCGAGGGCCTTGCAGACCTGCGGCGGCTGCGCTACCAGAGCACCCGCTTCTGAGTCATTCTGTGGGCCCCTCTGTGCTGCCCGGGGCGCGCCGGAGGGTGCCTGGCCGGTGTTGGCTGCAGGCCATCAGCCACGCACCCTGCATGGCCCCGGGAAGGACGGTCCTCTTCCTGACCTGGCTCTTCCCCGAAAGGCTGGTCTGGGTCACACGGAGGCTGGGGTGGGGACAACACAATCTGGACGACCCATTTCTTCTGCAGCAACTCTCTCAATACCCCAATAGGGCTTAGGTGTGTTACATAGAGAATTCCCATCCTGCATGATTCCTCCCCCCACGTCCCACGTCCCCAGGGCACTCTCCCCTTGCGGCCCTGTGCCCCATGGCTGACTCCCCGTGTCTGTGCTTCCTGATGCCATGCCAGGCCTCTGCCTGTCCATGATCCTGCCTCCACCTAATTTGAGGTCTGGGGAGATGGGAGTGGCCAGACCAGTGGCACCGTGGTGGAGAGCTAGCTGTTCAGTCCCTTCTGAACTCCTTCAGACCTGTGGCTCCCGGTCCTCCCCCCAAAGCCTGAGGCCATCTTGGCCTTGCCAAGAAGCATCCAACTCCCCAGACTCTGTAGGCAACCAGGTGTTGGCCCTGGGACACAGCCTGGGCTCTGGGAGGTTATGTGGGGTCTGGAGAAAGGCTCCCTCGAGAGAGACAGCCGTGGCAGCTGGAACCTCCAGAACCAGAGCCAACGTCTCGAGGTTAGAACCCGCATGTATGTGAGCATGAGTGGGGGCACCTGTAGGATGAATGTGAGTGCGCTGCGTGCGTGACTGCATGTGTGTGTAGGTGTGTGCCCGCCTGTGAGTGCAGCTGTGTGAGTGTGTGTGCGTCCACATGGGAGTGCACGCGTGTGAGAGTGCACTGTACGTGCCCTCTGGCTTCGAGGTCGATGACTGCCCCTCTCTGCATCCTGTCTTACCTCCCAGCGTGATGGTCTGTGGCTGCTGCTTCTCGTGGGCCCAGCCTGTCCCCTGTAAATACATGTCCTCAAGCCCTTGCCCCTGCCCCGTGCCCGTGGCTGCTAGCTTGGCTTTTCTTCCAGGCCTCTTCCCTACCTGCAAGGTTCTCCCCACCTTCTGACCCCACTGTGTACATTCTAGCAGAAGAGAAGTTGAGATCCTAGGAGAGCAGAGCCCATCTGGGGCCGTCCGTGCCTCTGTCCCAGCCCCCATGACAACATAACAAGGCGCAGACGCTGCATGCTCAGCCCGACCATGCTTCGGGGTTCTCTGAGACTAAGCGAGGCTTCCTCGGGTATTCAAAGGAGCTGGCAACCTACAGGGGAAAGGGGGTGCCCCTGGGGAGGAAGCTGCCTGTCCTGGTGCCCTGAAGGTGGGCGCTGGAGGCTGCCTGCCTCGGGTGGCAGGAGGTGCTAGGAGAGAGGAGAGACCGACCCCCACAGGCAGCTTTCTGAGACCGGAGAGGGGCCTGATTTCCTTGGACACAGGAGCCACATGTGGGAAGGAGAGGCCCACCCAGAGGGATAGAGAGGGTGTTCTGACTCCTGAGCCCAAGTGGGTTCTGATCCAAGAGTCACCTGAGAGAGCTGCAGTCCAGCGGGCTCCTCCACAGCCCCCGGGCCCCGGCCTGAGCCCACCCAGGCCCACTGTGTGACCGGGCCTTGTGCTCACCTGTGCCTGTCCATGGGATGGTGGGCACAGGGGAGGTGGTGGCCTTTTATTTCTTTTTCCAATAAAAGGACTTGCTGAGCTTGAGGCTCTGTGCTGCTTCTCTCCTTGTTGTGAGGGAGGACCGTTCTCTGCCCCGGGATTGCAGGGAGGGGAGGAGAGGCACCCACCACAGGCTGAGCGGGTGGGCTGAAGGTGGCCTGACGCTGCAGGATGGGCCTGTCTTCTGCATGTGGTCCAGTGGGGAGGCCGCATTCCAATCATCTAATCTGCAGCTTATACGGGGTCTTCGGCCTCAGGTGGGGGGTCAGGTTTGACTGAAAGCCCAGTCAAAAGTAAGAAGTGGCCAGGACCGGTTTGGCTCAGTGGATGGAGCGTCGGCTTGCGGACTGGGGGGTCCCAGGTTCGATTCCGGTTGGGGGCATGTACCTTGCTTGCGGGCACATCTCCACTGTGGGGTGTGCAGGAGGCGGCTGACTGATGTCTCTCTCTCATTGACGTTTCTGACTTTCTGTGTCTCTCCCTTCCTCTCTGTAAAGAATCAATGGAGTATATTTAAAAAAAAAAAGTTAAAAAAAAAGTGAATTCATTTAATAGATATCCATTTCTTGAGCTCTATCCTTGGGTCGGGCTGTTAGGGGTTGGATCAAACAATTCATTTCATTCTAAAGACTAAACAAGTAGGTGGGTGTTGAAACCTAGCAGAGTTGTGTCTTGGATTTCATCAAAGAACAATTATTGAACACCTACTGTGTGCCACACACTTGGCGAAAGCCATAGGCTCTCCCTGGGAGGCGATTTCCAGATCATCTAAATGAGGGAGACCAGAGGCCCAGAGAGGGTGAGGGAGAGGCTCCAGGTCACACCACTGATTGATGATGATGATGCCAAGTTTAGAATCCAGGTCTCCTGACCCAGTGCTCGCTCTCACACGGAGGGGTGGCCCCCAGTTGCCTGAGGATGCAGGCAGGCAGGGTCACCCACTGAAGGGTTTGGGTCAAGAGAGGATCTCACTCAAGGTTGGGAACAACAGCTCCAGCCTCTGGGGAGAGGTTCAGGGAGGGGGTCCCTCCGAGTTGTGCTGAACAACGTGCTGGGTGGCTCTCGAGCTCACACTCACTGTTCCTGAGGGGCAGCGGGGCCTCTGCCTGAGCCATGGGCACGCTGGACACGGCCTCTGCTCAAACCTGGAGTGGGTGGGGATTGTTACAATGGAGGCTGTTCCTCTGGGTCCACTGGGTCTGTTCTGTCTGCAACCACATTCTTTGTAGTGTTAGTAATAATGAAGTAACAGTAGCTAACATGTACTTAGCACTTACTGTGTGCTAGGCACCAGGCCAAGACACTATACATCTCATCGTTCAATCCTCACGACAACCCCCCATGTTGTGGACTAGCACGGTATTCCCATTTTACAGGTGAGGAGACCAAGGCTCACAAAAGTGAATAATTTGCCCAAAGTTATACACACAGTGTTTCCCTGAAAATAAGACAGTGTCTTATATTAATTTTTGCTCCCAAAGATGCGCTAGGTCTTATTTTCAGGGGATGGCTTATTTTTCCATGAAGAAGAATACGGTACACATTTATTGTTGAACAAAAAAAAAAAAAAAGGGAATTTATTATTTGTATACGATACGGTAGTAGTTGTCATCACAAACCAGCTCACTGATTGGACTCAGCGCAGCCGGAGCTGTTCAGGCAGTGCGAGGTCTCTTTAAATCAGGAGTCAGACGCCTTCCAATAGCTTCGGGGTCTTATATTCCAGGGAGGCCTTATGTTCTGGGGGAGGCCTTATTTTCGGGGGGGGGATGCCTTACATTATAGTGAGAGGCAAAACTGGAAGTAGGTCTTATTTTCGGGGGATGTCTTACTTTCGGGGAAACAGGGTAGGAAGTGCTTGGCATCGACTCTAGAGAGTCTGGTTCCAGACTGTGGGGAAGATGATAGATCCAGCTTCAGAGATCCCCCCACCACCCCGTCCCCGTCTGCTCCCCAAGCAGCTTGAGATCCCCAGCCATCCTAAGGCTGGGGTTTCCCAGGTTCCCAGGGAAGGACGTGGCGCTGTGCCTGGATTCGGAGGCAGGTCTGGCACCTCCAAGCCCAGGCATCACAGGAGTGTGGGTGGACTGTACACCTCATGGACCCCCCACAGGGCAGCCTGGTGAAGGGCAGGGTGGCAGAGCCACACCCGGAGTGCTTTCTTTCCGCCTGGCCTCCCCTCTGCTGACTTAGTTATGGGGGAGTGGCCTCTCTCCTGGGTCCGGTTTCGGCCACGTGCCTGCATCCTCCTTGTGGGCCAGAGACAGGCCACATCAGGCCCCAGAAGCAGAGACCCTCCCGCTGCCCCCGCCCCCGCCCCGCCGCTCTGGGCTGTTGCTTCCTCCCCATTATCCCCAGACTCCACTGATTGACTTTGGCCCAAGGCGGAAGGGATTGTGTGGGGAAAAAATCAGTTTACAGGAGCTCGTGGTGCCCCCAAGTGGCGGAATCGTGCACGGCACCCGGAAGTAGGCCTGGGTCAGAGCTAGCCCTCAGCTGTGGGTAACTTCCCCATGACCCCCACCCAACCAGCAGCTTCTCCCACCTGCAAAGACTTTACTGTGGCTTCCAGCGGTTCCGGGCCAAGGTAGGGTCCGGACGCCAGGAGGTGAGTCTCCCACAGCCAGCCCCCGAGGGGCTGCCTTTCTCCTGGAGGTGTGTGTCGCCTGGGAAACCCCACCTTTCGACCCCCCAGCTGCAGAGGGTTTTACGGTGAGGAGGGTCTCTGCAGGGAGCACCCCCACCTGGTGTTGGCTTTACTGCTCGCTAAGGATGAAGGCAGTGCACTCTGAGTCGGATCGGAATGGGATCTGGCTTCATGACTGTCGCATGCGGTGGAGACTCGGGGGGGCCTCAGTTTCCCCAGGTGCAAACAGGGACACCAATGCTTTACAAAATTGCTTAGACCCGTGCTTCTCAAGCTTGGCTGCAATGGGTGTTCATCCGAGGAGCAAGACAAACTGCCGGATGCCTTGTCCTATCCCTAGATTTCATTGTTGTGTGGGGGCAGCCTGGGCTTTAGGGTTTTTAAAGCTCCCCTGGAGGTTCTGGCGCCAGGTGGGGACTACATGTATTGGGGCGACCACTTAGTAAGTTATACAATGGCCAACCACTCGGCTAGACACCTGGAAGGAATGTAATATGGCATGTCAAGTGTAATGGGCAAATAAAAAAATTATTTAAAAAAAAATAGCCCTAACCAGTTTGGCTCAGTGGATAGAGCGTCGGCCTGTGGATTGAAGGGTCCCAGGTTCGATTCCGGTCAAGGGCCTGTACCTTGGTTGCGGGCACATCCCCAGTCGGAGGTGTGCAGGAGGCAGCTGATCGATGTTCCTTCCTCTCTCATTGATGTTTCTCTCATCTCTCTCCCTTCCTCTCTGTACAAAATCAATTAAAAATATTAAAAAAAAAGGCACAGTTGAGAGCCCCTGGTGTGAGCAGCAGCTGGAGCCCATGAGCTTTGCACAGGCCTCTGACAATGTCTGGCACCTGAGTGTGGGTCCCCTGAAAGCAGCCAGGAACTCCACAATCCCACTCACAAAGCAATCAGGGCACAGGCAAACCTCATCTCCGGTGGGAGAAGGCAGGACAGCGCGGCCCTGGGCGGGCGGGGCGGCAATGAGGGGGAGGTGGCCTGGTGGCTTCTGGATGCTGTGCCGGGTGCTCGTGAGAATCCACCGAGCTGTACGTTTAGGATCGGTGTCTTTTCCTGAAGCCTGATATGTCTCAAGGACATTTACGGAAAACGTGTATTGGCTTCAAAATAGAAAAAGAAAGCACAACATGGAAAATGTTTTATTCCAAAGACAACACTGTGCCAGTCAACTGCAATTCGACAGCCTCGAGTATGTGTGTGTGTGTTTCCACGTGCGTGGCTGTGGACAGATAGGAAAGTATTTGGTATGATGAGGGGTAGCATGTCCAAGAGAGAAGGTCCTAGTGTTGAAGAAAATCTTAAAACAGGCCAGGCTTATACCAGGAGCTTTTAACCTTGACCCTCCTCTCCTGTGCGTGTATGCAGGATGTAGCCTGATCTGGGGAAGGGAATCCACAGCTTTCAGGAGATTCTCAGCGCGTATGTAACCTCCCATCCCCATCCCAGCAAAAGGCTGGACACAACTGGTTTTGAGAGATGGGTGAGAGCTGGCTGCACGTGTGCCTGGCACGAAATAGGTTCAGTAACGTCAGAGTCTTCCCTTCCCAGCAGGGCCCAGCCTACTGAGGTTGGTTCCCACAGGATCCGGGATCCTGCTCCAGAGACGGTGGGAGGATCTGTCCCCTTGGCAGCGCCCAGGGCAGACGGTGCTGAGCTCCCAGCTCTTCCTCTGAGGGGCCGGACGAGGGCCTGTCTCTTCAGCACCTCGGGGTGGCTGAGCCTGGCGGGCAGCGCCCTGGAGCAGTGCTGGGACTTGCGCTTCCGCGTCAGGGATGACGGAGGAGGTGGGCGAGCGTGAAGGCGATGAGGGGGCTGCACCCGTCCGCAGACCCTCGATACGTCACATAACCATCCATTTGTAAAATGAGAGCATTCTGAGAGCTTTGCCATTTGTACAATGAGAGCATTCCGTCAATGCATCCTCACAAATGGGAGAGTTTCTCCTGTGTAAGATATGGTTATTGCTGAAGTTACACCAGGAACTCATTATGCACCGGCCTCATAATACAGATTTATGCCAGGTTTCGGGTTCTTATATAGAATGAGCAGACATCTATCCAAGGGTTCACTGATTCCCTAATACGTGCCAGGAGTATTTGTGTACATGAATTAGTATTTCATTTAATTCTCTAGCACTCTGATGGGCGGTTACACTCCAGTCCCTGTTTTATAGATGAGGACGCTGATGCTCCAGGTGGTGAGGTAGCTTGACACGCACCACAGCTGAGAGCAAAGACTCAGACCTTCTTGTGACCCGGATCCGCTCTCCTTCTTCCCGTGTCACAGACGGAAGACTCTGTTCTGCCCAGGCCGACTCCTAAGGACAGATTTCACACCCAAAGAGAAGCATGTGGGCAAAGGCCGACACAGAAAAATTAGCTTTGCGGGGCCGCGAAAGGGCTCATTTTTTGGAGTAATTCAAGTTATCGATTTCTGTAATGGAAAAGCGATCGGGGAGCAGTTATACCACCTGAGAGCAGTGCTGAGCGAGGCCCTGGAGGGGAGATGGGATACACAAGATGGCTTGTGCGTGACAGCCTTCTGCTCTCTGTGCCCAGTTCCACAGTAAATGCTGGCAGGTTAGGGAGCTTGTCTTACTCATTTCCACCACCGCCCTCACCCTGAGCCCCTGTCTGTCACAGTGCCTCGCCCTCGGCAGGGGGTGGGAAAGGCAGCCCATCACAGGCTGGTAGGAAGAGATACGCATGTTCAGGTGTGTGATCCTCAGGCTCCGGGGCAATCCAAAACAGCTTAGCAGGTGCAGACAAGTGAATGGTCACTGAATATGATTCAACAGCAGGCAGTCAGCAAATGCCTCAAAGGGGAGCTGTAATGACCAGGGCTGTCCCCCGTGTTGGAAGCTGATTCCAGTACCATTGCCATGGCTGTGATCTGTTGGCTCTGCTCAGGATCCCACCTGTCCTGGGAGGGCATGGATCCCTGAAAATCAAGATTTTGAGGTGGGTACATCCTTGCGGGGCTGAGTGTTTTGCCTGGAAAGTCTGGGCTTGGAGTGTGATGTACCATAAGCAGATGTATAAACAGGCAGATGGATGGATGGATGGATAAAGAAGATGACTAATGGGTCACAGGTGATCGAGAGGGCTGCCTGGCATGAGATGGATGCTTGCAGGCCCTGGAGCGGCAGGTGAATGGATGGGCATTGACGGGCCCTGTGCTCCTCAGTGCAGATCCAAAGACAGGGCCAGAGCTCTCAAGAGGCAAGATGCTGTGTAAGCCAGTCCCCAAATGAACCCCCCATTTGTAACGCTGAGTGATAGATGCGCCCTGTTGGGAAGGATTCTTATCAGTCCAACATCGCCCCAGTAAGTGACTTCTGGGTTCTTGTCAAAGCAGGCACTGCCAGAAGTGGAACCGGGAGGTCAAAGGGCCTGAACAGATTGTACAACATGACCTGCATTTGATGGACCCAGGTGCCGCCCTGAGACCTGACGTGGTTTACCTCACGGCAGCTCTGTGAGGTTGCAGGGCTCGGCTTTTTGGGGAAAGAAACTGAGGGTCAGAGAAGTGAAACAGCTTCTGTGGAGTCCCTTACCAAGTGTGTGGGCAGTGTGTCTGGGATTCAAGCCTGAGTCCAGCGGATCCCAGCATCTCGGGGGAAGAGGTAACTTTTTAAAAAATTTGATTTTAGAGAGAGAGGTTAGAGAGAAGCATCAATTGGTTGCCTGCAACCTGGGAACTGAACCGGCCACCTTTTGGTGCTTGGGATTACACTCAACCAACACACTGGGCAGAGTGGGAAGAGGTAATTTTAAGGATAGAGGAAGGAGGACAGGAGGGAGGGAGGGAGGGAGGGCGTAGAATTTCTGGCTGTGCTCCGTGGCCCAGGCATGGTTCCTCTGGCCACGTGGCGGGCACATACCCTGACTCTGACTCTGGGAAGAACAGGTGCTACCCCCGTGTATCTGAAGCTGTGATACAATGGTGCTTCTGAGACAGGTGAGCTTTCTGGACAGGAGGCAGGGTGGGCCAGGAGGTGCCTGGGGCAGGAAGGAGTCAGATTCCCAGCCAGGCTGTGTCCTCGGGAAGTCACGATTCCTTTGGGGGGCTCAGTCTCATCTGAAAAGGATGGGGCAGGTGTAGAAGACTTCTCAGGTGCCTCTGGATTTAGCGATGGCCCAGGGCTGGGTCCCCAGGGCATTTGACTAGTTCCCTGCAGTGACTCCTGCTACATGCAGCTGTCGAATGCCAGATCCCCCCATGCTCATGTACACCTTGTTTTATGATTATTCTCCCTGGGAGCGGCACGGCCTGAGAACTGAGCTGAGCACACACAATAGCTCTAAGAGATGGTATCCTCATTTCACAGATGAGAAAACAGGTTCAAGGACAGCTCACCCAGTGCAAGTCTTTGCTCAAAGGCCTCCTTCTCAGGGCCCTGACCCACCCTATTTAAAACAGCATTTGGGCCTCTATCCCATCACTGCCAGTTTGCCTTAATGTTGCCCTCCCTGACCCCCAGGAGCACTGATCTCCTTTGGACACACTATAGACTGACTGTGTTGGGCTGAGCCTGCCCTCAGTCATCAGAGCCCTCAGGAATCTAGGCTCATGTTGCTCACATGTGCCTATCCCCAGCCGGCCAGTGCGTGCCAGGTGACAGCTGGTTAAATAATTTGCTCAGGTGTCAGTTACCTGGAGGTGGCGGCCCAGAAGGCTCAAGAACACAGGCGTTGGAGCCAGACAGTTGTGGGCTTGAATCACAGCTTTTGCCACTTAGATCGTCATGTGACCTTTGCAACCTACTTGTTTCTGATCTTTATTTTCTTTGGCAGTAGCGCAGACGGATATTTCTCTCCTAGGATGGAGGTGGGGATTAATGCAGATACACAGGGAAAGTTCCTAGCATATGGTAGGTGTTGCATGAATGTTAGCTTCTCTCCCAAAGGAAGGTTGCTTTTCCCCTTCTTGCTTCTCATTTTTCTCTGACGGTTGACTCTTTTGACCAGTTTGCTGTTCAGCAGCCGTTCCTTAAGAGGACAAGCTGCTGAAGGAGGGGCTGGCGTTATCTGTGGAATTAACCAGCTCATGCTCCATTGCCCTCCCTCTTCCTCCTTTCACTGAGGTGCCTGTTGCCAAGGAGACGTAGCATTAGCCCTGACAGTATGTGGCTGGGGTCTGGCCTACACCAAAGGAGAGGGACAATGGCTGACCCTGGGGAGATTTGCCTCCTGGGCTGACGGGGTGGGTGGGGGCATCATTCTGGAATCTGCTGGAAAAAACCAGCTGGCTCCCCGAGGAAATGAAGTTCATTCACCCATCTCCATGCGGCTTTGGGGGGACTGCATTCCAGTGATGCTGGGAGGGGGTGATGCCCAGACCCTGGGAGGGGGCCATAGCAGCCAGAGTGACACATAACCAAACTCCTGGCCCTCAGAATGGCACCTCCCCAGAGCAGGGCTGGCCACTGAGTAGATGCTCGAAGAGACCCTGCGGGTGATTGACAATTCTGTGTCCACGCAGGCTGGCCCAGCTGGCCCCGTGAGAGAACTCAACACGGGCACTGCCATCTCTTCCTGCAGCTTGAACGAGACCATTGGGGAGACTGTCTCAGACCCCAGGTCCTCCAGGGGTTCCATTCCTTCCTTCTTTCCTTCCTTCACAACCCATCCCTTGACCTTGGGCAGCCTGAGAGATGGTGGCTTTTGCTTCGTTAGCCACCCACATGGAGAAGGAAGAAGCAGAGGTCAGAGTGCAGGCGGGGGCTGGACTGCCATGATGGAGCCTTGCCACTGTCTGTCCCAGCTGTGTGACTCTGGAAGAACCACTCAGCGTCTCTGCAAAACCGAGATGATTAGAGCACCTGCCTCTTGGGGTTGTTGTGAGGATTAAACAAGTTGACTCTTGTAGAGTTTAGAACCAGTACAGACACTCCGAGCTCACTAAATGGAAGCTATTTACAGTCATTCCTGGGAAAAGGCGTATTCTTGGGCAGAATGAAAATAGAATTATTTTTATTATTCGTGTTATTTTAATTTTTATTTACTTTTTCCCTCTTTTTTATTTAAAATAAATCTTTATTGTTCAGTTTATTACTCCCCTTCACCTGATTCCCCACCTCCCACCCCATGCCCTTACTCCCCACCACTGTCCTCATCCATAGGTGTAAGATTTTTGTCCAATCTTTTCCCGCACCCCTGACACCCCTTTTCCCCCGAGAATTGTCAGTCCACTCCCTTTCTATGCCCCTAATTCTATTATATTCACCAGTTTATTCTGTTAATCAGATTTTCAATTCACTTGAATTTTAGATTCACTTGTTGATAGATATGTATTTGTTGTTCATAATTTTTACCTTTACCGTTTTCTTCTTCCTCTTCTTAAAGAATACCTTTCAGCATTTCATATGCTGGTTTGGTGTTGATGAACTCCTTTAGGTTTTTCTTATCTGTGAAGCTCTTTATCTGATCTTCAATTCTGAATAATAGCTTTGCTGGGTAGAGCACTCTTGGTTGTAGGTTCTTGCTATTCATCACTTTGAATATTTCCTGCCATTCCCTTCTGGCCTGCATAGTTTCTGTTGGAAATCAGCTGACAGTCGTATGGGTGCTCCCTTGTAGGTAACTAACTGTTTCTCTCTCGCTGCTTTCAATATTCTCTTTGTCTTTTGCCCTTGGCATTTTAATGATGATGTGTCTTGGTGTGGTCCTCTTTGGATTCCTTTTGTTTGTGGTTCTCTGTGCTTTCTGGACTTGTAAGTCCATTTCATTCACCAGGTAGGGAAAGTTTTCAGTCATTATTTCTTCAAATAGGTTTTCAGTATCTTGCTCTCTTCTTCTGGCACCCACATAATTCTGATGTTGGTACACTTGAAGTTGTCCCAGAGACTTCTTACACTATCTTCACATTTTTGGACTCTTCTTTCTTTTTGTTTTTCTGGTTGGGTGTTTTTTGCTTCCTCATATTTCAGATCTCTGGTTTGATTCTTGGGGTTCTCTAGTCTGCTGTTGGATTTCTGTGTATTATTCTTTATTTCAGGCAGTGTATGCTTAATTTCTGACTGGTCATTTTCCATTTTTTGACATTCTCATTAAGATCCTTGAAGGTCTCACTACGTTTCTCAGAGGTCTCACTAAGTTTCTCGGCAGTTTGTAGAAGGTTTTTGAGTAACCTTATAAATGTACTTTTGAACTCTATGTCCAGTAGTTTGCTTCCCTCCATTTCTTTAATTTGTGACATGTTTCTTTGTCCCTGCATTTTGGCTGCTTCCCTGTGTTGATGGAGTGGCTTTGTATGCTAGTTGTCCTTTATGGCCCAGAAGCTCCACCTCCCCAATCACTTGAGATGGACACTCTTGGTGTACCCCTTTGTGGGCTGGGTACACAGTCTTGTTGTAGTTAAGGCTTGATTGCTATTGGTACACTGGGAGGAACTGACCTCTAGGCTAACTGACTGTGAGGATTAGCTGTGTCTGTGAGGATTAGCTATTAATGGAAGAACTGCTGTGCTGGAGACACCCCTCTGGGGCAGGACTTGCTTCAGTGGGGCTTTGGTGCTCACGGAGTCTGCCTCTTGAGTGTGTCACTTATGTATGTGAGGAGTTGAAATCTGGTGTCATCTTACACTGATCTCTAGGTATACTGGTTCCTGGATCTCCAAGGAGGTGCAAATCAGCTCGTGTCTGAGGGCACCCAGTAGGAGCTACAGGGGGATCTTCAGATTTATCCTCTTTTCGTGGAGTTTGGAAGTTTTGGAGTTGTCTGATCCAGTTGCAATTTGTTAGGTTAAGCTGCTAGAGGGCAGGCCATTCATTATGCAAAAGCTACTGCACACAACTCAGCGGATTTGTAAATTGGGTGGGGCAGGGTCTCAGGGAATCGCTAGGCTAGAGTGTAGCAAACAGCGCTGGCTGCCAGCTAGCCCTCTCTGTCATGTTCTGTTCCGAGTCCCACGTCCTTCGCCCCAGCACAGTAAACAATGATTCCTGTGTGCACCTCTGTGAGAAAGCCACCCTCTCTTTCCAACCCAATGGCCAACAGTCCAGTTTCTCCCTGTATGAGTCTGGGTCCCCACAATCTTGCCGGAAACTGGAGTTCAGAGAGTTGGGAACTTGTAACTCCCTCCCAACTGAAGAAAACAGCACTCACCAGCCCAATTTACACGCGTCTCCATACCCTGCCTTTCTGAGCCTCTGCATATTCTACAAGGTCTCAATGCACTTTTTCCTTTCCTTCTAGTTGTAGAACTTCCACTCCACCAGCTTTCCTGTGGTTCTGGAGGATAGTCGTTTTGTCTTTTAGTTGTAGTTTTGGTGTGGCTGTGAGAGGCAGCATGTATAGGTATATACCTTATGCTGCCATCTTGGTTCTCCTATTTGGTTTTTCTTGGGGGGGGGAAAAAAGAGGGACGTTCTGGCAATGCTGGTCCACCTTCTGGCTCTGCTGGAATGAGTCCTGGCTGCCCCCTTCAGGGAGGCTCAGCTCCTGCATCAGCATGGGCTTCTCAGGCCCATTCCATTACTTGTCAGCCCCAAGGCATTCAATATTTCTGTTACAAACTCAAATCCAGCGTAAGCCAATAACGATGTCAGGAATGGGGCTAGGGCAGTTGCCACTCTGTTGACTAATGAGTTTGTCGACCATTGGGCTAGGTAGTAAAGGAAAGGCTGAATTGTCTGTGTTTGGAAGGGCAAGGCAAGAGTTTGCCCCCCTCCTCTCCCAGGGCCTCAGAAGGGGGGAGCATTAGAAGAAAGAGGGGGTTGGAAGCCTGAGCCTGAGAGCTTGGATGCCGTTCTGTGCCCACTCACCTGTGACTAGTTCAGCACAGAATACTCCATGTCCTGAACTGGGCTCCTGGCCCACTGGGGAGGCCTATTATTTCAGAACAGAAAATGTTGAGTTTGGTTCACTACCCACTTGTCCTCTGTATCTATTAGCCTCATATTTCTTCCAACACAAACATCTTGGGGTCAGGAGACTTGGCCACGCATTGGAGGGACCTTGTCATATTCCTTGTTGTGTGTGTTTGTGTGGGGTGGGGGTGGGGCGGAGATGAGGATTTCACACAGGAGGCTCTCAATGAATATTTGTGAAATAAATATATGAACAAATGCAGAGAGCTTGCTTTCTGGTATACTGGTAGCAACCGCTAAATTTAGCTAGAGCTTTTATTTTTTAATTTGTTTTTAATATATTTTATTTTATTATTATTATTTAAAAATATATTTCTTTATTTTTTTTTCTCTTTATTGATTTCAGAGAGGAAGGGAGAAGGAGAGAGAGATAGAAACATCAATGATGAGAGAGAATCATTGATTGGCTGCCTCCTGCATGTCCCCCACTGGGGATTGAGCCCGCAACCCAGGCATGTGCCCTTGGCTGGAATTGAACCCGGGACCCTTCAGTCCGCAGGCTAATGCTCTATCCACTGAGCCGAGCCGGCTAGGGCTATTTTTAATATACTTTATTGATATTTTTACAAAGAGGAAGGGAGAGGGATAGAAAGCTAGAAACATCAATCAGCTGCCTCCTGCGCACCCCCAACTGGGTACATGCCCTTGACCGGAATCGAACCTGGGACCCTTCAGTCCCCAGCCGATGCTCTATCTATTGAGCCAAACCAGATATGGCTAGCTAGAGCTTTTAGAAAGCTCCCCTCCCCCTTTATAAAAAATATATATTGTATTGATTTTTTTACAGAGAGGAAGGGAGAGGGATAGAGAGAAACACTGATCAGCTGCCTCCTGTACTCCCCCCAACCCTCCCCACCGTTGGGGATGTGTCCGCCACCAAGGTACATGCCCCCGACTGGAATTAAACCCAGGACCCTTCAGTCCACAGGCCGACACTCTGTCCACTGAGCCAAACTGGTTTCGGCGGGAAGCCCCTTTGAGTCCCATTCCTATCCCACGCACTGGGCTATGGTTGGAGGAAGGCAGGGTGGGGACAGCAACTTACCACCGTATGCCAGAGGCTAGCTCAGTACCTGACACCTAGTAGGTATTCCACAAACATTTGATGAATAAGTGAGTGAATGAATGAATGTAATGAAGAGCCTTCCGGATACTGTAGCTGTACTCTTAAAAGCTGGAGGGATTTTGAATTCCCCTTAATAACTCATCTGGCCTCACTGACCACTTAGGATAAAACAGCACAAACATGCCCTCCCTTCAGAAACTCAAAGTTCGGGGATCCGTGGCCACTGCCGAAGAGCCATCCTCGGAAGCCTGCTGTCACCCGAATCTCAGACGTCCTTGGCAGGCTGCCTCACTAGCGTTCCTGTCCCTTTTACTGGTGGTGTGTGCGCGCCTGGTCAATGGGCACTATTGTCTTGTCATTTACCATTGCATTTGGAGCCATCACCTCTGTGTGTTTTGGGTTTTACTTATCTTATATCTTAGATCCATTTGTTTGTTTCTGAAAAGGCAGCATCTTCCGGAACATCTAGGGAATAGTCTGAACAGTGACTGCTGTCTGATACCTGCCCTGACAAGACGGTGCGTGGGAGAGGGCTCCGGTCCTGGCTCGGAGACCAGCCTGCTGTGACCTTGGGCAGAGCACTTCGTCTCGCCGAGTCCCCTCTCTGGGGCTCTTGGAGATCTTTAATTCCCTGTCAACACACAGGAGTGGGCTTCCCGGAAGTGGAGTGGTTTTTAAGTTGATGTATGCTTTTCTGTGAAATGGTAGCTATTTTTAATTGGAAAAATTTTCATTTAAGCTCCTGTGCCGAGTGTAAAAACAGCACTAGCTACAAGGCATTCATACTTTGTAAATTATTTGGAGTATTAATATTGTATCATAAAATGGTAGGCTTTTTTGGTTAAATATATTTTAAAAAGGCTTCCGCATTCCTAAGTGTGATTTTATTGTATCTTGGGGTGATGTGTTTTTTCCTCCACGAAGAATAGATCTGTGATTTATAATGAACGTGCACACCGAGGCTGGCCATGAAACTACTCTGTGGCTTTACGTCCTTCCCAAAGCGACAGGAGCTTCTAGTTTCTAAGCATGTTGCAGAGGAGACCAGGTTGCAAGGTTCTTTCTAGAACTCCAGGGAACCTGAGACTAGCCATGCCTATGTCCAGCCATACAATGGGGTGTCCTAGGGGAAAAAGGACCCCCAGGGATACACCAGCTCAATTCTTATTTTGATGAGGAAAACAGAGGCTCCTAGTGGAGAACTGACTTCCCCAGGTGAAAGGCCTCAAGTCCTCCCTCTGTGTCTAGACCTTGATGATCCCACGTTCCTTACCTGGTGCAAACCCCGTCGCCCCAATGTGATCATCAATGCACACACCCAATCCATTGTTCATGTCCAGGGACACATTCCCTGTCCTATGATTTGCTTTCCAAGCACCAAAGGATGGAAGGGCCGCTGCTAACGGGGCACTCCAACCAATGTCTACATTGCCCTGGACACACTTTCCCCAGCCTAGCTAGGCAGAGAGTTTATTGGCATCATTTCTCCAGAAAGAGGCTGGAAGACTTAGTAAGTTCAAACTTCAATATTTTTATCAAGATTCCCCAAGGGCTACCCTTTTCTCCTCCCATTGTCACCACCAACCCCCATCAGGCTTTCTCTACTGTAGGAAGTCAGGGTGCACAGCACAGAACAGCACAGGCCAAACCAGCAGGCACATGAAACATTATCGAATCCACTGAGCAACAAACACCTGAGAGCCATCTTTGTTAAGGGCAAAATGAGCCGCTCATGATACAGGAGGATACAGGAAAGACGAGACTATCTGGATTCTTCTGGAGCAGGGGAGGCTGGATTGTGGTTGAGAGGAGACTTTCCTTTCCTGCTTTCTCAGAAAACATGCAAAGAAAGGCTTCACACACAACTAAGGTTACCCACATATCAATATTTTCAAATTTCCCTTTTCAAAGATGGCTGCCCCTGCTGTCCATTCAAAGAGCGCTTGCAGCTGAATCTCTGGGCGTGGAGAGAAAGACAGGCGGCAGGAGAAATTTAGTTTTCCACAAAGGTTGTTGGTTTTTTTTCCTTTATTGTTGGGATTTAAAATGCATATAACTGAAGGCAAAGTCCGAGGCCTAGAGAAAGATATGAGGCCCGAGAGAGAGGCTCTGAGATTCTAAAGGCGGCAGAAGGATACCCACCTAAAAAGGCCACTTGAGCTGCAAAAAGGATGGAGCAGAGATAGAAAATGGGAAAAAGAGAAAAGGAGTAGGGGTAGGGTCGGGGAGGGGGAAAGTGTTAGGGAGGAAGAAGACAAATAAATACCAGTTCAGAAATTCAGACAAAGATATGGAGTAGGAGCTAGTTTATACCCCAGGTAAGAGTAGATGGGCTGGCCTCCAGGTGAGAGCATTTGTTTTAGGAAATGTGAGGAGGGAGAAATAAGAAGAGCAATGGCTGGAGAACACAGCACTCTAGGGGCCCTTCAGTTGGTGGCAGTAGTGGTTGCGCTTCTCCAAGCCTCTCTCATGTCTTCCTGGAGACTCAACCAGGGGTCTAAGGAGCTGCCATCCGACCAGGAGAAGGCAGGGACTGGGGACCTTGATCTGGGGCCTCCCCAGAGCTGCCCAGCAGATGGTGAAGTCTTTGCTACTGAACTGCGGCCAGGGCTGACTCACCCACACAGGCTGTGCCATCTTCGTTGGGCTCGTAGCCCCGACTGCACTTCTTGTTGGTCCGACATCTGTAGCTTCCATAGGTGTTGACACATACGGGCTTGTCTCGGGGGCACACGAACGGGAACTGGATGCATTCGTTGGTGTCTGAAAGGGAAGGGAATCACTCCCTCAGGAGGGTGTGGGTCCTCGCTCAGGCTCTGCGGTCCCACCCACTCTGTGACTGGGACATGTCCCTTATCTCTGGGCCTCAATGTCTTCACTTCAGTCCCCTGGGCTGACTCCTATTGTGCTTGGCTCTACATATGAGGGGTGCTCAGGCTCAATCCTGGGTCTTCTATCTACCATACTTTATTGAGGTGGTCCCTGCATACCTGAATGATTCCTGACTTCCTACCTCCAGCCACAACCTCTCTCGGGGGCTCGAGACTCGTGAATCTGTCTAACACGCATCTTAAACGTAGTAGGTCCCAGGTGGAACTTTAGATTCCCTCCAGTCCTCAGACCTCTCCTGCTCCCAGTTCCCATCTTCCCTAACTCAATCAATCATCAAGCAGAAACCTGTAATACCCAATTCTTTCTTTTTCCTTATCAATGTAACAACAGCTCCCATTAGTTCTGCCCTGACGGTATCCCCCTTGTTTGCCAACCTACTTCTCATTCTCATTCTTCTGTCACCGGCCATTCCCAGCTAGCACCCTCTCTTGCCTGGATTTCTGCAGCTGCCTCCTGACTGGCCTCTGGGCTGCCATGCCTCCCTCCGATCCCATTTGCAATTCGGCAGCCAACGTGATCTGTTGAACACGTGACCACAGCACGCCACTCGCCTGCTCAACTGCGTAGGGCCCTGCGAACAAAGTCCAGACACCTTTCCGGGGCTCCACGACTCTCCCGGGCTTGGGTCTGACTCCTCTGTCCTCTCTGGGCGCACCAGCCTCCTGCCTGTTCCTCTGACATTCCAAGCCTTTTTCCTGCCTCGTGGTCTTCACTTCCCTCAAGTGTTTCCATGGCCAGACCCTTCTCACCTTTAGGTCTCAGCTCAAAGGTCCCCTCCTCTGAGACCTGTCCTGACCACTCTGTCTAGAACAGTCTCCAGAGAGCACCTTGCTTAACAGGTTCTTAACTCATCTAGCCCAGCTGTAGGGTCACGTGTGATGGTCTATCTCCCCCTACGAGGATGAACACCCGCAAGGGGAGGTGCTTGGGCTGCATTCCCAGCTCCCCACATGGGGCCCGGTGTGTGGGAGGCACATATATGTCCACTGGAAAAGGAAAAGGAAGAGGCGGCTGGATTGGGGATCTCACAGGGACCTTCCAGGGCACAAGGAAGATGTGGGAATTTCTGTGTGTGCGCACCGTCTCTTTGGAGTGGCTAGAGTGGGGACATGAAGAGTGGAGGGAACTCATTTCCTCCTCTTAGAGCCATACTCCTCCCTTCCTCACCTGTGGTCCGTTGTCCACACAGTGCCCTCCACCGGAACACTTTTTCCCCTCTCTTGGCCTGGCAAAATCCTCATCACCCCTCAGGTCTCAGCTGACATCCTGATCTCTCTGGGGTGTCTTCTTGAACCCTCCTAAGACTGGTTTGGGCCCTACCTCTTTGCTACCTCACAGCCCCTTCCCTCCCCCACCCCAGCCTCTCATACTCTGTGGGCCTTGCTGTGAATTTGTGTGCCTCTCCCATGAGCTCTAAGCCCTGGAGAGGGACTATCTGTCTTGTTTACTCTTGTATCTCAGTGGCAAACACATTTGCCTGGGGCGGACGGACACCTGCAGAGTGAACTTGGGAAGAATGCTTCCTGTGGACTGAAAGGCCAGAGGCATCCTTGATCTGACCCCTTATTGTCAGCCAATGGGATGGAAGACATTTGTGAGCCTTCTGGATGCTGAGCCCCTCAGCTGCCCGCCTCCCACTCCGGTCCTTGGGGGCCCTTCCCAGAACTGCTGTTCTGGCAGCACCACAGCTCCCTGCCCACCTTCCCCCATATTGCTCAAGGCTGCCACCTCCTTGTACTGAGACCACATCCCACACCCCGGCTGGCTCCAATGTCCTGGCAGTTCCTCCGGCTGAAAATGCCATCTCTCCACGGGGCCCCGTGCCTTCCCAGCCTCCACAGCCCCAAGCAGTCAGGCCTCCCTGTGAACACTGTCCAGGCCGTGGTGTGCCTCGTGGCCACGCTCTCTGTATTCATGGCTCAGAAGCTCTGCCAGTTCCCAGAACTGTGATGGTGATTCAGCCTGCCGGTCCGCTAATGTCACTCCCACCTTCCTGAGTCACAAGGCGGTTGTCTTGGCATCTGGAGCCCCAGGGACAAACAATAGGCTCCCCTCCCCACTTTCTACCCCTTGTCTGCAACCCGAGCCTTGCCAGGATGCAGGCTGACTGTCCCCAGCGAGAGTCTGGCCTCTGCTCCATCCCCCGGTGCCTGCAGGCAACTCACCCATGCAATGGCCATTTTCCTGCTGGGAGAATCCTTGGCCGCACTGCAAAGTGGGCAGAAGCAGAGACACTAGTGAGTTGAGAAGATGGCATCTCAGGCCCTATCACAGCCACAAAGCAGCTGTCACCCCGGCCCCAGAATGAGGGATGTTCTTAGCTCTGGGCCTGGAGGGGCCCCTCCCTACCAGGACTCCTTCCCTTCCACTGAGAATAGGACACTGGGCGGGGGGGAAGGCCAAGAACAGATTCAGTCCAAACTCCTACTCATTCCCCTCACGCGGGACCCACGTGTCTGAGCGGGACAGGTAACAGAAACTGGCCCTCCCGTGGCCTTGCCCTGAGCCCGAGCCTGAGTGTCAGTGGGGGCCACGGGTAATGAGGGGTGGGAGAAGCTTTCTGAGGTGTCTGCTCACTCCCCAGACCCTCTTCTCTGAGAACCTTCCCCACTCCCAGGGGTGGCACCTGCCAGCCAGGCTACCCCCCATTTCTCTGGGCCAGGCCAGCTGGGCCAGGGGTGGGCATCCCAGCAGGAGGATGAGTCAAAGACGTTGCGGCTAGAATTTGAACTGAGGCGGAGACAGATTTGGAAACCTGGTGACTCCAGGCTGGGGGGGGCTTTGCTATGTCTACATGGGAGTTTCGGGGATAGCAGACTGGTGGCAGGCCAGGGAGACTCCAAACAACCCTTTTCATGAGACAGAGAATATCAGCTGTCAGTACCCAGCGAGAGAGAGGGGTGGTGGGGATTATTAGGGAAGGGTAATGACCTCCTCACCCCCAGGCCAGTGCACGAATGACAAAGGTCCTTGAGCTCCTGGGGCTGAGGCTACTGAGCTGCCTGGTTCCTGCGCATCCTTAGCTTTCCATTGGACTTGGTGAGCTCCCCTAGAAGTCTCCTTAGAGGTCCCCTCTTCGGTGTGCGTTTAAGTGGGTTCCTGTTATTTGCAGCCAAGTGACCCCCCTCAGAGTTAGAATCTAGAGCTCTTTCTCCAAGAGCTCCCAGAGGCCTGACCCCACCCTCAGAACTAACACAAGGCTTGCCAGGAAAGAGCTGGGAGGGAAGCAGGAGACCTGGGGTCAATTCTGAACTCTGCTCCCAATTGGCTGGTTTTCCTCCCCTGTAGAATGGGGTGCAAGAATACCTGTCCTGCCAATACCCCCCGCTTTCTGTGAGGAGCAGAAGAGATGTGCATGTGGTCCTATGATGCAAACTACAAATGGTGGGATCGTCACGAAGCCTGCTCTTTGCTAGGATTTCCATCACTCTAATCCAGAGGCACAGTCTGCAGATTCCGGGGAACCCAGTTTCAGCCCATGCGTTGGTGGGTGAGGCCTCTTTTCTGGCCCTCAGGCCCAGATGCCTTTCTCACCTCCAATGGGGCTGGGTCCTGAAGTCTGTCCTCCTCCCGGGGGTAGGGGATCTCTAGCACCGAGTTCATCTCCCCGCTGGCCACGTTCCGGCTCGCCACCTTGCCATCCGGCCATGTCACCTCCACGCTGCTGGCTTCATCCTTCCCTGAGGGAGACGGAGAGAAGGTCAGCAGTGGAGGAGGAGGAGGGGGGAGTGGGTCCTTATTCATTTCCTCACTCATTAGATAAAAGACAGGAGTTGAGCATTGCTCAGTGCTGGGATAGCAGTGAGCGTGCAGAGTCCAGCGGAACTACCATGATGGTGATGTCCGTCTGTGTGGCCCAGCACAGCGGCCACACCCACATGTGGCTGTGGAGCAGGAACTCGGATTTTAAATTCCATTTAGTTTTCATTAAGTTACACTGAAATAGCCACCCCAGCTAGTGGCTCTCTAGAACCTTTAGTGGACAGGCCAGTCAGCATGAGGCTGTTTTGGGGAGAGAATAGGGCCTGGTGATGAACAGCTGGCTGTGGAGTCCTGGGTTCAAATCCTGGCTGTACTCCTTCCTGGGAGGCTGGAAAGAACCTGGTGGGGGCAGCTATCTGGGACACCTGGGGACAGGTAGGTCCCAGCTCTGCCGCTGACTTGCTGCATCATCGGGAGCATGTCACATGTTTGTATTCATGTTGGTATTTATGTTTGTGTGTATGTTATTTGTGTTTAAAGCCTGCTACGGACAAGGCTCTTTCTGTCACCGGGAATGTTCTGGTTTCCAGGGAGCGTCCACTCCAGTTGGGATAGACAGGCAAACAGATGAACAAATAAACAATGTCAGCTATTGACTGGTTCTGTGAAGAAAACGAAAACAGAAATGGAGTGAAGAGGCACTGGGGCTGGCTGGGGTCAGGGCAGTCCGGGATGGGCTCTGGGGGAGAAGGCATCTGAGCTGAGCCCTCAATAAGAGCTGAGGCGAGTAAGACCGGGAAGGTGGCGGGTGCAGGAGCAAGCCCACGCGGCGAGGCCGAGATGTGGACAGAAGCTGACAGGGAAGCTCCGAGAACATGCCCGCTGCCTCCACCACACACATCCACGGAGCCACGCATTGCATCACTGGCAGAAAACAAGTTGGAGAGATTTGTCAGGTGTTTAGGCATTGTCAGAACCGGCCCGGCTCCCTGCCGAAGGCGCCGTGGCAAGGTCAGGCTAATGGTGATGGATTGGGGTGGAGAGGAGAGGGAGCTGGGCCTCGCCTGCGGAGAGAAGCTGTTCTCCTCCGTTCCCTGGGGAGGAGGGAGCGCGCGGCAGGGAGGGAGAGAGGGTGCAGCCCCCTTGTTATCACCCAGCCGAGCTGACCGGATGTGGGCGGCTGCTCAGGAGTCCACACACACACACTCCCCCGGCGTCACTCGTGGGCTGAATAGATAATGTCTCACCCCGTGGAGGTGCTCCTTTCCCCTGACTGTCTGCAGACGCCGAGGAAACAAGTGGGACCGCAAAGTCCCTTTGCACATTTATAGAAGCTTTTGGCCATCCTGCCCATCCGTGGATTTCTCAGGCACTGGGGCCGAGGGTCGTCTGTGAAACATCTTCATGTACGAAAGGGTGCCCATCTTTCAGAAAAGGCGTGGAAGCCACGCCCAGACTTTGGGGAGAAATGCTCTGCAGACTCCTGTGTTGCTGAGTGGGGTGGGGCTGAGGCAGCGTGGGGTGCAGGGAGGCCCAGGCTCCTGGGAACCTTCCAGCGCCCTGCTGCTGTGCTTCCAGTCAGGGAGGGCACGGGCCAGCTGCCACGCTCTGAAGGGTCAGCCTGGGCGGCCCTCCTCTGTGGGCAGGTGGGGTGGGCAGCAGTGCCAGTAAGAAGCGTCGGGAGGGAGCAGAGACCCCCACGCACCGTGCAGCTCTTCTTCCCACAGAGACCCTCCCTCGCAGGCCGCCTTCTGGTTCCGGGGCTCGCTTTATTCAGCTGGAAAACATTTCTCGGAACCCCTTGATGGCCCCACCCCCTCATTCGATAATAACTCCTTTTGGGGAAGGGGGTAGAATTGGGGTTGGGTGGCAGCTACAGACTTATTCTGGTTTTGAAGCAGTTTCTAAAGGCTCTGGCATTTGTAGGGTGTGCAGTATCCTTATGTAAAAAGTAAACATTTTTCCATGTAAAAAAAAAAAAAAAAGGAGACAAAGAGAAGCAACTGTTTGTCACGCAAGCCAACAGAACGGCTCCATGAATACATTTCCCAGCCTGGCTGAAGCGCCACAAATAACTCGAAAGAGTCGCCGCATATTCACAGACGATCCCAAATTTACATCCTGGGTTTGCTGCATGTATTTCTGAGTCCTGCTTCCTTCCTTCCTCCAGACCCAGGGCGGAGCCGGGCCTCGGAGATAAGAAAGCCAGGCGAGCAGATCTCAGTGGGACTTGCTCCCCTGCCGGTGATTATTCTGCTGACGTGGGTACTCCCTGGGGGCCTCAGTTTTTCCATCTGTAAGATGGGGATATGACTGGAGCTCTAGCACTTCTGGGAGGCACAGTTCTTCCCTGAATGGGAGCCCTACCTGGGCTGTCACCTGTAGCATCTCCACCCTCATCATCTCACACATGGGAGCACCCTGCGGTTCCCAAAGGGCTTCCACTTGTTGGCAACAAAACAAGAAAACAAGTTCACCAAACTCCACCAGGTGATGCTCCGAGATAGCACATCAGAGCCTCATGGCAGCTCCGCGAGGAAGGAAGGAGAGTCAGCAGGAAGGGGACAGACGCGGGCCCGTCCTGCAGGAGCGGAGTCCCGGGCGGCAGTGATTATGTTACGGGCAGCTGGGAAAGTGCAGCCATAGTGTGGGGGCCACGAGGCCAGAGAGGCGGGTGTCAGCAGTCCTTTCAGTTGGGTGTTGTAGAAGTGCGAGTCCGTGAGGCAGTGCAGGGTAGGAAGGAGCGAGCCAGGGGGAGGCTGCAGCACGGGCAAAGGCATGAGGTGTGCAAGGGCCTGTGTGCTTGACGATCAGGAGCAGTGCAAACGGGGGAAGCAGAGCCTGAGAATGTGCATTGGGTGGGGTGGGTGGATGGGAGAGGAGCCTGGGAGGGACTCGGGAGCCTTACATTTGAGGCCCACTTGCACCCAGGGAGTCGTTTTATCCCCACTCTTCGGATGTAGACACTGAGGCTTGGCGAGGCAAAGCACGCTGCAGGGGTGCGAGCTAGGACTGGAAACCCAGGCTCCGGCCCCCAGGCCCGGCTGTTCCCTCCGCCCCAGACATTGCCGACCTTCATGCAGCTGCACAGGGCGGCCTTTAAGTGGCCGGCGTGCCAGGCCTGTGGGTCTGCGAGCAGAGGTGGCCCCATTAACCAGCCGCCGCCCTCCGGCAGCTTTGAAAGGACAAAGGCCAAGGAGGCACAGAGAACTGTGCTTTTCAGAAGAATTACAAGCGAAGCAGATGGTGGGGATACAGTTGGCGGAATATTTTTGCACTTTAATAAAGCAATTTTCATGTGGGCCACTGAATTTTCCTTCCCTAAATGAGCACCAGCCGCAGGAAGGCAGCTCTGAATCACTTGCAAACAACTAGCTGAAAGGAAGGTGGTGTGTGTGCGTGTGTGTCTGTGGAGGGGGTGGGTAGGGGGGGTGGGCAGGTACATTCAATGCCTGAGGTGGACTAGCAGAGTCGGGGAGCCCCTGATGGAGGCGGGCAAGTAGATTATTGGTATTTGTTTTCATCTTTTGGGTTTTGTTGAGCTGCCTCAGCCCTCTGCTGGCTAGGAAATGGAGATCCAGAGTGTGGGATACGTAGGAGTGGGTGTGCAGAGCAACTGGGGGGCACTCAACAAGGGCTGCGAGTGGAAACACTTATTTATGAGCCTGGCGGGCCCTCTGCACCAGGAGGAGCGGGGAGAGGCCAGGGCGGGGTGGAGAGGGGAGGAGGAACAGGCCAGGGGCCCACTGAGCAGGGGTGGCTGGGGCGGAGGCTGACGCCTCCAGAGGGACAGTTCCGCAGGATGAAGCCGAGAGCGTTCTGTGCCAGAGTGGGCCCTCCGGACAACGAAAGACCCAGCGAGGCACCTGAATTTTTATGGTGTGGTTCCACACAGCCCAGATCCCTTGGATTTGGGAGTACACGGGAGGGTCTGAGAAGCTGAACCCTCTAACCACACACCGCTCAGGGCTGACGGAGCCAGGCCTGCAGCTCCTGCCAGGGCAGAGATGAGCTGGAGAATGTGCTGAGGGGTGAGGGGGTGGGAACAGGGGGCGTGAGGAGGAGGAAGCCTCCTGGGTGCTGAGAGGCTCACCTATGCCCCTACGTATATGTCCACAGGCTCATCGCCCCTGGCTTGCAAAGGAGGCCGGGTGACCCCTGGAGGGAGGCAGGAAGTAGGGGCAGGTGGGGCGAGCCGGCGGGTGGTGAGTGCTGGATGGGGAGCTTCCTGCAGGCCTCTCCCCTAGAGACCTCTGCCTTCAGCACGGCTTCGAGCCCCACATCCACTGTCTGGCCTTCATGTTCTGGACCTGCCCCTTCTTACCCCAAATATCACAAAACAAACTGCTCAGGATTGAGAAACATCAGACTATCCATCAATAGGGGGCTTGCTAGATAAATTATGAACGCTTCCACACAATGCAATACGGTGCAGCAAAATATTAAAAACAGAGCTGCCCTACGATCCCTCTGCCCCAGACATGGCCGATCTTCATGCGGCTGCACAGCCAGGGTTCCCCCAACTCCCAGACACGGCATCGGGTGGCCTTTAAGTTGAGTGCCCCCGGCTGCTTCTGCACACCCACTCCTATGTATCCCACACTCTGGATCTCCATTTCCTAGCCTGCAGAGGGCTGAGGCAGCTCAACAAAACCCAAAATATGAAAACAAATACACTTCTGGGTATTTAACCGAAGAAAATAAAAAACAAAAACACTAACTTGGAAAGGAATACACACACACACACACACACACACACACACCCCTATGTTCATTGTGCATTATTTACAATAGCCAAGAGACGGAAGCCAACTATATGTCCGTCAATCGCTAATAAAGAAGATGACGTGTCTCACACACACCATGGAATATTACTCTGTAGCCTAAAGGAATGAGGCCTTGCCATTTGTGACAACATGGATGGGCCTAGAGGGTATTATGCTAAGTGAACTAAGTCAGACAGAGAATGACAAATACTGTACCTGGGGCCCCTGCTAGTGGCCCTGAGCTCCTACTCCCCCTCACTCCCTCCACCCCCCACTCCCCTACCCCCGTGCACGGCAGAGCTTGGCTTGGGCTTTTCCGGTTCTCCAGACCTGCTCCATTCCACCTGCCCTGAGCCTGGCCTCGGTGCTCCCGCCAGACCATCCCCTTTATGTGGACACACTAAGCACCCTTCTTTCTGGGCCTTTGTTCAAGCCAGCGCAGTCCCGAATGCTCTCCTTAGCCCCCTAGCTACACCTTCTAAACTCCCACTGTCCTGGACCTAGTCCTGGGGCTCACCTTTTTGGCAAAACTGCCCAGAGCAAAATGAGGATCTCCTTCCCGGGTCCTCTGGCAGCCACTGGGCCAGGATGATGGCACATCCAAGTCTGCCTTGCACCGAGTCTCTCTGTCCCTCTGCTTCTCTCACTGGACTGGGAGCTGGGAGGGCAGGGAGCCTTTCTTCTTCGGATGTGCCCGTCTCTTTCCCCGTCTCCGTGTCTCTGGGTCTCCCCCAGGCCCTGTCTCAGTCTGTCTCCACCCTGTTCTCTTCCCTCAACCCTTCCTTCCACACAGCCTTCCCCATGGGCCCCCTCTCGTCCTGAACCATTGCTGGCCCCTCATCCATCAGGAGGGCCTGAGTTGTGCTGGCCCATGAAGAACCTCATGAATGTGGCAGTCTTGGGGCTGCAGCGTTGGAGACTGTTTGCCCCTCGCTGTGTCCCAGGCTGCTGGCCCTGCTGCCTGTGAGCAGCCTTCCTTCAGTGCTGCTCTGGCCATGGATCCGGGCAAGAGAGAGGAGTGTGCGGGGGTGTGGGAGAGGCCATGGAGCAGTTTGAGCCAGAGTTCAGACCCAGAACAAATCCCATGGCTTGCAAGATGCAAGGATTGGCAGTCAGGAGGGGCTCCTACTAGATGCGTCATCCATAATCCTGAGCATGGGAGGCAGACAGTCATAAAGGGGCACAGAGGCTCTTGGGCCCACCAAATGACCTGGCCCGGACTGCCCAGGTGAAGAGCAGGACTGTTATCTTGGAAGGGCAGGATTGTTATCTTGGAAGGATTCCCTCAGCCCAGCCTGCACCCTCTCCAATCCAGGACTCCTTAGGGGATGTCTGACTGCCAGTTTAGGCTGGATCCCAGCAGTCGGACCTCCCTCTCACAATCCTGGATGGCTGACTCCTAACCGCTCACCTGCCTGCCTGATCACCGCTAACTGCCTCCCCTGTCAGCCTGATCAGCCCTAACCACCTCTGCTTGCTGGCGTGATTGCCCCTCACTGCCACTTCCCCTAACCCCCGCCAGCCTGGTTGCTCCGAATTGCCATCCTGCCAGCCTGATCACCCCCAACTGCCACCCTCCTGCTGGCTTGGTTGCCCCATGCAGCCTGTTGTTTGGTCACCCCTCACTAACCCCCCCTGCTGGCCTGGTTGCTCCATGCAGCCTGTTTGGTCTTCCATTCTGTTACGATGGTTGCTTAGGCTTTTTTTTTGTAATATATTTTACTGATTTTTCACAAAGAGGAAGGGAGAGGGATAGAGAGTTAGAAACATCCATGAGAGAGAGACATCGATCAGCTGCCTCTTGCACACCTCCTACTGGGGATGTGCCCGCAACCAAGGTACATGCCCTTGACTGGAATTGAACTCAGGATCCCCCATTCCCCAGGCCAACGCTCTATCCACTGAGCCAAACCAGTTAGGGCCGCTTAGGCTTTTATATAGACAGATTACAGCACCTCATGAGGTGCTAACACAGGTGAGAGGAAGTCTGATTTTGAACCTAGGTATATTTGATTCAAATGCTTTCTTAACCATTGTGTTTCAGTAAAGACACTCTTGGATCCCTACCTCCACCCCCAGTGTTTCTCAACATTCTTTACACGATTGCCCCTCCTCCTTAAGAAGCCTTTTTAGAGTTTTATTTTCCTAATTCCTTCCTTACTTGTGTTTCTTTAAAAATGTTGTATTTTGAAATAGTTATAGAGCCACAGGCAGTTGCAAAGACACTACAGAGTGATCCTGGGAACCTTTCATCTGGTTTCCCTCAGTGGCTACATCTCCCGGAACAAGCTCGACACCAGAAAGTGGATGTTGGCACAAGGTGTGTGGATAGTTCTATGTCATCTTATCACGTGTGTAGATGCGTGCCACTGCAACCACAGTGGAGAGACTGGACCGCCCATCACCACCAAGACCTCTTGGGGCTCTCCCCGTACAGTCCCACCCACCCCTCTCCTTTTCACTATTTCTACCCCCTTTCCCCCAGAAACCACTGATCTATGTTCCACCTCTACAATGTTGTCATTTCGAGAATGTTATATAAATGGGACCAGCAGTATGTGACTTTATGAGATTGGCCTCCCCGCGACCCCCCATTCGCTATAACGCCCTTGAGAGCCATCTAGGTTGTTGTTGTGTGTATCAACGGTTCATTCCTCTTTGTTGCAGAGTAATAGTCCATGGTGTGGGCAGACCACAGTTTGTTGAACCGTTAACCTATCACAGGGCATCGAGGTTGTTTTGAGTTTGGCCCATTACAGATAAAGCCACTATAAGCCATCTTGTATAGATTTTTTTTGTGGACATAAATTTTCACTCATCTGGTAGAAATACCCAGGAGTGCAATTGTTGGATCTGATAGTAGTTGTGTGTTTGGGTGTTTTGGTTTTTAAAAGAACTGGCAACATGTTTTCCAGAATAGCTGTGCCTTTTTACATCCCCCCGCCCCTGCTGCCCCCCGTGTGAGATCCCGTTTCTCTGCCTACTGGCCAGTGTGTGCTGTTGTCATCAGGGGTTTGGTGAGGCCCTTTGGTCACCAAGCCAACTCTCAAGAGGCCCGGGAAATAAATGGTCTGGTGGAGGCCAGTGTTTGGAGCACAAGGCCACAGCCTGGACAAATGGAGAATTAACTACTTTGACCCCCGAGGTGAATACTCTGACAGAGGCACCGGGGGGAGGACCTCTGTAAGAGGCGGGGCACTCCTGCCTAAGCGCATGCTCACCTCAGAGCAGAGCTGCCTCCAACAGCTGGTGTCGCCACCACTGTGTCAGCACCGTGGTGCCTGGAAGATACTCGAGCTGTGAGTCCTGCATCCCTCGGCAGGACGTGGGATGCCGTATCAGGACCCGCTGTCCCATCCACAGCTCATTGTCCCCCTCTCCCCTGGCCCTGACTCACCCAAGCCGAAGTGTGCCACGGGCTCCATCTCGCACAGGTATCCGGAACCCCCATCGATGATCCTCAGGTGGGCCCCACTCTTCTTAGTGTAGAGCACGACCTTCGCCCCCCTGGCAAAGGCCCCAAACCGGGTCCGTGGTACCACTCGAAGCCAGTTGTTGTTGAAGCCCTGTAGGAAGGCAGGCCAGGCATCAGCGGGGTGGGCGGAGGAGCAGGGACCTAGGGCAGGAGAGGGAGAGAAGGAGGAGGAAGAGAAAGAGAAGGGGCAGAGGACAGAGAGGAGGAGGAGGCCGGCAGGAAGGGGAGCAAGGAGGCAGACAGGTTGGGTAAAGTTGGGAAAGAGAAACTGGAAAAGAGGGGAGAAAGCCAATAGCCCCAGGAAAAACTGGAGTGCCGTGGAAGGCAGAGGGGCTGAGGGCTGGTCCCGGGAGGCAGCCCTTCTGGGGGTTGTGATGTTGCTGGGAATTTTTTTGCCTCCTCCAGGCCCAGCTGTCCTGCCACGAATCCTCGGCTCCTCTGCCCTGATCCACCCTAGGCCCGGGGGACCCCCCCAGGTGGGGCTCTGTGGGTCCCCATGTCCATGCACACCTGATTCCCACGGAAGACAGACAGCGGCTGAGCCATGGATTCTCCGTGGGACAAGATGAGGTCCAGCATCCCATCTCCGTCGAAGTCTGTCACCACACCCCCTGCAACAACACGGGTAGCACCGGCCAGGAGACCCTGGGGCAGCCCTACGTGGGGAGGTCCTGGGCCTGAGACTGTGGCTGCCACCGCCACCCGCCCCTTCCTATCAGCCACCTTGTGCGAGGAATTCACGGAAGAGGGTTCCCTCTCCTGCCCTGGGACTTCTGCACGGGAATGGGGGCACTAATTCTTCAGACCAGGAGGACTTCTTTCTGGCCTCTGTATTATTCACACCTGTTCTACTGGCACGGTTTTCGTCCATCTACTGAGTCTTGGCATACACACGTTCTCCTTGGGACCTCACGACACTCCAGAGAGGTGAGAAGGGCAGATGTTAATAAACCATCTCATGGAGGTGGAGAACAAGACCCAGACCAAGTACCTTTTCCAAGACCCCTCTTTCTCTGACACCAGGCTGAGAGCCAAGAGGGGAGGGATTAGACTTCAGGACCCCAACATCTCCTTTCTATCCCCACCCAGCAAGGCATCGCCAGAGAACCCACTATCCAGAGATTCTCGGCCCGGCCCCGCCCCCAGCTGCCCTGGGACTGGGGGAATGGACCACCCCGTGCCTGACCCTCTCAGGGCCTCCCCCTTCTTCATTCACCCCTGCTCTAGGGTCTTAGCCCTCAGAGTGGGATTGGCTGCCTCAGCCCTCCCTCCCTCCCCCCAGACAATGGGAAGCACTGAGACAGGGGAGCGCAGGCCGAGCCTTCGGTGCCCTCACCTGTGCCCCGGCCCTCGGGCTCCAAGGCATCGCCAGGATTGAGCTCCTCAATGAGGGGGTCACCGTGCTCCCTGCGGATGACGCTGCAGAGGAAGAGACAGGCTGTTCATGGAGGAGTAACTGGCTGCGGAGGCCTCAGTCGGCACCTGGACCTAGAGACCTACTTCTTACTCCGGTCTCGGCCCCTTGAGCATTCCCTGGTCTCGCTGTGCATGGCTGCCACCTGCCCGCCTATGGAGCCACCCTGTGTACACCCTGCCTGTTCTCTTCCTGGGTTTGGATTCACATCGGTAAAAATTGATTTTTCCTTTCCTAATGGCTGAATTATAGACAGCCTGGGGAAGGGCAGTTGATGGATGGCGAAGGAACAAGGACACAGCTACCTTCAAATGACCTTCCCTTCCCTGCAAGCGACTCTGGATTTTCAAGTTCCAGATGGTACCCAGGGTTCAAACCCCACGCAAATGCACCCCCTACCCCCACCCCAAGTTCCCCCTGGTCGTCCCGCTAGAGGCAATGCCTTTCTGCTCTGCCTTTATCACTTGCCTGGCCTTTATCACTTCCTGCCTTGTGCTAAAGCTTTGTATGAATGTGTCTTATCTCCCCAGTTAGACTGCGAGCTTTTCGCAGCCTGGGACCATGTATTATTCATCTTTGCATCTCCCACAGCATCTAACATTGTGTCTGGCTCTCAGAGCGCTCCAAGCACACGTCTGTGGGATACACAGATGGATTCCAGAGGCAATGGGAGGAAACGGGGCCCTTGGGTTGCAGGGGTTCTGTCTATTCTGACTCTGCACCACAGTCCTGTTTGTCTCAGGAAAGTCCACTGTGGAAATCCTGCTCTTTCTCCACGCCGAAACGGCTGCCAATGGCAAGCTCTCATCTTTCTCACTCGTTAAGTTCTCCCAGCCTTGGGTCTCTGCATGTACGTACGGCACAAACCTGGGGCGTACGCCCCACACACATTGCGGTGGCTGTTGTCTGCCCAAATCACAGTCACCAGAGGTCTGCAATGTGGCCGGTGCTTTCAGCAGGGCACTGAGTCCCCTGGGCTGAAGCCTGTGGTGTTTGGGTGGCAGAGAGTTGGTACAGCTGGAGGGTGTCTATCGGGTGCAGCTGCCCTGAGTGATGTCCTCCATCCACATGGGGCGTCTGTGCTGAGGTCCCTGTGAGCAGTGTGCCTGGTGCCCTTGGCTGTGTGCACACCTGCTGGAGGTGTGTATGCCTCAGCCTGCTGCCACCCACTGTCCCTTTGACTACCTGGGTCCTGCAGGCTCTGCCACCTCTGGGCAGAGACACCCCTTGGTGCAGGCGACCAGGCGGTTAAGGGTCCCCAAGGACAAACCCCAGCAGTTCCATCGCATTTATGTATTCGCTGAGCAAGTTCTTCTGCAGCAGCTTGTGTGTGCTGGGCACGGCGCGGGGGCCTGCGGCAGCACCCAGGACCCAGGAAACCTCATGCAGAGGGCTGCAGGCCGACGGGGAGAGGGGCCGCGGGGAGGGCAGCGCTGGGCAAGCTCGGCCAGGTCTGGAGAGCCAGGCCAGGCTTCCTGGGGGAAGGGCTAACTATGCTGAGACCAGCATGTTGAGTGAGTCCCTATCCTTCAAACGAAGAGGCAGGAGCGAAGGAGAGGGTGTGGCAGCATGAGGGCCCAGGGCTGGCACAGCCCGGAACGGAGAGAAGCTGGGGGTGCCTGGTGTTCGTGGTAAAGGGGGAGGTGAGGGTGTGGAAGCCGGGGCCAAGACTGGTAGGTGTGGGACGTGCCAAAGAGGAGGCTTCTGGAGGTTTCCAGTGGAAGAGGGGTAGGGCCAGATTTGCATTTTCAGCTGCTTGCTCGGCAGGACTAGATGCAGGGGGAAGGCTGGAGGTGGGCACAGGAGCCCCCTAGAGAGAGAGAGTGGGGGTGGCAGAGGGTGGAGAGATGAGAACAGATCAGAGGCGTGTTTAGAGGGGATACGTGGGGTGAGCGTGTACGTCCCAGTGGGTGCCTGGTGCTCTCATTAAGCCTCCAGTTTGGGTGCTGCATTCCGTGGTTACCCTAAGCGTGGCTGGAGGACTTGCAGACGGTGACGCTTTGAAGCTCGAGTGCCTCCTACACGGAGACCACGTTCCATTCACGACAGAAACAGGTCGGGCTCCATTTCCAGTTTCCAGCTGTGCGGGGGCCTCAGATGGGTGCTCAAGACCCGACCGTCTGCCCCAGGGATTTGGGGCATAGCCATGGCCCTGGGAAGTGACTTCCATTGCTGCTACATAGAAGTTAACACACTAATTCATGGGGCAACTGCATGTCTCAGGACGGCCCTTGGGGTTGCCCAGAAGGAGGCTGGGAGGGGGGCCGGGCAGGCAGGCCGGGAGACAGAGGAGGTGTCTGTGTTCTTGGGCCTCAGAGATGAGAGACTGGACTCCTTGGTGATCAGAGGCCCAGGCAAGTGACACTTTATTAGCCAGAGAAGGAAAGCAGTGTCTCTGTTAACGAGTAATTGATCTTCCGCAATTAATCTGGAAGTTGTGAATAAGCTTTTTGCAAGGCACCTAATTAGTAAATCTGGTGCCTCTAGGGGGTGATTACATCCAGTCAAAGATTGATGCTTTGTTAATACTTATATTTTAAGTGCACTTAGTCACAGCTCTCACCTTTTATTAGTAGTTGGGACACTCCTGGAGGAGGGGAGGGGACCTTGGGGAGCCCAGCAGGTGATCTGGCCCATTTCCCGAATCCAAGACCCCTGGCCTACCCTTTTCTTCCCACCTGGTCCTGAGGCCCTATACCAGGGACAGGGCCATCTCAGGCCACATGGGTTCTGACACTGGTACCCCAACAGTGGTTCTCAAACTTTATGTCTGCTGCCTAAAGCACTTGTTAAAACTAGAGATTCCATCTGGCTGGTGTGGCTCAGTGGTTGGGCATCGACCTATGAACCAGGAAGTCATGGTTTGATTCAGGTCAGAGCACATCCAATCAAAACTGCAGGCTCGGGTCCCCTGTGTGGGGCATGCAGGAGGCAGCCGACTGGTGATTTTCTCTCATTACTGATGTTTCTATCTCTCTCCCTCTACCTCTCTGAAATCAATAATAATAATGATGATGATGATAATAATAATAATAATAATAATAATAATAATAATAATAAAGAGCTTCCTGGGCCTCTCACATCTTGAGATGTGGATTCAGGAGATCGAGGTGGGCCCTGGGCTTCCACTCTAGGTGATCCGATGCCAATTGCCTCCGGACCCCTCTTAGACAAGTGTCGCCTCCAAAAACCCAGTCCTGCCCGCCTAGACAGATGCTGGCGGATTTCTTTCACTTGGTTACTTCATTTACTTGTCTATCGTTAAGGTCTCATCCAGCATTTCCCAAAGGATGTCTTGCAGAGCACCAATCCCAATAGAAAAATCTCTGAAAAAAAGTCTCATGGTCAAATCTATCTGGAATATTCCACCTACCTTTTGGGAAGTACACATATGTATGTTAAAGGCTCTGAGAAGTCCTGCAGTAAAAAAAACACCTGCCTGTGTTTGCTTGACTCAAGTGTACTTAAATAGATTTGACTTTCTAACCCGCTTTTTGTGTTTTTTTTTGGACACACTTTGGGCCATACCCCTCTGCCCACTATCCGCCCCCCACCAACACCAGGAGGCCCGGTTGTTATCCAGAATTCATTCTCCACGCCTGCAACCTCTTGCTCAATCTCTGTCTTCCCTCCTCTCTGTTCCTCCATCAGGGTACCATCTTCCACCTCAGCCCTTGGAACGCCCCTTCTGAGTCCTGCACCTCCCTCCCGACCCCCAGCTGCCCAAGGTGAGTGGGCACGAGCCTAGCTGAAGCGGCTACCGGAAGAGGCGGTTGGCCGAGGAGCTTCGATGGGCGAAGTTGTTGAAGAAGATCTCTAGCTCCTGGTCGTTGTCAAAGTCGGCGGCGATGACTGTGCGGACAGGGGAGGGCATGGAGAACTTGGGTGAGGCGATGTCCTGGGAGGAGAGAGAGCTTCAGGTCATCAGACAGACAGACACGTGGGAGAACGGTCGTGGGTCAGAGGCCCACCGTCCCCCTGTGGGGTGTGCAGGCTCCAAGATAAGGCAGCTCAACCTAACACCTCCTCTCTCACCTCCCAGGTAAGAGACCGGGGGTGGAGGTGGGGGACTGTGCTGGGGACCACAGAAATCTCAGGCTGCTTGTAGAACAAGGAGGTAAGAAGGATAGTTCTGGCTCACATCAGTGAAGCACCTGGCTTTTCCTAATGGTTATCACGTGTGGCTTCTCATCCTCACCTGAGGAAGCACAGGCATTAGCATTCCCATTGTACAGGTGAGGTAACTGAGTCCTGGAGGGCCCATAGTCGTAGCTACTACGTAGGACTGTGGCCAAAGCTTCCGATTCCTGATGCTATGCCCTTTCTAGTACACACCCTTACTCCTCCCTAGGGAGAGTCAGAAGCTGGGTGGATACAGAAAAGGGCTGTGCATTTGAATCCAGACTTCTCTGCTGACGAGCTGTGTGATCTTAAGGCAAGTTACTAACCCCGTCGGACGCCACTTTCCTCATCAGCGAGTAGTAACAGCGGCCCAGGTTTGAGGGCTGCGTGTAAAATGGCTGGCACGGAGTGGGCAGGGATCCATCTCCGGCAGCCTGTCCCGGCCTGGCTCCTGCTCCCAGCCTCGTGGAAGGGGCAGAGGCTGCCTTCGGTTGTATTTTTGCTGCCTCTGTTTGATTATGTTGTTTCTTGGGCGTCTTTTGATGTTTTTAAAAAGACATTTGTGCCGAAACCGGTTTGGCTCAGTGGATAGAGCATCGGCCTGCAGACTGAAAGGTCCCAGGTTCAATTCCGGTCAAGGGCATGTACCTTGGTTGCGGGCACATCTCCAGTAGGGGGTGTGCAGGAGGCGGCTGATCGATGTTTCTCTCTATCCCTCTTCCTCTCTGTAAAAAATCAATTATATATATACATATATATGACATTTACTTTGGAAGGTTGCATAGATGCTTGTCCATGGCACAGGGGGACCCCAGGCTCTGGATAGCCCAGCCGAGACCCCAAAGTGTGGACAGGGCCTGGAAAAGGGTCCCAGGTGTGGGACTTGCCTTTGAAACAGGAATGCTGTCTAAATCCCAGGGCCCAGGTGGAGAGGGCTGGGAAGGGCACAGTGGCGTGTCTGGGAGTGCCCTCTGCCCCTCACCTGGGCCTGCCCTGGGCCTCGGACTGCAGGCCCTATCCGCTGGCTGCGGGAGCGAGCGGCCTGGGACTGCTGGCGAGCTGCCTGCTGTGGGGAGGCCAAGGAGGGAAGCTGCCCCATCAGCTCAGTAATGAGGCTGATTAAGAGCCCGGCCAGCTGGCCAGGGAGGGCTGAGCAGGGCCTTCGGAGCTGGGAACAAACAGGACTCGGTATCTCATTATTATGCTATTGATCCTGCGAAGATGGAAACCTGCACAGCCCCCGTGGGGTTGACCCCCTGGATGCCTGGGCTTCCAAGATAATGTATGTAAAGTGCTTTGTGCAGTTCCTGGCTCATGGAAGGCACTTGATAAATGTGGCATCTGTATTATTATTGTGATTATTATTATGATTGTTCCTGTGAGCTCTGGGGAGGAGCCATCAGAGCGTCAGCAGGGTTTGTCGCACTGACATCGGGGCTGGACCGTTCTTCGCTGGGGGGCTGTCCTGTGCACTGCAGGCTGTTTGGCAGCATCCCTGGCCTCTGCAGACTAGATGCCCGCAGCACGCTCTGTCCATTGGCGACACCCAAGAAGACGTTGCTCAGTGTCTTTGCCTGGGGTCAAAATAGCTACTGGTTGAGAACAAAAATGCTGGATAAAGGCGAAAATCATCCACATCCCAGCATCAGCGGCCCCGGGCTCAGGGCACACCTCCTCCCCACCCAGGGAGTTGGCCCTCAAGCCTCTGCAGGGAGCGAGCAGCTGGGCCTGAGCACCCCAGGGTGGCTGCTGACGGGGAGGGAGCTGGTGGAAGTCACCCAGACACAGGTGCCTAGAGACTTCCCTGAGACCGTGGAACCTCAGGCTAACGCCGAACTTCCTCACTCCCTGAGGGGTTCTTGGCAAGACCCAGGTACCTCCAGGGCAACCCTGACGCCCCAAGACCAGCTTCAGCCATCTGCTACCCTTTCAGAGAAAGCCCCAAGCTCCAGTTCCTCAGGCTGGTGGCACCTCCATTACCTTGCAAGAATCATTGGCATCCCAGGCTATTTGACAGTTCGGAGAGGGTGCACAGAGTAGAGGGGCTTGCCCACCCTCTGCCGTTTATCCTGAGGGGGTAGCTGTTGGATCTGTGGCCTCAACCTCCTCCACCCCTACTCCCCACTGTACCCTGGGCCAGAACCTCATTTTGCAAAGCTCAGGCAGGGGCTACAGATGGGGTTTTCTGCCGCACCCAGAGAATGAAGTGCCCCTCAGAACCTCCTCTGCTCTGCCCACCTTGGGGGGCTGCTCCCCCTCCTCTGCTACTGGCTCTCTCTGCTCTGGCCACTAGAGAGGCTACAGCAGCCAGGGCCAGAGTCCATCGCTGTCCCCAGATGCGGCCTTCCTTGTGGCTCCCCACCCCCAGCCCCAGGAGCTGCAGAGCCACAAGCTCCTTCTCAGCCTGGGGTGAGGCACAGGTGGGGCTGAAACCCCAGGATCCGCAGGGCCACTCAGTGCTCGGGGGGCGGGCGTGGAGAGAAAGGCCCCTTCTTACCCGAAAGCGGACCTTCCCGTGGGCGCTCATCTGCAGATAGAGGCGGTGGGGGCCGTTCCAGTTGCCGTAGACAATGTCGACTTTGCCGTCGCGATTGAAATCCGCCAGGGCGACCCCTCGCCCGTGCTGGTGGGGGTCGTCCACACCTGGGAGGAAGGGCAGGCACCCTCAGGGCCGCGCCCCTGTGGCTCCAGAGACACCAACCTCCCACGGGCTCCTCGATGAGCAACCGGGGAGGTGGCCCTCTGCTGTCCCCGCCCCCACGGGATGGGGAGACGCAGTTGCAAGTCTCAGGATTTTTCCTCAGGGGTGGGCTTGGGACAGCTGTCCAGCTGCAAATGAATCAGAAACTTGTCTCCGAGCATCCTTTGCCTAGCAGGCACATTCTTTTTACCCAGTTTGGGGGCAGCCTGGAGGAGAGTAGGGAAAATTCTGGAACACTGAAGCTCTCTCCCCAGCCACCCCAATACTGCCACTGGGACACATTAAGTTAACCAGCACTCTCTCTTCCGCTTAAGCCTCTCAGTGGCTCCCCAGTACTTTGGGGTCAAGTTCAGATTGCTGCAGGGAGGACGGGTCCCTGCCCACCCTAGTGGGTCTTTAGCTGGTGCTACGCTCCCTCCGACTCATAGGCACCGGCCGTCCCATGTTCCTTTCGTTCCTCGAACGAACCAAGCTCTGTCTAGCTTGTGGGCCTGGGCTCAAGCTGGTCTCTCCTCCTGGTGGGACGCTCTCTTCCTGGCTCTCGGGCCCTGGCTCCTTGTTTTTCTTCTGCTATGAGCCACATGTCACCTCCTCAGGGGAGCCTTCCCTGGCCATTCCCACGAAAACAGCCCTTGCACCCACTCTGTGACTCTCCCCGGCAGCCCCCTCCCCCTTTCTCTCCCTGCACAGGATCACGTTCCCCTGGGGTTTGCTTGCTTCGGGTCAGTTTTCCTCCTGGTCCTCAGAGACCGCCTTCTTACTCACCTGTGTTCACCCAACATCTATCTCAGTGCCTGTGGTGACTTAGTCGTTTTCAGTAAATACTTACTGAATAAATAAAGAGGCATCAATAATTTACCAGAAGGCAACTGGGGATGTTGGTGACAGCAGAGGAAATACCGCACCCTGACAGAAACCCACAGTGTGCCCTGCGAGGTCTGGGAGCGGAAGCTGGCGTGTCCAATGTCACCCGCTCACGCTGTCCTTGAATCTGCCAGGGGCCAGCGGGCCAGAGCATATCCTGCGGGAGTGGGGAGGCTGGCTTTGCCCAGACGGCCTGACCCGGCTTGCTCAAGGCAGACATGTTCCCTTGGGCCAGGCACGGAGCTGAGAGATGGTGGGTGCGGCTCTAAATACCCACGCTGACTCTTTCGAGCAGGCAAACGGCTGTTGGTCATCAGGCCGTCAGAGGGGGGCAGGCGACAGGACAATATAATGGGGAGTGGGAATCCCAGACCCTAGGACACAGGGCGCTCTTGCCAGCTGCAAACATAAGAGACACCGAGGACGGGAGCTGGGAGAAGAGGGTGCCGCCCATCCCAGGGCCTTGGAGACTGAGCATCCTCTGGGAGAAAGGATCTGAAGGATGGGGGTGGGAGATGCGGGGGAAGAGGCAGGGAGAGCCAAGCTTGAGAAAGGGGGTTTGCAAAGAAATGGGGGTGGCCTCCAGCCTCTAGGATTAATAACCCATTCATTCTCTGCAGAACTCCCCAGCCCTAACGTCAGCGGCCTTTTGTGTTGGCCCATTTCTCTCCTACCTACGAGGCACCTTGACAAGGAGCCGGTTCCCTTTCACGGGAATAATCGGTACCGGCTGCATTTCACAGCAGCATCTGTTTGGGTGATGAATGCCCCCTTGACATGTCTTGTTAAACCCCGGCAATCATTCTGACTTTCAATTATGGGGCCTCGCACCTTTCCTCTCTCCTCCTGCCTGATACCTTCTCCCTCTCCGACTCGTTGGCTCACTTCTGCTTCCATCTCTTTAACACCTTATCAAATCCTCTAGGTTTTCTCCACCACCGCCGCCTCCCTTTCACCTGACGATTCCCAGCAATGAGAAAACTTGCTGCCAGAGTCTGCAGCTCTAGGAGGGGCAGGCCGATGGGAGAGAAAGGCCAGGGGGGCTGCCTCCCACTTTAGCTTTGCCTGGAAGGAGAGGGAGAGGCAGGATAGGGAGTTGACCAGCTACCAGTGTGTGTGTGTGTGTGTGTGTGTGTATGGGACAGTGGTCAAAACAGGGACTCTGAGCAGAGAGTTGGGGGAGAGGTACTCGTATGGATTGGCACAGGCACAGGGATCTCCTGCAGGCGCTGGAGCTTTTAAGACTTTTGATCTACGACTCTAGGTCCCTGCTTACCCCCTTCTTCTGGAGGCCAGAGATTGTCCCTCGGCCACTAAGAAGGAGGTGCAGGTGAATCTTTCACTCCTGGGCAAGGCAGGAGGGCCTGAGCAGGGAGAGGTGGTTGGAGGGCAGACTGATGATCTCCATCGCCTGCTATTGTGTCCATTCTATCACTCAGCAAAACGTACTGGGTAACCACGGCAGGCCGAGCGTCGTGTCAAGAATGAATAGAGCAGAGCCCAGTCCTTGTAGATAGAGCTTATTACTGCACCTGAGTGAGAGGTACATGCCAGGGCAGTGGGAACACAGAGGAGGGAGTGCCAACCCTTGCTGTGCGGCACAGAAAGGCTTCCCCCGTAACATGTGAGCTGAGTTCTGCAGATACAGAAGGGAGAGAGGGCACTTCAGGTAGAGAGGGTGGCAGGTGCAAAGGCCCTGGGGGAGAAAGGGAAGCAGAACTAATGGGAAGCCTGGAGTCTCATTTTGAGTGTATTTTACCCTGTTCTTATTATAGCTATTTGTTTCTTTGTCTGTTTCCCCAGCTAGGAAGGCAGTGCCTTGTGTGAGTGTGTAATTTAGGGTGGGGTATGGTGGTCTTAGCCTCATTCAGGTCAGCATCCCCAGCTCTGAGCACCAGCAGGAGCTCAATAAATGGTTACTGGATTGAATTGAATGCTTAAGGTAAATGTGGGGAGGGGACATGGAGAGAGGGGAATTGCTGAGACTCAAGCAGGGCTCAGAGGGACATGGGCCAATTCAAGCTGCTGGAAAATGGGGAGTGATCAGGAGTTCCATCAGCAAACATTCCACTGTGGCCTGAACCATGGCCGGCGGGCGGGGGTGCAACTGGAGATGACAAACAATGTTCCCATGTGTGGGGCAGAGGATGACTGTCCCGCTCTCCCTGAGACCTGCGGGTCATGCTAGAGGGGGCGGGGGCAGCCCAGAGGCCCTATGGGTCCGGGGAGCTGAGGACACGGGGCAGCGGCTACACTTACCAGCGCTGGCAGCTGCGTCCACGAAGGTGCCATCGCCCTGGTTATGGAAAAGGAAGTTGGGCCCATTCTCGTTGTCACAGAAGATATCTGAGGCACTGCTGCTGAGGATGGGGCCCACGCTGACACCCCGGCCCCCTGGAGAGGACAATGACCACAGTAAGTGGCAGAAGAGAGCCCCGGTTCTGTGCAGAGGACTGGCTGCTGTGAGGCCTGCAAAAAGCTGGGCTTCCCTGAGCCCAGATCGGGGCTTGAAGTCCCCCAAACCCATGTGGAGGGGACCACCCCGATGGTGAGGCAAGTGAGGAGCAAGACCAAGTCACTCTGTGCTAAAGGAGTGAGTCCATGGACAGAGAGATGCTGCCTTATCATAACCCCTAAACCCAGCTCTCACCATGCCTGACACCCCACCCACACCTCAAGTCACAGAGATGTGGGGCGAGTCCCTGTTCTAAGAATTCACAGGCATAGACTCCAGCTATAGATGCAAGATGCTGACCTTGCTTTTGTTCGACATTGCGAGCAATTGGGAGCAACCTGCATGTCCGTCAACTAGCAACTGACTGTTGGATTATGGTAACCCAGATGGCAAACCATCCTGTAGCTACTAAAAAGACGGTGTAGATCCATATGTATTGAGTTGGAGGAGTGCCCTGGACACATTTTTAAGTAAAACGCATTTCAGCCCTAGCTGGATGGCTCAGTTGGTGAGAGCACCGTTCTGTACACCAAAAGGTTACAGGTTCAACCCCCAGGAGGCAATTGACCGATGTTTCTTTCTCATCTCTCTCTCTCCCTTCCTCTCTAAAAATCAATGAAAACATGTCCTTGGATAAGGATTAAAAAGGAAAAACAACAACAACAATTCACCAAGTAATTGTATTGTGTGATATTACTTTTCTTAAAAAAAAAAGAAAAAAGTAAAACACATGATTTTTCTGAACATGTGTGTACAGACTTGTTCTTGAGTGTGGGAAAAGCTGCACCCTGAGCTACCTTGACTACTGGGTGGGATCAACTTTGGGGAAGGAAGAAAAAAATGATCGTTGGCCTTTTTTTTTGGTGAATGTCCTTATATTGTTTAGCTTGTTCTAATACGAATTGTTTCTTTAGTTTAAAAGGAAAACATCTAATGAAGTATATTTAAAAAAAAAAAAGAAAAGAAAAGAAATCAAGCCTGCCAACATTAGGATCTGAAGTCTCCAAGATCAAATTTGGGCTACCCATGTCAACAAGTCCAATCTTAAGACATCTGGAACAAAGCACCCCAACTGGTAGGGTTCAAATAAAGCCCTGAAACACCACACCCCAAACATAGGAAATACCATGCAGGAAACAGCCTGACCAGGACCAGAACGTGGATTCTAGCCCCAGCGTGGCTTTTTACAAGGCTCTGGGCAATTTTAGCCTCCATTCCCTCACATGCAAAATGGGAACAGTATGGCCTGCTTTTGTTGCTTCTGGGTTTTTTAGGGGATCAATGAGATGAGCTATGTGGAAGGTCTTTGTGAATCCTACTACAGAGTCAGGCGCTTGGACCCGCCGCGGGGGCATCGCCGGGAGCTTGTGAGAACGCGGATTTTAGAATGGTCAGGCCTTGCATTCCAACAGGACCCAGGGTGGTTTCCGCACACAGTGAAGTCAGAAGGGCTGTAATGAAGGACTTCCCAGTGCAGGATAATTACAGGGGAATCAGAAGAACTTGATTTGTTCTGAATAACAGAGAGCTCAGGCAGATGGGAGTGACGCTGAGCCAGGCGCTCCCTGCCTGCTACCTCTGGGTGCAGCGCAAGTTTCCACAAAGTGACGGTGCCAATCTAGGATGCAGGTTTTCTTGGTCTCCTGAACCTTCTGTTCTCCGAGAGAGGCCCCTGAAGGAAATCGGTGGGCCTTTCTCCTCTGGGCACATACGTGGAGCCTCACCACCAGGCTCGTGTTTGGGGACACTGGGCCTTGTGCCTCCCCATTCCTCCCAGGTAATCTAATGAGCTCTCAAAGAGAGCCAGCAACTCATAAAAATTAAGCCACTAAGTCCACGATGCTGCTGGGGAGCATCCTTCAAGATGTGGCCAGTGCTGTTCATTAGGAGAGCCCCAGTGCGGGGCCGGAAGCTTTCAGATGCCTCTCCTAAAGCCAGTGGGAGGGGTGCCGGCCACTACCTGGGCACCACCGCTGACCCTTCCGAGGAGCTGCTGCGTGGCTGTTGGCAGCTGTCCCCGCCCGGGTCCTGCCAGACTCCAGCCCAGCAGCAGGTCTCGCCGGGGCCCCTGGAAATTCCAAGTGGGGCTCCGGGACTTGCCGCCATAACTCCATCCTCCTTCCCCCCCAGCACCATCCAATTTCTGCCTCTGGCTCCCAAGCTGCGACACATTCCCTTCATTTTCGACAAAGCAGGTTATTTCCCTCTTGGACAAATTTCTAAATCTTTCTAATTAACTAATTGGGTTGGGTTGAAGCTTTCCACTATTTGTAACCTGTAATTACTAGAAAATTGCCATGGTAACCACACTACTAATTAGTGACAATTTATTGCCATGGCAATCAGACCATAACAGAGATGTTACCCACAACTCCTCCTTGGCAAGTTTGCCGCGCAGTTGGGAGCAGGTGAGTTGACAGTTGGGGAGCTGGCCTCTTGGGCACTGGCTCCAGCAGCCTCAGGTGGAGGGGGACGGGAGGGCAACCTGGGGTCTGAGGCAGGGGTAGCTAGCTAGATGTCTGCCCCCCTCACTGGTGCCGCAGGAGAAACTCTCCTCCCCGGTCGATCATGTAAATCTCTTTTAAACCAATAAAATCTATCCATCCTAAGTACAGCCCGACACCTCCATTCCCGGCCCGGTCAATGCCAGAGGCCCTTACTCAGCAAATATCTTCTTCCTGGACCTTCCCTCCTCCCCTTCCTCCCCCCTCCTCCCCCCACCCTGTCATGCCTCTCTGTCCCTTTCCCTAAGGTTTAGCACACACCTTATGGGGCTGCCCAGAGGGCAGTTAGAAGCTCTTTTTCTGGCCTAGGAGAATGTGTCCCAATAGTGATGTCTACTTGACATCATGAATTCTTATCTACTGGAGGCTCCCCGTTGGGGCTGGAGAGGCAGCACTGCTGGTCAGGAAGTTCAAGCTGTGTGACCTTGGGCACGTCACTGGGCCTTTCTGGGCATCTCGTTCTCTCATGGGAGAAAGACGGATGATAATAATAGCCTTTGTCAGGGCTGTCATAGCTGATTTTTGGAAGGTACCTTGGAAAATGTCAGGTGCCATACCATCATTAGCCAGGACTATTTCCCACCATCTGGGTGAATAATATCCCTTCAAAGTTCTCCTGGGTCTGCTGTGGGGTGTGGATGCTGCTCCCTGCCCACCCCTTCCTGAGGGCCTCTCCGCCCACCGGACTGGGCGAGAGAGGCGGAGGGAGAGGGGAAAATGTGTCCCCCTGGTTCTCTCTCCCTCCTGCCACATTCTGGCACCCCCTGTGATGATTTGCTCATTGGGCCTGAGCCCCATTCACCCTCAAGAACTGCACCCCTCAACCTCTGAACCCAGTTCTTGGGTGATGCAGACTCAAGTCCAATTGGGGTGTAAGTCATCCACCTCTCAGACCACATCTGGGTCAGCACACGGGGGTTCAGGGTATAGGGTTGTGGGGTGAGGAAGTGAAAGAGGTTTGGGGGAAGAGGGTGTGCGCTGCTGAACCACCCCATTCTACGGGACTGAGGACCCAGGGGCTGAGAGGCAAGGGGACTCTCCATGCTATGGGAAAAGCCTCTAGGTTCTTGCCCCGCCTCCACACCCTCTCTTGCCACAGAACTTGGAAGTGTGTTCTCCAGACCTTGGTCCCACTCCCTGGGAAAGAGGGGGGGTGGCGATGAGATTTCTAAGACTCCTTCCACCTGCCTCCTCAGTGCATCCTTCAGGCTGGGCTGCAGGATGAACATGGCTGGGAGTAGAATCCTGGGCCCATCTAGACTGGGCACCGTGGGGCTCGGGTGAGGCCTGTCAGTCAAGGAACTTGGACCTGTGAGAGCAGTCTGCTGAGACCTTGATAGAAATACGATGCTGGTGGGCGCCAAGGCCTCCAGGCTGCCAAGCACATCTAAGATATTGTAAAAGAGTAGCCAAGATGCTAGAAAATGTAGGCGTGGAGGAATGGGCACTGTCCAACGAGAAGGGGGTGTGAGGGTAAGGACAGAGTCTTTCACCCTAAATTTCCTGAAAGTTCTAACACGTAAATACCTGTGTTGGTGCTAGAGTTGTCTCTCTCCCCTGGAGCCTCTCTGAGCTGTCAGATGTGGGCAGGGTTCTGAGTATATGGGTGAACAGGGCATTAGATAAGGACATTCCCATTGCTTCCCCAGTCCTTCCTGCCCATTCCTGCAGGATGCTGAGAGGCAGGTGGGCAGGAGGACAAGCTCCAGCATTTGTCTGCTGGGATGCCCACACAGGGGCACCAGGTGGTTACAGGAGGGATGTGGATCCTCACTGTGCACGGCCCCTCTCCACCCCAGGCAGTGAGGGAGCTGGAAGAGTGTTTCAGGAGAGAGGACAGGTAAAGGAGTGGCAGGATGAGCTCCGCTGGCAACCTGTTGTTCAGTCATGTGTAACAGGCACTGTACACGTTTCATCTCACCTCGCCATTTCCTAGGTGAGGAAACCAGGGCTCAGGGAGGCATGAGGCAACAGATCACAGTTCAAACCCGTGTCTGGGTACCCCCAGAGCCCAGGCTATCCCCACAGAGCTCTCTCCCTGGGCAAGGGAGTCATCTGTATTTCCGACGGGACCCAGAGAAGCCAGGCTTGACATTTCTTTAAAGTCTCTTATTTTAGCTAAAGAAAACATGTACCAAGTTATATTTGTATTGTATGACATCTCTGTGTTTGTTTTGGAAAATAAGTGATGTCCCTTCTTGTCAATCATCGAATGCATCTGATAGCCTGTGTATCTCAGGGCTCTGGGTACCCCTGGCAGGGTTCCCGGGCCCTGGCTGAGGGGCCTGTCACTCCAGCCCAGACTGTCCCTGGTTGTCAGATCTGGCTGCACTTCTGCCGCAAGGCCAGAGCCCCTTCCCCCCCCCCCCTTGGGAAGCTGGGAGGCTTGGCGGCCCCCCGCTCTGCTGCCCCTGGTCTCCTCTCCAGAGCTGGCTGGTGGGGATCCGCCAGAAGGCCTCAGCTGGGCTTTAGGCATCTCCGTCTTCTCCAATAATGACTTCCTATAAATCAGATCTGCCCTCGCTTTGTTCTGCACTGCTCCCAGCCAACAGCGAAATTCCCCACCCAACATCATAAATCCACCTTCATTTTCTTTCCAAATTTCTTTTAAGGCTTCTTTAATCACCACCTTGCAGCCCAGACAGATGCTCCCTGAAAGGATGGGGCCAAAATGCAGAGTTCCTGGGGAGGGGTGGGTTTTGGGGGGAGGAAGGGAGGCAGGGTCAGGAAAGAGGTGGATGCAGGTGGAGACAGGGATGAAGAGGCCCAGGTCTGTGCCCGGGGCTGGCCATCTCATTTTCTCACAACAGGGGCTGCAGGGTCCAGTTGGGGGGCTTGGGCACACCATGGAGAATGCCCCCAGGGCAGGGGCGTGGCCTGCTTGCTTTGTGTTTCAGCCTATGCCCAGCTCCTTACACCCAGGAGATGCCCAGCAGAGGGCCCTGGCATCACGGTTGGAACTTCAGGGGAGTAGTGTGTTGCTGTTTGCTACGCTTGGTGGGCACCGCCTGTGTGCTAGGCCCAGTGCTGGCATGTCCCTTGTTTGCCTCCTTTCACTCTCACAACACCCCCATCTTGCAGGGGAGGAAACTGAGGCCCACAGAGGGTAAAACCCCGCTTCCACTGCTGCCTGGAAAGGACATGGTGGAGGCAGGATCTGCACCTGGTGCTCTGACTCCAGATGTTGCCCTAGCAGCTGTTCAGTGGCTACCTCAGAGTTCTCACAGGGGCTAAGAGACTTGCCCAAGGTCACTTGGCCCCAGAGGCAGTGCAGACCTCTTGGTCGCCCGCTCCCCACTCCTTGGATTCCATGCCAACCTCTGCGATGGGGAGAACTAACTCAGGATTCCCATGAAGGGTAGCTCCCCGCATTATCCAGGCTCCAAGAGGCTGTGAGCAGCTGAGGAGGTCAGGGCTTGGGATTCTCATTGAACCGGAAACCATGGGGTGTACTCTTGGATCTCCCAATGTCCCTCCAGGGACCCTCGAGTCCCCCAAATCCCCCAAGAGGGCATGCTGGCCGCTAGATGGCACTGTGACCCAGCAGAGCAGCAGCCGCCTGCAGAACAGTCTAGAGAGGTCTCCCCTCCCCCTCCGGAGGAGCGGGACAGCCAGTGCGACCGGCAGTGCCATCACCCGGCCTGCTGACCTGGTTGCTGGGCCTCCCCCAGCTGCCCTGGGCACCCCAGGCCAGACGGCTGCTTCAGCCACAAAAATCAGGGACCTTATGAAAGTCTGAGTGGCAGTCCCTGGGGCTGTGTTCTCTGAGTCTTGCAGGCTCCAGCAGGATTCTCAAGCTGGAGGTCATCGGAAAGGTCAGCCAGCGGGGGCGGGGCTCTAACTGCTAGTTCGTCTATAGTATAGACTCTTTACCTTCCTGTGTGACCTTGGGCAAGTCCCTCTGTCTGTGGACTCTGTTTGCTCTTTTGTCAAATGGGAAGTTCTCTGAGATCTGCCCAGCAGATGGGGGTTGGGTGGCTTGGCTCCTGGGACCTGCGGCTCCCTGACTGCACATCTGGCTGTGGCTTGCTACCCTCCCAGCCCGCTCAGGGCCCTGTACCTACTGCCTGCTTCCTCACCCCTTCCCAGCCCCACGGCAGTGGCCATGTGCCAGAGCCTCGGCAATCAGGCTGGGCGATGGTGGCGGTCCTTACATTTGGGGTCCATTCCTGGGACTCGGGGGGGGGCGGTGGAGGGGTGGTGCTCAGGGCTAGTTTTCTAGCCAGATGTCCACGAGTTGTTAACGGAATGGCCACAGGGGCTGCAGGGTAGAGCTGTTGGGGGGCCTGGCAGACAGGGAAAGGGTGGGCTGTGGAAGGCGGGCAGACATCAGAGTAACTTGGTGGGCCAAATACGTTCTTGTCAGCCAAATGGCTTTTGGAGGTCTGCAAAGCTGCTCTAACATGTCCTCTGGGCATGCCAGCTGCCCCGGCCTGCCTGTGCGCTCCACAGAAGCTGCCGTCCCTTCCTTGAGCTGCCCATCCCCTTCCAGCACAGCCCGGCACAGTTGGCTGGTGCTCCCATCCCCATCCGTGCTCCTCAGCTGTCTCTTCTTGGTCCCCTCCCCCTCTCCTTGGTTCCTGCCAGCCTCGGCCGGCCCAGCCAGCATGAACAATGTCCCCTTTATGCTCCGACCCAGCGACCACCTCCCGAATTCTTTCCTTCTCTGTAGAACCCTCTTCCCCAGACCTTGCCTCCCTTCCATCTCATCATTCTCAAGGGCTACATCTCCCCGACCCACCCTCCTCCTCCTGCAGATCAAGGCACTTAATTGCCAAGCCAGCACGTGCGCAGAACTGGGACCTATTCAGGAAAACAGATTGTACAAATCCAGGCTGAAGCTCCGGCATGTTTATTCCTTTTCCCGGGAAAACATAGTTTATTACTGACACGCTGCCTTCCCTCTGCACATGCACGTGTGGAGCTCTGGAGGGCTCTGACGGGCTTGAGCTGTGCAGACTAGTTTATTGTCTAGTCATATGTTCCCACAAACTTCGTCAGACAGGCTGCCATCCATCTCCCCCTTTCACCGAGGTGGAAAGCTGGCTAGAGGAAGGCATCATAAACTCAGGGGAGGCTGGGACAACCCTTTCTGGGTAGGAGTTGGGGATTATGCCACCATGCTGTCTGGAAGTGGGGTGGGGAGGGGGGTGGGGGAGGTAAAGCAGCCCAAATGACCCCTCCAGTGTCTTCCCAGGCCCAGGATTTGGACTGAGGCAGGCTACCACTTTGCATGTCTGTGGTGCAGATTGGGATGGCTATATTGGGAAGGTCGACCAATGAGAGAATGTCTCCATCCAGAGGGCGGATGCGGTGTGAGGGAGGCTGGAAGAGTTCACGTGAGAAGTTGTTGTGCACAGCTCTGGCTTCCTGATTTCTGGCACCCAAAACAGGAAACTGGATCGCTCTGCCATCAGCAGGCTATTGGCAGATTGTCAGAGTTTAGTCAGCAGCCGTGCTGGAATTAGAAAAACAGCCTTCCCTAGAAAGATCTCCCTGTCAGAGACGCTGACAATAGGTCCCCCATCCAGAAAGATGTGTGTGTGTGTGTGTGTGTGTGTGTAGCGGGGGGAGGGGAGAGGAGGAGGGAGAGCTTGCCTTCCAAAAAAGCGCTGGAGAGGTTTTGGAACAAGAACACAATTCTTTGAGCCCAGTTATCCGAGATGGGACCCAGCTGAAGCTCAGGGATTTAGCGAGCACTCAATTCCTGGCTGCTTATGTGTGAGTAAATAATTTCATCTGCCGCTTGGCAATGAAGAACGCTTTCAACCTCAGCCTTCGCGACTCGCCCGTTTTCTCCGGCAGAACCTGCGCACCGTCATGTGGGTGGCAGCAGGGAATGGGGCAAAGGCTCCAAGGGCAGGGTGATGTGACGGTATTCACACCTTATGTCCTCTGTGCCCCCCGGGGGTCCCCCTACAGCCCTCACCTGACAGGCATCTCATCAGCCCTTGGAGAGGCACCGCTGGAGGAGCCCTCTGAGGATAGAGGGGTGGCATAAAGTCTGCCTCCTCCCTTCCCCAGGGACACCCACTCCTCGTCTCCTGTGGTCTCTGATGACCGAGCCCCTCCCCAGCCTCATACCCCGACTCCCCTGGCTCACAGCCTCTGCATACCTGTGTACTTGCTGACCCCAGCCTCAGTAGCCACATCTCTGAGCGCCAGGATGCCCTGGGAGAGGTCACTGGCCTCGGGATCCATTTCAATGAGGGCATCAGGGCCCACGTTACCATAGGCATAATTGGCGATGTAGATAGAGTAGCGTCCAGAGCCCTGAGGAGGAAGGGAAGTAGGTGAGCAGGCCCATCTGGGCTCATCGAGGTCTTTCCCCCCAGAAAGCAGCTCTCCCCCTCCTCCAGCAGGACCACCGCTCTTTTACGGGGTGGGGTTCTTCCCCGTGGGTCTGGTGCACAATGGTCTTGCAGGCTGTGCCTTTCACGAAGGCTACCGAGGGCATGACGCCCCTGGAGTCCCACACAAGAGCCACCCTCCTTCTCTTTCTATCCTGTTCCAGAAGAACACATCCCTCCCTCTCCCCCCAGCCACCTTTTTATAGACAATTTTCTAATGTGCCTCCCTCCAGCTGAGCTCTCTCCAGCTGCCAGCCAGGGTAGCTGCTCAATAAATATTTGCTGATTGATTGATCTAGCAGTTCCCATTATTCTCAGTCTCTCTCTCTCCCTCTCATTCAAGCTCACTCCAGCCAAGATGACAGGCAAATTCCTGAGACATCTCCCTCCCCCGGCCCACCCTATACTTCTTCATTCCTCTATCTTGGTAGCACGGGAGGCTCAGACACGCAGGGGTCCGTCCTCCTTCCCTCTCCCATGCCTTTGTTTTCCCCGCATTACACAGAAAGACACATTACATCGCCTCTGCCTTTCTAACACTGCCTCAAATGTTTTCCCTTTGCATGCTCCTTGTTGCCGGAGTTTTCTCCTCTGTAGTCCGCACCACTGCTGATGAGACGGTCTGTTCTGCCCATCATTATAATGGTGTTATTTCTTCACTGGATGCCTCCGCTCCCCCGAGACCCGCACGAGTGCGCAATCAGTTTTCTAGCTTTCCTCTCACCCCTTCCAACATTTCCCTCCAATTTATCAGATCGTAGGTATTTCTTGAGCTCTAACTACCTGCAAGGCGCTGTGCTCTATGCACTTCAAGTCTTCAGTCTTAGGTTGCTTAGGGTCGGGTTTAAAGGCAAGCCATCCACCCACAACAACGCACGGGGAACCGCTGAGTTCAAGACAAGCGTGTGCTCTGTCAGCCCCGCTTTTCAACTCTCCCGCCCGCTTCTGTTTCCCACCCACTGACCCCATGGGCAGAACCCCGTTCCCACTAACTGGTCACTGACGTTCTCTCTCCTCTGGGACCGTTTTCTTTGGGAAAGCTAATTAAGAGCCACTTGGTGGGTGAGGCCAACAAAGGACCTCAGAGTGTCCTGGGGGGATGCGGACACATCAAGAATCAGACCATTATATATATACATTTTATTTATATATAAAAATGGAAATATCTGGTATTGCATACTTGCTGACCCCAGCCTCAGCAGCCACATCTGTGAGCGCCAGCATGCCCAGGAGGGGTCATTGGCCTCGGGGTCCATTTCAATGAGGGCATCAGGGCCCACGTTACCATCGGCATCATCATCTCTATACTAGTATGACTGAGAAAGTGTGTACAAGATTTCCTGGGTACACAGACGCGGGGATCCTACCCCAGAGGAAGGGCAACTAGTCCTTGGAAATTCAGAAAAAGTTTTCTAAGAGGAGCACCAGCCAGGTGAAGTGGCGGGGAAAGGACCTTCCAGGCAGAGACGAGACAGAGAATGATGTATGCAGGGAGACCACGGCAGTTGGTTGAGTGGTGCTGGGATGTAAATGCCATGCTGTTCCCTAGGGACGTGGACACCCTTTCGTTTTCGGTTTTCTGAGTCTCTCCCCTGCTCCCTGGGAATCGAGCCTCTTTACTCAAAGGGGTCCCAGGAACAGCGGCATTGGTGTCACCTGAGATCACACCAGTGTTAGGGCTCTCAGGCCCCACCCAGATTGGCTGAAGCCGATCCTGCATTTTCACAAGATTCCCCAGGTGAGCCTGTGCACACGGACGTTTGAAATGCATGGCTTTACAACATGGCTTCACGGTGAGGGGAGAGCTGGGAGAGGTTCTTGCCCCTCACAGGAGCTTGGCATACGTGGGTGGAACGATTGGGTAAACAGAGAATGAATGGGGCCAAAGGGGAAAGTCACCGTGACTGTCACGGCTCCTGACCCCACCAGCTGTTAGCAATTTCATGCAGAAATGTGCAATTAAGGCCTAAATAAATCTGAGATGCATTCTGCTAGAAATTAGGATATTTATAAAATTCACTTATACCTACTTCCCGACTTCAATGTATCGGGGTGACTAAGATAGCACACATAGGTGCGTGATAGCTGCAGGAGACGGCAGAAATTCACGTGTGAACTTGACCACCGTCTTTTTGGGGAGCTGAGATGGAGGTCATTCCAGGAAAAGGAAGATGTTTCTGGAGCTTTGGGTCTAGGACAGTAGGCCTCTCACCATTTAGCCTAACATGTGGAAGGCTTGTTAAAATGTGGATGTAGCTGAAACCGGTTTGGCTCAGTGGATAGAACGTCGGCCTGTGGACTGAAAGGTCCCAGGTTCGATTCCAGTCAAGGGCATGTACATTGGTTGCGGGCACATCCCCAGTAGGGGGTGTCCAGGAGGTGGCTGATTGATGTCTCTCTCTCATCAATGTTTCCAACTCTCTATCCTCCCTTCCTCTCTGTGAAAAATCAATAAAATATATATTTTTAAAAATGTGGATGTAGGGCTCTGTCCCCAGAGTTTCTGATTCAGGATGTCCAGAGGGGGCTCCGAGAATCTGCGTTTCTAACAGGTTCCCGGGTGAAGCTGATGCTACTGGTCCAGGAACCACACTCGGAGAACCGCTGGTCCGGGGCTATTAGCCTGGGTCCTAGTCCAGGCTCTCCCCCTAACTGGCTCCTGGTCCTGGGGCAGGTTCCTCACCCCCTTCAACTGCATCTCCTCTCACATGTTAAATGGGGATCCTCTTCTCCCCCTACTTCCTGGCAGGGCTGTTGAGAAGATAACATGACACAATGTATGCGAAAGGTCTTGGAAAGATAAAAATGCTATATAAACATGAGGCATAATCATTATCGATCAGGGAACGCTTCTTGTAAGAGATTGGCTTTGAGTTGGATCCAGAAAGGTGGGTGAGGGACGAGGCAGCTGAAGATGAAGGGCAGGCAGTGTTCCAGGTTTGGGGCTCAGAACAAGTGAGGGCTGGGAGGTGAGACGGAGGGAACGGCAGATGGGAGGGTTGAGGCATGTCTCTGGTGAGATGGCCCTCACACTTGAGCCTGCATCCCATTCACCTGCAGAGTTCGCTGAAACCCAGATGGCTGGGCCCTCCCCCAGGGTTTCTGATGCGGTAGGGCTGGAGGGTGGACTGGGTTGGGGCCTGAGAACTTGCATGTCTAACAATGCTGATTCCACTGGTTGGGGAACCACACTTGGAAAAACCCTAACTAGGTAGACTAAAAGGCTCCGGATAGGGTCTGGGGAGTGGAGGAAGGCGCAGAGTGAATGCCATAAAAGAACTCGTGATTAGAAATTCGTGTCTGATACTGGTTCATTCCGGTAGCTGAGGAGGGAAAGGGTACCTGATTCACTTTCAGGCAGGCAGGACTCAATTCTTGGCGTTGACTGCCACTGGCTATGTGACCAAGGTCAAGTGGCTTAATTGCTCCCAGGGCTAGTTTCCATATCTGTAAAATGGGGAGACTGAGAGTCTTTACCTCACAGGCTTATTATAAGGATTTAATAAGATGATGCTTATAAACCACTCAGCACAGGGCTGGGCATGTTGTTCGTTTCATAAATGATGGCTATGATTATTATGATTGCTCTTGCATTTTTCTACACCACGCTGCATCCCTGTCTCTCAACATCCAGGCTGGCATTGACTGCTCCCTCTTCCCCCCTCCACAGTTCCCAGGCCCCGGGGACTGCGGGGTGGTGGCCGACTCAGAAAACAACCCCTCTGCTGGCAGCAGATGCGCTGAGGCCTGGGCTGAGCAAGGGACTGAGTGAGGAGCTAAGTGCCCGCCTATTGTGCTGCGTGCCAATGCTTTTTTTTTTTTTTTTTTTTGCATTTCGCACGGTGCCTTTGTCCTGTGGTTAAATGTGTGGGTGTGCAGATGACCTTGTTAGGACAGAGAGTGCATCTCTTTGTGATTAACCTTCAGGCCCTCCCATCAGCTCTGAGAAGGTTCCCACCTTAAGCAGAGTGTGGAAAACCTTGTTCCTGAAAGACCGAGACAGGAAGCCAGCAGGAGATGGAGTACAGGTCCCCAGCAGCAGCAGCAGCAGCCGGCCTGGCACCTCTTAGACCCTCCCCACTCTCTGGGGCCCGCTCACGGAGCCGCCTCCCCTTCCCTCCCACCAGGCAGGAGTCCAGGTGGCACAGATTCAGGTCAGGGCTAAATGTGGCTTCGCAGCCCAGCTTGGCTCCTCTTCTCAGCACCAGCTTGTTAATAAATAAATATTTATACCTGGCGCCTGCCTTCTCCCAGGTCCTGGAGCCCCGGCTGTGAAGGTTCACGCTGCATCCCCAATCCCCTCTGTGCCATCTGATTCCTGAAATGAGCCAGCCCCCCTGGCCCCCACCCCGCCCCCGCCCGCTCCCTGGAAGCTGGGCAGCAGCTGGGTCCCTGATTTAGTGATGACTGTTTTGTAAAGTCAAGGAGGGGGCGGCAGGGGAGCAGGTGACAGGAGGGATAAATCACCTCCACAGGATGCCTCCAGCTCTGGCCAGGGGCTACTGGGATGCATGCCTGGTGGGGGTGGTCCCCCAGGGCAGATGGCTGCAGCTGCTCCTCCTCCTCCCCACTTGGCCTTTCTTCCCCCGTCCTTCCTGTAGGGTGGACTGGCAGGGCAGAAAAGTATTGACAGAGCTATTGATTAATGGAGGTACTTGTGCACTGTGGCAACCTCCCACTCACCCACCTGTGAGCCCCTTTGTCATGCTTTCATTTGTTGGATGACTCTTTCCTGGGGGCCCTATGGCTCAATGCTTGGCACATAGTAGGCACTTAACAAGTGTTGTTGAATGAATGAATAAGCACAAGGTTTAGAGCTAGAAGATTCCAATTCAGGTCCTGGCCACCACCAATCCAATCTGGGTCCTCAGGCCAGTTGCTGCCCTAAGCTGGGCCTTGGTGACACTGTCCAGTGGATGACAGCACCTAGCCAGTTGCCTCACTGGTTGCCCGGAGGACCTCATGGGAGAAAGGCTGTGAAAGTTTACTGTAACTCAGCCTGCAAGTCTCGGTTGTTACTCCATAGCACCTACTATGTGCAAGACACTGGGAGTGCTAAGATGGTCCAGCCTTTGGCTCTGCTCTTGAGAGCCACACTCTGAGGACATCTGCCTGTTGGCTCCCCTCCAGTTCTCATATTACTGGGTCTCCCCCCACCCCAGGTCCTCCATGCACCCCTGAACTCACCGTCCTGTCCACACAGGCCACAGAGCGCCCGGCAAAGAGGCTGGCCACGCCGCGGGCCACGTTGACCTCATCGCTCAGGATGTCTTCCCACCTGCTATTGCGGAACTTGAACAACTTGTCTGTGTATGTGGCCACCCCTGGAGAGAGAGGGAGGAAAGGGTGGTTGGTGGACCAGGGTCCAGCTATGTCTCGGGGTTGGGGCCACTAGTGCAGGGGTCGTCTGCTCAAAGTGAACACTCTTGCAGTTCCCATCCAGGCAGGGAAGACTCCTGTGTTTGGGGGGCACTCAGGTATTTTCAGTTGAGAGCAGAGACTCTGAAGTCTATGAAAATGGCCAGCCCAGCCTCAGAAACTATGGAAGTGATGTGGCTGCTACTATGTGACTGAGGTGAGCCTCCACATTGGGATGTCACTGTCTGCATGCGCTCCTACATCATCAGCAGGGAGACCCGGGATTGCCACTATTTCAGGACCCAAACTCAACCCAGAATGTCTCTGTCTCCAGGAGCTGCCCCCTCCCTTCTCTGCTGGATTGCAGGACCTGATTGGGATCTCAGAAGAAACTGGGTGTGTCTCCAAGTTCTGATCAAGGAAGGGGCTGGAAGTTTATCTCTGACAGGTCTGTCATCTCCACCCTAAGGAAGGCCCCTGCTCCCAGGACTGGGGAGTCCTAAAGGGCAGTGGTCTCCATCCCTTTGGGATCTTGATCCCCTCAAGAGCTGGATGGAGGCTAAGGCCCCTGAGCTCAGGGACTCTGCACCACACACATGTCATATGTAATTGTGGGAGGTCCATGGCCTCCTGAAGCTCCTCCTGGGGACATGGTGAGGGACTTCCAGTGGTGGGAGCGCAAGTCCCTCTGAGACCACGAAAGTAGAGCTCTCCCCTCTGTTCTCACCCTTAGTTTATTTCTTGCAAATGTGAGGCCCAGAGCATTCCTATTTTAGGAGGGATCGTATTCTACCCTTAAGGACTTGCATGGGAAACACAGGAGAGGAGCAGCTAAAGGAATCAGGAAGGGAGCTTGGGGAAGAGTGGACTTGGGGATAGAACTCCTGGACTTGACTCTCTGGCTGGCCTGGGGGAAAGGCAACGGGCTTAGCATAAAGGGAGAAGTGTGGTGCAGTGGTTAAAAACTCAGGGTCTAGAATGAACCAGCCCCAGGCTCAGACTCAGGTCCATCCAGATTCTACTTCTAGGTTTTAGTTGTTGGCTTTGAGGAAGGTGCTTAGCATCTCTGAGGCTCAGTTTTCTTATTGGTAATTGGGGATGCCAAAAACTGCATTCAAGCCCTACCTGGTTTGGCTCAGTGGATAGAGTGTTGGCCTGCGGATTGATGGGTCCCAGGTTCGATTCTGGTCAAGGGCACATGTGTGCAGGAGGCAGCCAATCAATGATCTTTCTCATCATTGATGTTTCTACCTCTCTCCCTCTCCCTTCCTCTCTGGAATCGATAAAAAATATATTTAAGACAAAGAAGCAAATTGCATTCAAGTTTACCATGAAGAATAAGTGTGATGATGCACATTAAAGGGTTAGCCTAGCACTCCCCAAAGTGGTATATATTAGCCATAAATAATGACTCTAATTTCATAGATGAGATGTTCTTAAGGTCCTTTACAGACATAAGGTCTGCACTGCAGGGGTTTGTGAGAATCAGAGTGGGAATGAATAAATGAATGAATGAATGAACGAGAATGAGTATGTGAGAGTAAGCAAGGGAAAGTGGGAGAGTGAATGTGAAGTTGAGGAGTGAGAGAGTAAGAGTGAGCATCTGTGAAGGGAGTGTGAGTGTGACAATGAGTGGATGTGTGAAAGTAAGTGTGAGTGTGAGTGTGTGTGGGTGAGGGTGGTGTCTAAAGGCCTACTCTAGTGGTTCTGCCCAGGAGAGGACAATAGGATCTGCACCACAGGGGCCCATGGAGGCTGGTGCATAGGCTGCGGGGTCCGGAGTTGGTCTCAGAGATGCTCTCCAGAGACCTGGGAGGGAAAGGCCCTTTGTGAGCAGAGCGGGAAGCAGGTCCAGGAGACTGGCAGGTGTTTGTTCAGGTGGGGTCTTGGGCTGGGAGCTTCAGGGGGCTCTGCGCAGAGCTTTTATGGGTTGGGCAGGATGCTCCTGGGGCCGCTGCGGAGCCGGGTCCTGACAGAAGCACAAGTGCATCTCTGACGGGGAGCCCAGGGCCCCGGGCCGGTTCTTCCATTCCTCCCAGCCTGGGTTTCCTCTGTGAGAGTCGGGGTGACAGCTGTGCACCCTCCCCACAGCGTTGCAATGGGAATCACAGGAGAAATCGCACTGAAGTCTGGCCCCAGGTCCGGCACCCCAAATTGCTCACCAGAAGTTCTGCACCCTCCCAGGTTCACAGCCCCTCGTCATCATCCCTGGGGGGTCAGAGGCATTTAGAAATTTAGATTTTTTTTTTCCTTCCTGGGTTAGAAATGTAACAGTGCACACACCGTTTTATTACGTAACACGCCCAGCAGGGACCAGGGTGGCACCCCATAATTAAACACATTAATATTTTTGCAGTGAAATATATGAATATTCACACGAAGTGGGATAAATAAAGCCATAAATAGCTCACATCAGCTCAGGACAGGTTCTGCTATCAACTCTCATTTTCCTGCAAACTTAAAAAAAGCACTTGAGGCTTTCAGAGCGTTGTTTTTTTTTTGGATTTCAGGACTGCGGACAGGGACTGTGGGCCCGGACTGCCATCCTCCGGGCTGTACCGGAGGCAGTGGCAGCCTTGTCATCGCTTCCTGTGCCTGGGGGACCCTGTGGCCCGGCAGGCTGCCCGCTCTCCAGCCTCCCCCAACAGTCAGTGGCCCCTGCCCTTCTCTGTCAGACCAGAGCCCCTGTAGACGAGTCCTTCCAGCTAGTCTAGTCCCCCCGAAGCACTGAGGTTCCCTTTGACCAAAAAGCCTGGGCCAGGTGAGAGAGCAGCTGCCCGCAGCCGGGGCTCTGCACGGCTCTGATGGCCACCTCTGCATTCCGTGGGAGAAACTGCTCAGTGGCTGAGCTCCTGCCTCCGCTAGATGAGAGGAGGAAACGGGCCCAGGGTGGCTCCAACCCCCTCTGTTTGCTTCATCGCTCCAAAGACAACATTTCCCAAAGTGTGCCTAGTGGAACCCGGTTTTCTGTGAGCTGCCTGTAGAAAAGACCTCGTGATCACCGGAGTTTAGTCAAGACCACACCTTCCATCCCGCTCTTGGGAGTTTTTTACAATGGACACGAGTCTATTACAACTTTGAAAAGTCCTGCCGTAAATTACCTGCATCATTTTATTTGAAACCAGCCTTCCCCAAGTGAGCTTGGTCATGGAACCCCTTTGTGCAGCTCACCTATCAGCACCCTGTGGTTCGAGGGCTGTTCTTAGCAAATGGCTGTCCTAGGGTGTTGCTGTCTGGCCAGAGGGGTAGGGTGTCCAGTGCTGTTAGCCTCTTCCTCCGTTCCAGCCTCCTGGCTGACCGGGGACGCCCAGAAGAATAAACTAATTAAGGTAAAATGTGCAGCAGCGATGCGGAGCCTTGTAGATCATAAATGGGAACGGCAAAATCAATGGCAGCCCTTCTGCAGGCAGAGGCCCGAGGCCTGGGCGACGGGAGAGATGGGAGCCCGTGATTTAGGAAGAGCAAACGCTCTGGCAGCTGCAACCTGGGTAATTAGGTGTGTCAGGAAGACATATAAACAGCGAGCTGTGCGGGTCGATGGCACTGGCAATAAACACCCGGCACTGGCCCCCCGGCCCATGTCAGCACCTAATCCTGCCTCTGGCTCCTTGTAGCTGCACTCTGCCCTGGGTCCCTCACTGAGTCGGGGTCAGGGGCAGCTGCTCGGGAGAGGACAGGCTGCTAGCTGCAGAAGAGAGGGGTTCTCCTGAGTCCCTGGGGGAGATGCCGAGAGGGCAGGGGCCTGACAGAAACAGGAAGGTATTCAAGGGCAGGGCAGGAGGCTCTGGAGGTTACAGCCCTGGTGAGAGGCACCTCTGGGAACTTCCATTCCCTCCCCTCCCCCCAACTTTGGCATCCAGGCATTAAAGGAGCCTTGAAGGTCTCAGAGTCCAGTGGAACTGCAAGTGGCTGTAGGCAGCCAGCTGGGAAGGCCCAGTGGGCGAGGCTTAGGTGCCCACTAGGCCCTGCTGAGCACTGGCTGCTGTGAGAGGCTCCAGGGAAGTAGGAGTCTCTGCCCAGGACCCAGGGCACTTATGGTTCATTTGACAGCATGAAGGACAGACAGGTAGAGGAGATGCCATGGGATTGTAGTAAAGCTATTACTACCTAACATTTCTACAGCACTGTCTACATGCCAGGCATGTCTCCTAGTAACCCTCACTCAACCCTAGCACAACCCACAAAAGATGGGTACCATTTTCATGCCCATTTTACAGATGAAGGACCCAAGGCATAAGAGACAACGGGACCTGCCTAAGATTCCACAGCTAGCAGAACCCCTCAGGGCAGGGCGGGACAGCACATCCTGGAATTTCGGTGAAATCAGGATGGAAGAGGCTACAGTGATCAGGGAGGGCTTTGTGATGGAGGAGGCACCTGAACGGGAACTTGAAGAGCTAAATTAACAGCAATGACTGGTTTATGGAGCACTTAGGATAGTCAGGATATACAGGAAGCATTCCTTTTATACAACCATCATCTTGTCTAAACCCTGTGGCCACCCTGAGAGACAGTGTACTTCATTTTACAGGTGGGAAAATGGAGGGACAGAGAGGTTAACTGCCCAAGGTCACAGAGCTAGTAAATGGCTGAGACAGATTCAAACCCGAGTCTGACTCCAAAGCCTACGCTTCTGAGCTTTGCATTACATGGCTTAGCCAGGCAGAGGAGGCAGGCAGGTAGCATAGACAAAGGCACCGAGGGGCACCGAATTTGCCTGAGGAGGAGGGTTTGTGCAGGTAGAGGAGGAAGCATGGCAGGGCAGCGAGACCTCCTACTTGAGGGCAGAAGGGTCATTGGTGGTTTCTGACCTGGGGAAGCCAGTGTTTCCAGAAGATTACCCTGGCAGTGGAGTGAGTGGTGGGCAAGCAAGGAAGCAAATGATGGGTGGCCACTTTTGTAGTAGTTCATGCCTGATCCAGGGTGATGACAATGGGAGTGGAAGCAGTGCCGGGAGCAGGTAGGACAGAGCTGAGTGTGGTGGGGCAGAGAAGGGAGTGGTCCCCCATATGGTGACAGAGTCAGAAGCAGGGGCTTTGCGCCAGCTGGGGGTGGAAGGAGCTTGCCTTCAGACAGTGGGTATTTCAGGTGGTTGTAGGGTGGCTGCGGAAGGCATGGTGAAGAGGTGACTGGCCATGAAGGATGGCAGCGTACAGAGTGGTGAGACTGGAGCTGGGGCAGGAGGGAAAGGCCAGAGCCACAGGCTGAGTCCCAGGGAGCAGCTGCATTTGAGTGTAGGAGGAAGAAGAAGGGGAGGAAATGGAGTCATCATCAAACATATTGAAAAGGAGAAGGTTCTGCACTGAGGGCAGTGGTGTCAACCAAGCAAATGGCACTCAATTCACCATCCCTTTATCCTCTCCACACCCAGCTCTGCCCCCAGAGCCCAACTTGGAGCTACTGGTAGAGTAAGTTTGGACCATAAAAGGCTCTTCCTAAGGATCATTGGTCTGAGTGTCTCCTCCCTCAGAGGCTGCCCAACCTCATGGAGATGTCCTAACTCATGGCCTGGTATTGGTGAGTACATATGTGTGGCAGGGCAGAGGCTCAGCCTCCAACCACGTTCATAAGGCAAAGGGATTACTGCCAAACCGTAGGGTTAGGGAGGTAGCCTAGGTTGACCTTGGGCAATTCATGAATTTGTATTTTTCTTCTTTGTAACATAGGATAATGAGAATGGCCACCTCTTCATCAGGCTGTTGTAAAGGATTAAATGAGATAATGTAAGTAAAATATTTAGATCGGCACCTGGCACATGGTAAGTTCAATAAATAACAACAACAATACTATTATCATCAGCAGCACCCTTATCCTCACAATCATTACCTTCTTCATCCTCTTCCTTACCACCACCACCACCACCACCACCATCATCATCATCATTGAGGGAATTACAGGGCATGACCACTGAAGGTCCTCATGAGTCTCATCCCAGGAGGCAACTGTGACATGAAGTGTAAAATACTTTACATGACGTAGTCCATGGGAAGCCAGCAAGCAGTGATGGCCCGGGTGACAAATCCAAGTCCATAATGAATTCAGGCAAAGGACCCAGCCTTCCCCGGGCCCCCTGATGTAATTTCTGAGCCCTGTCTTCCTTTCCACCCCAGGATGAGGAGGCAAATCTGACCAACCCATGCCAGGTGCTTCGCTCACATTAGCTTATTTAACCCTCTCTGCTGTCATATCAGGAAGATAGTCTTCATTTTCCAGAGAGGAGGCTCACAGGGTAAAATCTTTTGCCTAAGGTTGCACAGCTGTCAAGTGGCAATGCTAAACTTCAAATTTTGGTCTGACTGCAAGGTCCCCTCTTTGCTCCCACCCTCCATATTAAAGACCTGGGGTGGGGGCTGGTGGAGGGAAGTCCTCAGTTTCCTAGGATCATAGTTCTGTGTTATGACGGAGGAAATGTCCTCTGTAGCCCCATACTCTTTATGGTACTGCTTTGACAGCCTCACCCATTCTTGCTGTGTATGGGGCCCTGTGTGAATGAGGCAGGGGTGGGGGCAGGGAGCCTGAGTTGTTCATGAGCTCCTCTCCCACAGTGGGCCATGCTGGGCGAGCTGGAAATCAAGATTGTGCATTTAGGGGAAACATCACTGGGAGAACAGGGGACCCTAGAACCTAGAGGACCCTAGGGAAAGAGGGCAGAGACACAGGGCCATGTATCCGAGGGAGGCTTTCCCAGGCACAGGAAGTCCTGGACATTCTGATAAAATGCAAGATGGTTCAGTGGGTCTGGGGTGGGGCCTGAGATTCTGCGTACATATGAGCTTCCAGCTACTGCCTGTGCTGCTCAAAACACACTCTGAGTAGCAAGGGGTAGGTGCCTGGATGCAGCTGGTCCTGGGTCTAGGTGAAGGAGCTGCTGGACAATGGGTGTGCTCGCTCTTGAGAGCAGATGGCTCATCTGCTGTGTAGGCAGAGGAGGCTGGAAGTGCATCCCACCCCCAACTCCCTTTCTTCTCTCTGGCACAGTGACTGACGCCTCCTCTCTGAGAGGTTACAAAAGCCCCTGCTGAAGGCCTAAGTATAACACAGAGCGCAGAAGCCATCAAAGAAAAGGGTGATAAATCCAAGTCCATAAAAATAAAAATTTTCCGCACTGCAAAACCCACCATGAGCGAAGACAAAAGAAAAATGACAAACAAGGGGGAACTATTTGCAACTTGTATTGCAGACAGAGAGCGAATTTTCCTAATTTATAAAGAAGTGTTACAAATCAATAAGAAAAAAATGGGCAAAGGCTATGAACAGACAAGAGATTCAACGGAATAAAAATATACTCAGCCTCATTCAATTTAAGAGAGATGAAAATTAAAGCTACACGTAGGTACCGATACTTGCTATCAGATTGGCAAAACATTTAAAAAAAACGATGACACACCGTGTTGGTGAGAACATGGGGAAATGCTCACTTGCATCAGGGCTGATGGAATATAATTAGGAATATCCCTTTGAAGCACAATTTGGCAATGACTATCAAAACTGCACACATCTCTGCCTTTGATGTAGCAATTTCATTTCTACGAACTTACAGAGAAACACCTGCAATTGTGGAAAATGACCTGTTATACAAACTTATTGATTTGGTGGCACTGTTTGTAAGGGCAAAAGATTGCAAGGAATCTAAGTGTTCATCAATAAAGGGCCCATTCAGTGAGTGGAAAATCTATACAATGGAGTACTCTACAGCCACAAAAAATGAGATGTCTCTTTGTGTGCCTCCATGAAATAATATCCAAAATTTATGTTAAATGGAAAAAAATATGAGGGGCGTCCTGAGTAGATCATCCTACTATTTGTGTAGAAGAGGAGGGAGGGAGGTGTAGATTGAAGATAGCAGGTTGGCAGGGACCGTTCTCCTCAATGGAAGGAGTAAAAATGGATGAGGCAAGTGGTGCTCATGCCAACTCATCCAGGGCCCACACTCCTGTAACGCCCAGATCACATGAGCAGGGGAGCACAGGGCCATGCAGGGCAGCATCTGGTGGCCAATGCAGGACGCCTGGAGGGTGGGCTCTGACTGGGAACTGCAGGAGGCCCTGGGTTCCTGGATGTGGAAGGAGGTGCCGGGACCAGCCTTTTCTCCCCCTTTGTCTTGCAGGCTCTTCCACGTGGTTTTCACCAAGTTAGTGTTGCCTGCAACAAACTGGCTTGTATTTTTCCAGATCAGTTCAGCCATAGCTGGTTTTCGGGCCCTGACCTTCCTGGGATTGTGGTCAACCTTTCTCTGTTCCCTCCCTCTCATCCACTCTCCAACTCTTAACCCTTGACCCATGCCCATCTGGAACCATTATCTGGGTGGCCAGCTGTTTACATTATGGTCCTTTTCCCTTTCTGCTCCTAGAGTCTCTCTTCCCGAGGGCCACGAGGGAGGCCTATAGAACCTCTGCCTAGGGCACTGCCAAAGGCTCTGGCCTTCTTCATGCCACAGAGTTAGAACAACCACTGCTTAGAGAGCATTTCTTCAGTCATGGACGCTGTAAGTGCCTTTCCTTCATGATCTCATGTGTTCATTCAAATATATGTATTAAATGTTTACTAAGTGACATAGGAACGGTGGTGCAGGAGATACAGCGGTAAACATGACCAAGTTTCTCTACCCTTTGGAGTTGAGCGGAGGTGAACCGCAAACAAATGCATCACATGCTTTCGGACCATGGTAAGGGCTATGAAGAGAAATAAAGCAAGGGAAGGGCACAAGGAGGGATAAGGGTATGATCTGAAGATGCTCATCCAAGGAGGGGCCTGAGTGAAGGGAAGAAGTGGGCCCTGAGAACAGTGGTGGGAAGAGCAAGTAAAGGAACAGCATGCTCGAAAGCCTCAGGTGGGAATGCAGAGAGTCAAAGGAGGAGTGGAGGAAACAAGGTCAGAAAGGCAACCTGGCTACAGCAGGAGAGGTTTTGTAGGCAAACGTCAAGGCTTTGGAGAGAGGCTATGGAGCCACTGTAGTTGAGCTCATGAAAAACAATTTTAATGTATATTTTTTATTGCTCATAGTATTACAAATGTCTCCTGTTTATCCCCTTTACCCTTGTCCTCCCAGCCCCTGTCCACCCTTGCCAGGTCTTCACCACCCTATTGCCTGTGTCCATGAGCTATGCATATCTACATATATAAAAGGCTAATATGCAAAGTGTCCCCTCGGGAGTTTGACTGGGAGACTGGGAGTTTGATTGCTCGCTATGACATGTGGTGACCACCAGGGGTGGCACGGAATGAAGGAAGGCCCTGGCCAGCAGCTAGAAGGCCCCAATTGCCAGCCAGGCCTAGGGACCCTACACATGCATGAATTTTGTGTACTAAGCCTCTAGTAAGTATATAAGTTCTTTGGTTTATCTCTTCTTGTCCCCAAACCCCACATCAGAGCTTATGGAATTGATATGATTTTTCCTGTTCTACAGATGAAGGGTTTGAGACGGAGAGAAATCAAATATCCTGACCAAGGGACCCAGTCAGTGAAGGGAGGATCCCATGGCACTGCCAGGATGCAGGTCTCGGTCCTCTTCCAGGCACTCCAGTGCTGACATTCCAAGGGCTGGCAAGAGGACAGAGACTGTCCTGCCACAGGTCCTTCTGATGCTCTGCCACAGCCTAAAGGAGCCTCCAGTCATATGCCAGGGCATATGGGGGTTGGCTGGGGGCTTCTGAAGAGGATGTCAGGTTATTGCGGTGGGTAGGGTGGCAATGGCTGAGTGCCATGCCAGCTGGACCCTGGGAAGTGCTGACACAGCACAAATGTCCGGAGTCCACACCCCGCCCACCGTTGATGAATCAATTGAATCACTCAACTGAAAAATTAACTCAAACCCACAGACATCCCTCAAACCCACAGAAGGTCACTAGGAGGTACACGCCTGAGGCTGAGGCTGTGAGGCACCATCTTCTTCACCCCAGCCCTGGGGGCCCAGCCCCAACCTCTTTGAGGAACACTTGTGCCCTCAAACCCAGGAAGCCCAGTTCCTTGCAGGGGAGGATTGCGGGGGGGGGGGGGGGGGGGGAGGGAGGACTTCATTTTGCCTGTCTCCCTTATTTTGCTCTCTGTTGGCAAAACAATCCCTCAGGCCTAATGGCTTGTGTCTTGTCTGTTCTTCTGGACTCACTTATCAAGTTTTAATTATGCTGTTAGGATGCTCAATGTCTGGCTGGGCCAGAGGGATGCACAAAATGATTAAGACAGGGATTTTGCCTTCAAGGAGCTTAGAGTCCAAGGGGCTGGTAAAGGGGAGTCAGGTATCTAAAGAAATATAAGGTCAAATGGGGATAGAATGTAAACTTCACAAGGGCAGGAATTTTTCTGTTTCATTCACTGGGGCATTCTCAGTATATAGAATAGTGCCTAGCACACAGTAGGTGCTTAATAAATATTTGTCCAATGAATGGATGCATTAGTGAATGAAAGGGGCTACGGTTACGCTGAGCATGGAACTAAGGTGATTCTGGGACAGCGGCCCCCCTTCTCCAATACACATGGAAATCTGATAACTGAGTCCCCTCCCCAGAGGTTTGGACTGGGCTGGACCGGGGTACACACTGGGCTCTGGGAGTGATAAAAGCTCCCCAAGGGTTTCTAATGTACAGCCTTGGCCTTGCACCACTGCTCTAGGATTCACTATGGAAGACTCTAAGAGAGTGGGAGGGGCTGCTGCTTGAAAGACATCTGACAGGTCTCATCCCAGGTGCTGTGCTCAGTGAGTAGGGAGGAGAGCCGCCCTTTCCTTTGGCGTCCTGCCTGGAGAGCCCATAGTTCTCCCCGTTTCTGTTTCCCTGCCCTCCGGCATCTTCCTGCGGACTCACCCTCTCCTCGGCCGTCCCTTGCTGCTGCTCCCCTCCTGACATTGTCCCACATTAAAGGGTTGATCAGCCCATCTATTAATTGTGTCCTAATCCAATCTTGGCTTGGTTGGAGAAAGGGCAGTAAATCCAGCTGGGTAATCATGCCCTGATATTTGTGTAGGGATAATTACTATCTCTCAGGCCTCACTTGGTGGCAAGATGAGATGAAAACCCATAAAACACCACGAGGGGCTGTGGCTCATTGTTTCTTGGCTGCACAAGGCTGGCTGTCAGCCAGCCAGCCCTGCCCGCCCCTGCCCCTGGCACCAGCCCCAACCTCATCTCCAACCTCGTCCCCTCCCATTCACGCAATTGGCAGGGCTCAACATCAGAGGCAGACTAGGGTCTGGATCCTGGCTTGGGCTCAACACCCAGCAGGGGCCACGTTATGGGCCCTAGGGACAGCCAGTGTGGGGGTGGGGAGAGGAAGAGAAGGTGGTTCTCATAGCCAGGCAATCACCTGCCCCCAGGAGGTTAGGACCGTGAATACACAGCTATGAAGCATATGGTATCATTCAGTCCAACCCAAGAGCCTGCTGCCATCTGGAAGAATCCAGTGCATGTCCGAGCTGGCCTCACAAGGACATGAGGTCCTGCATCCTTCAGGAGCATGCTCTGGCCTGTCCTGCATCACATCAGATGTGATGGCCCCACAGGAGAAGACTTCATCCTAGTGGATGGAGGGCAGCCCTAGAGAATGTGAGAGTGAAGGGCTGGGCACCACCTGCAGCCCCAAAACACAGCGCCCCTAATCGAGACATACTGAGTACCCAGTATGAGCCAGGCTCTCGGCTAGACCCTGAAGATACAGGGCTCAGTAAGGCCATAGAGTGTCTTGGTTAAAAGGATAAAGCTGGAGTCAGACCCCTGGGTTTGAGTCCTGGTATTTACAAGTGGTGTGGCCTTGAGAAAGACATGTGGTTTCTTTGTGCCTCAGTTTCCTCAGCTAAAAAGTGAGATACACCAGTACCTAACCTAATCAAGCTACTGCGAGGCTTAAGTGAGATAATTATTACCCAGTGCTTAGACCAGGGCCTGCTTCAGTAGTTGCTATTTAAGGACTACCTGTTATCATTAATGTTACTATTATTTAGCCTTCTGTGCATCCATTTCCTTCCTTGCTACTCAAAGTGTGGTCCCTGGACTGTCAGCATCATCAGAGTCCAAGGGTATGTGAGCAGTGCAGGATCTTGGGCTCTACTCGACTGCTGAGTCAGAATCCGAATTTACACAAGAGCCCCAGGTGACTAGGATGGACTAGCTCTGGGCTAGAAGAGGCTCCATGAGCTCAAGGTCTGTCTTCCTTAGAGTTGTACCCCCACTACCCAGCACCTCTGGTGTGGAACAGGTGCTCAGCAGGAATTTGTGGTGTGAATAAATGAGCTATGCCGAAAGCTGTGGGGCCACCGAAGGATTTCAAAGCATTTTAGAAAGGCCCCCTTGAAACAGCATGGAGGTCAATTACGGGGACCATTTGTTGCTATTGCGGCCCCCTGGGTAAGAAGTGCTGGGTGGTTGAGCCTGGCCGGAGCAGTGGGGAGGAGGGGGAAGAAGGGACTAGACAGTGATCGGCAAACTGCGGCTTTTGAGCCATATGCAGCTCTCGAGCCGTGGTTTGCCGCTCTGTTGACTAATGAGTTTGCTGACCACTGACCTAGACTCTTGATTCCAGTAATTACAGGCTGTTGTTGTTCCTTGTGATTAAATCCCTATCCCAGTGGTTGGCAAACTCATTAGTCAATGAAGCGGCAAACCACAGCTCATGAGCTGCATGTGGCTCCCGAGCCGCAGTTTGCTGACCACTGGACTAGGACCTGAAGGCTGCTCCTACGGGGAGGCCAGAAGACAAAGTCTGAGGGTAAGGACCAGGCTTTTGCTCAAGGCCCTCCACCTCCAGGAGAAAGGGCTCTCCTGCTGGGACAGAGTGAGGTCCTGGAGGCAGCGGGGCACTATGTCTATGGGGGCCAGGGTCCCCAAGGCCCTGCCCCAGTTGGTGCTGGGAGGAAGAAGGTGGAAAGCAGTAAGAGGCGTGAGGCCCTCAAACCCTTACCTGAGAAGGCATTATTGGTGTTGAGGAAGTAGATCTCCTCACGGCCATCCCCGTCGATGTCACAGGCTGTGACCCCGATGGCGTTGCCCTGCCGGTCCCGCAGCGCATAGTAGGGGGAGCTGCGCTTGTCCACTGCGATGTTCACCAGCCGCTTCTGGGCCCGGTCGTACTTCAGAACCAGGTTGGGGCCGTTGTACCTGGATGGGGGAGGGGAAGGGGACATTGGGAAGAAGCAGTTGGGCCACCTGCCTCCACCTGACTGGCGAAGGGCTCAGAGTCCTCCCGGAGAGGTCAATGTAGGGCAATTCAGCCCCACGAAATTCCTGGGGAGCCCTCAGCAGCTTGCCCTCGGGGTCCCTGGGTGTTTGATGAGTGTCCATGAATCAGGTATGGGCCCCGGCAAGGTGAGAGTCAACTGGGCCCACAGGGAACACAGTATAAGAAGCAGGGGAGCCGAGACCGGGTTGGCTCAGTGGATAGAGCGTCAATCTGCGGACTGAAGGGTCCCAGGTTCAATTCCGGTCAAGGGCATGTACCTTGGTTGCGGGCACATCCCCAGTAGGGGGCGTGCAAGAGGCAGCTGATCGATGTCTCTCATCGATGTTTCTGGCTCTCTATCACTCTCCCTTCCTTTCTGTGGAAAATCAATAAAATATATTTGAAAAACAAAAGAAGAAGAAGCAGGGGAGTAGAGGGGAGTAGGAAACCAGTGACAAGCCTTTTGCCACAGGCTACCCTGAAGAAAACAAGAACCCCCTAGACCTTTAGCTTGCTCATTTCAATGTAAAAGCCACTTTCATACTTATAATCTCATTCTTTTCAATCTAACAACAATTAGGGGAGGGAGGTGAGGAAGGCTGTGTAATTAACAAGTTTTACAGATGAAGCAACGGGTTAGCTTCATCAGGGAAATAGGCTCAGGGGAGGTCAGTGCCTTTTCCCAAGGTAACACAGCTACTAGGTGTCAGGTGCTGGGGCTTGAACTCGGGCCTTTCTGCTCTCTCCAGAGCCCTTGCGTGACTGAGCCGAGGAGGGGCAGAGGCTTCATGGGTGAGGTTTGGAATGACTCTCTCCTGACAGAAGCCCCAGCATTTAAACAGTATGTATGAAATTCGCATCTCAGGCGGGAGATTACGAGTACATCTAAAGTCATTAGCTGAACCTGCCAGGCGTCTTTTTCTATGAGACTCAAAACCCAAAGATGAAAGTTCTCATCAGTCCTCATCTCTCTCGTTCACTCCCGCAGCCCCATGGCCCCAGGCATGGCCTTGCCTCAGGGCCTTGGCTCTTGCGGCTCCTTCGGCCCAGGATGCTTTTCCTGCAGATGTCCACATGGCTGCCTCCTTCCTTCACCTCCCTCAGGCCCTGGCCCAACTGTTGCTTCTCAGTGAGGCCCTCCTGCCCCCATTCCCGAAGCTTACAACCACTCCTACCCTGCCTTCCTTATTCCTCCCCATGCCCTTTCCCCATGGCTGTTACCACCAGCTGGCCATCTGTCTCTTCTTGGTCACCTGTTCCTTCTCTGTCTGGAATGTCAGCTCCACGAGGGCAGAACTTTCTGTCTGTTTGGTTCTCCAGGGTCTACAACAGTGCCTGGCACACAGAGGTGCTCAATAAATATTTGTTGAATGACTGAATGAGTGAGACCTCAGAGCTCACTGCTAAGTCATAAGGGTTTCGGTGCCCCACGGTTGATTTCTTCCCCTCACGTTTCCATCTGGAGAAAGTGGCATGCCCCAAGGTCACCCCCGGGGAGAGCACAGCATGAATGGGTGAAGGCCTCTTACTGCTCTTGGAGAACCAGCTTGCCAGGCTCTCCAAAGAAAGCTGGCCAGCCTCCATTCACTAGTCCCTGGTCTCCTGCCTTTGTTTTAACCCGAGCGTGAGCATCCTGAGTTCAGCTGCCAGCCTCTGGATGGTCCGGGACAGAGAACACGTAGAGGGCGGGAAGAACTCCCCAAGGTCTTTGAGAGAAATCACTTCTTGCTTTCTTGAAACAGATCCAACTTGGCCCTCTCTTTCATCACCAAGTGCAGAGCCAGTAAAATTTGGGGGATGCTGAGCAACTGGCCGGGAGCCTTCTGGCACCCACAGTGTGTGAAAGGGAGACAGAGCTCACTGGGGGCTGAGTCAGCACCGGGTGATGGAAGGTCGCACATTAGCCGTCTTGACAAAGGTTGTCTGAGGGCTGTGTGAAGGACACGGCATGACCCAGGGCAGTGGTCGGCAACTGCGGCTAGTGAACCTCCGTTTGCTGCTCTGCTGACTAATGAGTTTGCCGACCACTGACCTAGGGGATGCTTCTAGGCTGGAGAGACAGTACCCTTGGGTTCCAGCACTGTCAGCAGCTGGCTCCAGCCCCTACGGAAGTGGGGCAGAGAGTCATTGGCTGCCTCCTGCATGCCCTCTACTGGGGATCAAGCCTACAACCCTGGTATGTGCCCTTGACCAAGATCGAACCTGGAACCCTTCAGTCCGCAGGCTGATGCTCTATCCACTGAGCCAACCCAGATAGGGTTGCCTTAAAATATATATATATATATATATATATTGATTTTAGAGAGGAAGGAAGAGGTAGAGAAAGATAGAAACATCGCTGATGAGAGAGAATCATTGATCAACAGCCTCTCACGCTCCCAACTAGGGATCGAGCCCACAACCCAGGCATATGCCCTAATGGGGAATTGAACCATGACCTCCTGGTTCATAGGTCAACGCTCAGCCACTAAGCCACATTGGTCGGGCAGTTCTCTGCATTTTTATTTTATTTTATTAAATATATTTTTTATTGATTTTTTACAGAGAGGAAGCGAGAGGGATAGAGAGCTAGAAATATCGATGAGAGAGAAACATCGATCAGCTGCCTCCTGCACACCCTGCAGTCCTGTCCCTTCCTCCCCTATCCTCCCCTGCAAGGAACTGGGCTTCCTGGGTTTGGGTTGTTGAGCCCAAGCCAGCTGCCTCCTGCACACACTACTGGGGATGTACCCGCAACCAAGGTACATGCCCTTGACCAGAATTGAACCTGGGACTCTTGAGTCCGAAGGCTGATGCTCTTTCCACTCAGCCAAACCGGCCAGGGCAGTTCTCTGCATTTTTAATTTTTTTTTCTGACAGCCTCCCTCAGAGTAGTGATGGTGAGAAATGCCTGAGGATTTCATGTAAACAGTGGTGATAATAACCCTACATTTCTACAGCACTTCACAATTTACAAAGAACCTTCTCATCCTTGATTTCATTTGTTTCTCGCAGGTCTTGACTCTGCCAGAGGCTGGTTTTGTGATTCTGCTGGTCAGAAACCCATGTTCTGGGTTTCTCTTCCACAAAACAAGAGATTTGGAATAAAAATCAGAGTCACTAAAAGGATGTCAGTTTCCACGCCAATCGGCCTGCGGAGCTGGATGTACGGTATGTGAGATTTCATGCTTCCTCTCTGTGACATTTGCAAGAAATTGTGGGATAATTCTAGAAGTTTGGGAGGCTTTGAAGCTCAGTGAAATGGGGTTAGGCAGTGGGACAGGGTCCATGTTCTTAAAAAGCAGATGTGACTTCATAATCTCCAAGGCTGGGCCAGCAGGCAGAAGTGATGGGCTTGGAGGCAATTGGAAAGTCTGCTTGAGAGCCACCAGCAGGGCACAACGCACAGCTATGTGAGTGCCATCCAATGTTGGTGCCAGTCTGCTGGGACAGGAATGCTCTGGGCAGGGAGGAGCCTGGGGGTTGGGTCCAGAGCAGCCTGGGTGTGGGCTTTTGGCCCTGCCACTTTCTGGCGCTGACCTTGAGCTTGACACTCATTTCTCCAAGCATCAGCTTCCTCATTACTTCCACTACATTTATTGCTACATAACTCACAGGATGGCTGTGAGGATAAGAGTGTGTGACAACACTTGGTAAACTGTGAAGAGTTACACAGTTGTATGTTCTCATCATTATTACAAAAACAATCAAAGCACAATTTCGAGAACTCTCCAGTATCATTTTGAGAGTTTCCTAATACAATCTAGTATTTCTCTTCCCAAAACACCCCGCCCTGATCGCGCATCCTCTGTGGGTATATTTCTTTATTGCCCTTTATAACTAGAGTTCTCAGAGTTGTCTTCACAGCTGTCTCCACTGTCTCTCTACCCATTTACCCCAATCCACATCCTCCTCCCCCCAATTCCAGCCAAACCACTCTTGTTACTGTCATTGGTAGCTTTTGTGTGGGCACATCCAAGGATGCCTTTCCCAGTCTCCCTCAGTCTCCACCACACCACTTCCCTCTTAAAACACTGCTCTCTTGCCCCTGAGGTTGGTACCCCCCCTCTGGTTTTCCTTCTCTCTCCTTGCTTCCCCCTCCTTTTCCCCATGTAGGTTCTTCCTCCTCTCTCTGCCCTCTTGATGTTGGAGTCTCCAGGCTTGGTCCTGGGTCCCCTTCTCCCCTCCCTGTCCCCTTTCACTAGGGGATAATATTCGTTCTCAAGACTGACAACTCCCAAATTTATATCTCCTACCCAAATCCCCAGTCCAAGTGCAGACTCATATATCTGACTGCCTACCTGACATCTCTCCTTGCACCCGCACAGTCATCTCTGATGGAACTATCGATCGCTCATCCCCCCTGCCCTGCAATGCACAACCACCTGAAGCCAGAACCCTGGTGCCAGCCTTGGTTTTCCCATCCCCTTGTCTTCATATCTAATTCATCAGCCAGTCCTGCCATTTCTACCTCTTCAAATCTTTCAAGTCTTTCTCTTTTTTCGTCCCCCCTCTGCTACTATCTCTGAAGAGGCTTCTTTTTCTCTTTCATCAATCTAATCCCCCCATACCATCACCACAATCATCTTTTTAACACACAAATTGAGCCAGCCACTCTCCTGCTTTAAACCCTTTGGTAGCTCGCCATTATGTTGGAATGGAACCCTTATCATGCCTGGGAGTCCAGCTTGGTTGGTTGCCTGCTTTGCTGACCTCCTCCAGCCACACTGACCCCAGCCCCCGGCCTCTCACAGAAGTGCTCCCTATGACTAGGACACTCTCTGTACTTCCTTCTGACTTCTTCTCATCCTGTAGGTCTCACTATCAAAAGCAGCTCAGAATAGTCTTCCCCTCCGGGTATCCACTGCCCCACTCTTGTTTGGTTACCTATGGATTGCCCATGTCTCCCATTACACAATAAGCTTCACGAGGGCATGGTCTGTTTGCTGTGTTCATTGCAATCTTCTCATTATCCAGTGCATAATGAATACTCAATAAATACTTGCAGAGTGAATAGAAAAGAAATAGCCAATAGAAGGTACCAGTTCACCACGGGGTGGATGAGCAAAAGGCTGACTGAGCCAACAGTCTCGGGATTGGTGTTTGGATCTACACTTTTATTGTTCCCCAAAGATATATTGACAGAGAGGAGGCCAAGACCTGGTGTTCTGGATAAGAGTGAGAAAGAATAACAAAATGTTATAGTTACAGAGAATCAACCTTTTTTTTTCCTGTTCAAAATCACTGACCCATGTAAAAAAATAATCTTAGACAGTTAGTTACATAAAGAGAAGCCAGATAATAGGATGTAATAATTATTGGGTCCCTACCATATGTTTGATACTGTGCTATGTATTATGCATGAATAAAATTTTTTAAATTCGAAAGATATATAAATTATGCTATTTTGAAAAGTAAGAATAGGAAACTTTTTTCATTTAAAAAGGAAAATAATGAAAAATAAATAGCTATTCAACATTTTAGTCAGGAGAGAGAGGCAGGGCAGAAAGAAGAAACAGATGTATGTATACACAAAGAATGAAAGATAGAGACACATAAAATTAAAAAAAGTAGAAATTGAATGGAACTATAAAGAGAAAAACACATGCAGAAACATAGATAGACTGGCTTATACAGACACAGAGACATGGAAAAGGGGACATGCAGACTTGTAGAGACAAACAGACCTCTGGGAATATCAACAGGAACCCAAGATATTATCACAGAGAAACAACCCATCTCTGTGGCCATTTTCAGCATTTCCTTTAAAGGCATAAGGAGGTATTTTATTCTTGGTCACTTCAATACCCTTATTTTATAGATGAAGAAAGCGAGTTTCAGAAAAAAATGACTTTCTGAAAGTCAAATACCTAATCATTAGGCAAAATAAACCAAAGGCAAACTTGTCCCTTAGCAGGGATCAACAAAAGTTTGGCCTTTGGACCAAATCTGGCCTGCTGCCTATTTTTGTAAATAAAGTTTTATTGGAACACTGATATGTTCATTTATTTGTATATTAAGTATGGCTGCTTTTGCTATACTGTAGAGTTCAGTAGTGATGATAGAATGTATGGCCCAAGAGTTGAAAGTATTTACCATGTGGCTCTTTGCAGAAAAAGATTTTCTATCCCTGACTTAAAGGGTTATCAGCCTTTTATGATAGGTATATTAAAAGTTCTAAGTGATCATTATCAGAACAGAACTCAAAATTAGAATAATGTTAGTAAAAATTAGAATAGTGTTAGATTCAGAGAATCAACTTTTTAGTGGGAATCAGCACTTGGAAATACACCATTTTTTTGAGAAGTATTTCAGGGAGAATATAAGTTGAATGCAAGGAAGACGTTAGGTCTTCGGATGGAGACTGTGAGTCAAAATAATCTGCAGATAAAAGAGACAGAAAAGATGCTTTAAGAAGAGAACAGTGTTCTCTACATGGAGCTTATCTAATAAGGCTTAGAAGTAAGAGTGTGTTCCTTCCCTCACAATGAATGAAATGGTTAAAGGGGTGTGGTAGAGGATCTCCACATCTTCTCTTTTCTCTGTGGGCACTTCTTACTCCAAGCAGAAAAAGGTGGAATCTATTTTGCCTCCCCTTGAATGAACCTGGATTTGCCTCAATTAGGCATTAAAGTAGAAGTGATGTTGGGCCAGTTCTGGGTCTAGCCATTAAGAGACCTACTTTGTGTTTGATAAAAGCCAGTCACAATGATAGAAACTTCACTACCTTGAGATCACCATGCTCTGACACAGCCCAATCTAGCCTGAGAGAGAGGACCTGGGCAAGAGCACCGAGGCACTGGACCTGTGAGCGAAGACTTCGCCAACAGTTGAATGCAGCTGAGTGAGTGATACTAGCAGATGTCACGCGGAGCAGAAGAACCATCCATGTGAATTTGCTCAAATTTTTGACCCACAGAATTGTGAAAAATGACAAGTGCTTTTTAAGTTCCTACATTTTTGGAAAAGAAAGTACATAATGATGACCTATGATTTCAGCCCTAAGGGAAAAAGGAATTTTACTACTGGAAAGTAAGAAAAAGTATTGTTCATAAGTCAGTGAAATTCTCTAGGATAGCCATTTGAATTTCCAGTAGGCAGGTCTCCCCAAGGGATGCCTGGATCTGTTGAGATGATACTTGCATCTCAGAATATCTGAGAATCTGTGCAGAGCCTGAGGGTAGAAAGGTAATAAGAAATACAAGGATTCCAGATGCCGGTTTTCTTACTCCTCATTCTCATTCTTCATTCCTTTTTAGCCACATCCATTTCCCATTTTGAATGTACAGCCTTTAATATAGATGATTTTTTGGAGATGTGTGTCATGCTGTTTTTTTCTTTGCTTACATATTTAATTCAATGAAAGCCATCGAAGTTAAACAGAACACACATGGGAAAGCATTCAAACAAAAGATTCATGTATTGTATCCTAGGATAGGATACATCCAGAGGCCAGTTTAAAGGAATGGAGATTTTGGTAATGGGAAGGTTCTAGGTGTGGTGAAAACTCTGGGGGTAGGGATTTTAAAGGGGAGTAAATTGGGTAAGTCTGGAAAGAGCATCCATCCCAGAAAACAAACACAAACAAATTTGATCCTGAATTAGGCATAAGGATCTAAAGGCATAAGGAGCTAACCAGGGTGGAGAAGACCTCACAAATAGAGGATAAGGAAGGAGAAGGTCACTTTAAGATGAACGATAAAAACCTTTTGTCCTAAGAGGAGGGTGGTTTTTTTAAGAAAGGAATGTTTGGCATCAAAAGGTCAGGATAATCTATGTGATGAGTGTCTGTAAAAACTCCGGGCAGGCTGACTGATTTATACCTTGTTCTAAAAGAGATCTGTGCTCAGCATGAGCTCTGTGCTCTTGGAATTTCTTAAATGTTGATGAGCATGGAGGCACCCAGAAAACCATTTGCCATTCTATCCCCCACCATACTTGGACAATGCCAGAAAAAAACAGGTGCTCTGGTCGTGATGTTGATGATGATGATGATAAAGACCATGATTTCATTCCTCAATACATGTTTATCTCAATAAACGAGGAAGAAAAGGAGGCAGGAGTTCCATAAAATATCAAAAGAGTAATTCAGGTGACAGATGGAGGCCATGGCTAGCAGGATTCTTTCGTTGTAAGTGGCAATCACTCCACCTGCACTAGTTGAATAATTTATTGGCTCATATGTCCAAATGACCAGAACATCAAGGGTACAAGTAGGCTTCTGGGTACAGGGAGATTGGAACCAGGGTTCTGACCAGAAGGTTTTAGGACCTCATTTCTCTTCCCCTCTTCCTCTTTTCTCTGTCTCTTGACCTCATTCTCTCACATCATCCTGCTTCACGAGGCTTGACCTGTGTTAACACTCTCAGCCTCATACTTTAGCTTCAGCACCGAGTGGAGATGCTATCTTTCCTCAGTTCTAATGGGAAAAACTCCAGGAAAGGGCTATGATTGGCCCAGGTTGGGTCAAGTGTCCATCCTCAGAGCTGAGAGTCGATGATTGACAGCCTTCAACTAGTACCAAACCTAGTGAAAACAGCATCTCAGGAGCCACATGTTTTCAGGAAGAGGTGAAGAATGTGTCTCTGGATAGACATTCATCTGGGTCTGTACATTCTGGAGACAAACTTGCCGGGGCCTACTGATGGAAGGCAATGACTCCTTGGAACCACCGAGTCCCTGTTCCTGGAGATACATCTCAAGATCCTCCCATCACCCTCTGGGGCCCCAGAAAGAAGTAAACACAGAAAGTGGATGCACAAAGGGTTCTTGGCCTCCTGCCTGCTACTGAAGCCTCTGTTCCAGGCAGCATTGCTGGCTGTGGGGAGGCAGGAGGGCACTGAGAGTTGGCAGTGCCCGACGTGGGGCGTGAGGGGATAAAAGATGAGTTTTTGCCTAACTCTGTGATCAACTCTCCATGGACTTAGGCAAATCACTTAACTGCCTGGTCACAAAATACTTTAAATCTCTATTCAAACTTTCTTCCTTCATGCTATCACTATCAAGAAGCTTTAGCTAAAAAGCTATTGGTCTTTCTCTCTCGTTTGTTTAAAGAAGTGGGCCAGTTTAGTGGGGGCAAATAGCCAATGGATACTTCAGTCTTCTTTAAGAGTAAAAAAGATAAGCCAATCATTCTCCACTGAGTTCATTCTACCCCCTGCAATCCAGTCTGGGCATGCTGTATGGCACAGGACATAATTCTCCACTCACAGATCCTCCAGCCTAATGTGGCAAATAATGAGTGTCCCCAATCCCAGACTTTCAGAAGAAGGATAGGTGATCACTTCTCCTGGGGTAAAGTCTTTATAAAAAAAAGGTGCATTTGATCTAGAACTTGAAGGATGCTTAGGACTTTAATATAAGATATAGGAATTAGGCATTTACAAAAGAAATAATGTGAGCTATGAAGCAGATCAGGGAACAGAAAAATATGCTTAGGGAGAAGAGGTTAGACTAGGTGAAGAATACAGAAATGAGCGTTGGAAAATAGTGGAAATGAGTAGAAGGCAGACTGGAAAGTACATGACATCCAAGGCTGTGGAAGATGTGGCATGTAAACCAAGACTTTAGAGTTTATCTGGTAGGGAATGAGGAGCCACTGAAGGATTCTGAACAGGTACACCATTATAGCGAAGTACTGTTTTGGAGGGCATTGTTTGGTGGCTGTGTGGTGAGAGAATTGAAACAATAGTGCAGAAGAATAAACATTTCTCTGAATTACTCCAAACACTTCTGAGCTAATTTGAGCAGGTTTATGTTCCTTGCAATCCAATTGCTCCTAAAACAGGGCATAGTCAAGAACATACAGACATCAGGAACGCAGGGATTAAAAAGAAAGGCATGGCCAGCAGTGCTAAATGCTTTCCAGAGATAAAAACAGGTGAAACAAGCACATGGAGTTGGTCATTTGGAAGTCTCTGATGACCTAGAAGGAAGCTGTTTCTTTACGGAGGAAAGAGGAACTAGAGAGAGAGCATAAGATAATGGATGCACCACAGTGTAGATGACTCAATGAGAACAGAGGGCAGGCGGTGGGACAGAATTAGTCTTACAGGTTGCACAGGTGCAGGGAAGAAGTCTGGAGCTGGGCACTGGGCTGGACATGAGGTGTGCAGGAGCCTGCTTTAAATCAGCCTGGCCTGATGCCTGGGTTGGACAAGGATGGCCTAGGATACTAGCCCTGGGACATGGAGTTAAGCGATGGTTTCGTCAAGCTCTGGGGCCTGTGCATGTTTGCGGGAAAAGACTCAGGAGGGCAGTGGATTTAGAGTGCACCTAGGCAAGATGTGTAGAAGGTGGAGGGGAACAGCATGGGGACTACCAGCAGATGGGTTAGGCTTGAAGTCAAGAGAAGAGGAGAGGAAGCCAGGATGAGTAAGAAGACGGGATGAGGTGGAAGACAGTGACTAGGAAGTTGATGCCCAGAGACCTTGGTCTGCTCATAGGCAAATAAGAGGTGAGGTTCTTAGCTGAAAGGAGGGTACAGAAGTCACAGCTTAAGGAATGAGAAAGTTGGAATAGAAACAGAGGGCTAATACATGGCCCCTTTCCATGGTAAATGGGGCATGCAGGGCGCACACCATGAGGCTGAATTTGGGAGATGCAGAGGGCAGGCAGTGGGACAGAATTAGTCTTACGGGTTGCACAGAAGAAACAGGAATGAAGCAATCACAGCAGGGAGGCCGGAACAGGGCCCAGGGAGTCTGGAGTAGAGGCAGGGCTGCCTCAGGGAGCTGAGTTCAGGGTGGGAGAAGATGAGGGCAAGTGTTCAGGGCCTCAGATCTGAAATGGAAGCTGCCTGCTCTTGGCCTGGAGAGCAAAGGAAGCTGGAGCATCTATTCTGGGGAGTGAGGTGGATTCTGTGGGGGCAATACAGGGCAGCAGAAAGTGCTCCCCCACCATAGGGTTTTGCTGAGAATTAAGATAATTCCTATAAAGTCGTTAATACAGTGCTGGGCACAGAGAAAACACTCAATAAGCACTAGTTAGTATGTCTGTCTTCTTCTCCCATATACACTCAGTCAATAGAAACTCAATAAATATTTTTGAAAGAATGAATTATTATGATTATTACCTGTGTAGCCTTGAGCACAGGAGACTGTGAGCTTTATGGAGTTCTGGACTATATTTTATTCTTCTAGCTCCTAACACAATGTTTGATAAAGGAACCTGATTACATTCACTAGAATTCAGTTTCCTCATCTATAAAGTGGGGCTAATAATATTTGCTCTACCTCAAGGTCAAATGAGATAACGCATGCAAACTGTGACAGAGCTGTAGGTTTTGCATGCATGCATATACATACACACATGCGCATGCGCGTGCCCACACGATATATGGCTGCTGTCTGCAGCAGAGGCAGTGTCTGCACGCCCCCCCTCTGCCCCCCGCCCCCAGGAGCCCAAGCAAGCTCTTCTACCCCATTTGACAGGAGCTGAATGATAGGCCCATTGAGCTGCAGGAATGCCCTGTGAAAGGAAGATGATGGGAGTTGGTTGAGGGCCTCGTCAGAAGGCGGCTGTGGCTTTCTCCAGCAGGGAAGAAGTCTGGAGCTGGGCCCTGGGCTGGACATGAGGTGTGCAGGAGCCTGCTTTAAGTCAGCCTGGCCTGATGCCTGGGTTGGACAAGCAAGGAGATAGAGGTCACCACACAGGTCACGGCCCTGGTGAGGGACCGAGAACAGACAAGTCTTGCCTGGTGAAGGGCAGAGCTGTTGTGTGAAGACAAGGACCAGGTGGACTCTTGCTGGTCCAGCTCACGGGGCACTAGAGATGGCCATCATTAGCTTAGAAAAGGCCCATCCTTCTAGCCCAGGATTGTATCCAATTAGAGTCTTAGCTCAGACTCTCTAGCTGGGTAGCAGGCCCCTCTTCGTGACAATGAGCTCTCCCCATGATGACTATCTGCTTGGAATTTCTTATATAAGTTGCTGTTGGAGCCCCCCTGTCCCTTGTGCCTATCAGGATACATGAGCCAGGCTGTCTTGGCCACTGTCTGGATCTCCACACACTCTCTTCAGACCCTGTGGATATGCTGTCCTGATTGCTGGCCTCCACTCCCTGTTCACCCTGGGATCCCACCCCAAGGGAAAAATCAAGTTCCTCTGGTTTCCCCTCATGCTGCAGGTCTAGGGGGGCATACCTGGCTGTGTCTTGTGAAATAATGGTTGGAGGAAGCAGCAAAAGCCTCCCAGTGGCTATGAAGTGTTAACTGATGAATTAAACTCTTCATTTTGATTTGAAGGGAATAGTCCTAGAAGACACTCTTGCTTTAAAAAAATATTAAGCTGCCAACTATGAAAGGCATTCATTCGCAGGGGTCTTTGTTGCCAAGCTGGCTTGAATTCCCTTAGCCACGCATTAATACTAATCAGAATCTGGCTGTGCGAGCAAATGTGCACCCGAGTTTAGGGGCAGAAAATGTGTGTAAAATATTAGTGAGAAAGTACCAAACATACCTATTTATTTTTTAAAAGTGCTTGTAGTATAAAAACGACCTATCTGACTGGCAGTTAAAATAAACAGTTATTTTAATTACAAATGAAAGGTACATGACTATAATCTAAGATATTAGGTATCACAGACAATTTATATTTGAACCATCCATCTAGATTAAAGCCCCGCTAGAGCTGGTGCATCCTGATTACACAAGACTAGCAGGCAAATCCTTGCTACTCACAGTGGGGGTGGGGACATGTGGCATTGGCAATACTGGAGAGCAGGTTAAAAATGCAAAATCTCAGGCACCAGATCTCTGAGTCAGAATCTGCATTTTTAACATGACAAGGTGATTTACATGCACATTCAAATTTGAGAAGGGCTGGTCTGAGTCAGTGTTTCTCTAAGAGTAGCCTGTAGACCATTTACATTAGAAGAACCTGGGGAGCTTATTAAAAATGCAAATTCCTGAGCCCCACCCAGACCTGCTGAACAGAAATGCCCAGACACAGAGCCCAGGAATCAGCATTTTAAACTCCCAGGTGGTTTTTATTTTCACAGAACTGTGAGACCTACATTCGATGTCCTGAGTCCAGTGAAAAAAGATTTGGATGGATATCATGTCTGCCATTTAGGGGTTTAAAGCAACATTGCCATAGCTGAACATGTAGAGGACAAGCTATGGCATAAATAACCGAGAAGGATTACGGTATTGACTAATTCACAATGCATTTGAGTCTCCCTTCTGCACTGAATACGTGGTCTTCGTGAGGGGGAGAAAAACAGACATATTGTCCTCATCCTTCCTAGTTCCCCTGGAGCCAGGTGGACTTCCACCTCAGGAACCACTCATTCTTTTGGGCTCCTGGGTAGAGCCCAGCCCATGGCTTAGGATTTTGTTCCTTCAGAAAGAGAGAGACACGAACCATAACATTCTCTTTTAGAGATAAGAGAAAAACAGCCAACATCTTTTGGGATTCAATGTATGACAAGTGGAGATGGGGAACATGTAATAGGAGCCTAGCTGGAGGCCTCTGCTGACTCAGAGCTTAAATGGTATGAAACCTGGCCCTTAACCTTGGTCCTTTAGTGTAAGAGTGTCTAAGTTGGGCTAACCTGGCCCAGATCTCGGGACTCATATTCGGTTACATAGTGCTTTCTGGTTTACCAACATTATGACTTTATTCCCTCATCCATCCAATCTGGTGGGGCCATTATTTACCTCCCTTCCCCCTTTAATGCAAAACCAGAGGTTAGTCATGTGCCCGTCACACAGCTGAAAAGTAGCAGGGCTGAGCCTTGAATTTGCTTCTTCTAACTCCAACCACAAGCCTTATTTGTTTTCTGTTCATGAGCTAACATATTGTTTTAACTAGACCAGGGTCTCCTTTTGGCAAAGCTCTCTCCATATTATACCAGCGAGTGCAGCATGAGCACGTGATAACCCCTCAGCAGGTTTAGTGGCCAAAAAAGAGTTACTGCTGCTTTACTTTGCAGCTCTGGCAAATTCTCAGAGGTGTAGGTGAAAAATCAATGCCAGATGGCTCTCGTGGAGAAGACTTCACAGCTTGGCTGCTGTGGAATCAATCGCCTTGGGAGGAACGTCATTGCAGCTGAAGGATATGGCAAGATCAGACTGGACTCTGGACCACACAAGCCCCGTGTTGCAGCCCAGCCCTAACTCGGCTCAGCTCCACTTTCCATGTTCTGGGTGAACAGTGAGGTGAAATGAGGGAGGAGGAGCTGCAGAGAGAGCAGCATCTAGGAGGCATTACTACTGGCCCTGAGAGACCCCTCCAGGCCTGGATGTGGATGGTGACGAAGCTCCACGGTGACAGCACAAATAAGGCTCCTGTCCACACCATCACTGGGCTCAATAGATAAATGCAGACCTGTTGTCAGAAATGACAATCTGGGTGTCACAAATAACTGACTCAACGTTGTGATTGCTGGAGCTGAGGTTCAGGAGCAAAGTGGAAACCTGAGTGAGTGAAAATCCACAGTGACCAGGAGGGATCTGGAAAGAGCTGCGAGGACTTTTCCAAAGCCTGCTTGCCTGAGTCCAGGAATGATGCGTGCACCTCTGATATATTAATATTCTCAGGATTCCAGCATGGGCTCCTCCATCTTTGTAGGAAACAATTCCCATACTCACAGCATGGGCTGGGGCCCCCCTGGGGCAGTGCGCCCAATTCCCATACTCACAGCATGGGCTGGGGCCCCCCTGGGGCAGTGCGCCCTGTATTCGTTTCTTAAGGCGCCATAGCAAATTAGCAGGAACTGGCAGGCTTACAACAAAAATTAATTCTCTACAGCTCCGGAAGCCAGAAGTTCAACATCAAGATATGGGCAGGGCCAAGTTCCTTCCAGATGTTCTAGGACAGAACCTCCTCCAGCTTCTCGTGGCCAAGGGCACTGCTTGGTCTATAGCCGCCTCACTCCACCTTTCTCTCTGTGGTCACGTTGCTTCCTCCTCTCTCAAAACCCTCTCTGCCTGTGTCCTTTAAGGCAATATGTGATTGCATTTAGGGCCTATCCAGGTAATCCAGGATAAGCTCTTTTTCCCAAGATCATGGATTTAATCTCATCTTTTGTCATATGAGGTAATGTTCACAAGATCCAGGGATTAAGGGCATGGATGCATCTTGGGGGTGGAGGTGGGGTTGCACCATTCAACTCACTACAGGCCCCTCTGAATTAACTCTTATTTTCTCAATAAACTATCAGTTAGGATCACATACCTGAGAATTATGCTAGGTGCTTCATATACTTATTTAATCTTCCCAACAACTCAGGAAAGCCAGTATTTGTATTCCCATCACAAAGAAAGAACAAAGCTCTGAAGTCCATACTCCTTCAGATTCTCCACAGGCTCTTGGTTTGTGTGTTTGGGGAAGAGGAGAGGAAGAGCCCTCACCTTCTTCAAACACAGCATGTCCACTCTGATCTTATTTAGGTGGAAGGAGGTTGCAGATTTCCTTTATCTTCCAAAGGGTTACACCGGGAGAAAGTTTACACAACACAGCTCTGCACTCCCCAGCCTGGCATTGTTTGGGCAGGGACCCACCTCTGCTCATATCAGACCCACCTGAGCTCATATCTCTTCTCTATCCTAACCTTGTTCTCTGTCCTTGGGCAAGCTACCTAACCTCACTGAGCATCATGTTTCTCACCTGTGCAGTGGAAATGATAATAGAATCTACCTCAAAGGGTTGTCGTGAGAACTGAATGAGAAAAAGCACCTCTAATGTTTAAATAGTGCTCCATAAAGAATAGTTATTAATTTCATTGTTATCTTCATTGGCTTATGCATTTCTTCTACTGATCAGTCCCCCTTGATCTTCAATCTGGGATCTCTTGAAAGTGAAAATGTTTATCCAGAATAAGTGGGTCCAGCTGTTTTTCCCTCACTTTCAGAGGAGGGGTGGCATCAGTCTAGGGCAGTGATATGCAATGTCACTCTTCCGGTTCATGTAAGAGGGCGCTGCCCTCTATGGTCTGAGTCACATGCATGGTGACGAATTCCAGGTGTAGCCATAGACTCACACGGGAGTCCCCAAAGCGGCTGTGATGACAAAACTTACAAAGGCTGGGCCCTGGAGTGAGGTGTGGGACTTTGTTGACATCTGTAATAATTGCAAAGACTTATTTATCGACATCTGTGGGTTTCCAGATGACCTTAGGCAACTGCTGCCTCAGTGGCCAAGCGCAACTCACCGTGAGGCACTACGTAAGTGGCAAATAGACGCTTATATGCCTCTGTGAAGGGCTTATGATTACATTTCCTTCCTACATGAATGAAACATGTGAGTTGCAGGAGGCAGGCTGACTGACACCAATCTCTTCAACATATTCCAAAACAGCTGCTTTAAGTACAGGTTCTGATTGAATTTTGGAATGTGTCATAATGAGAGCTTAGCATTTATTGACTGCTTACCACCTGCCAGGCATTGGGCTGAGGGCTTTATTTGCATGTTCTCACGCTCCCCCAAATGAACCTATTATCCCTTTTTACAGATGAGGCACAGAAGGTCAAGGGACTCCTTGAAGGTCACTTAGTGGTAAAGTCGAGGTGCATGGTGCAGACTGGGCTCAGAGACTCCACTCCAAGACCCGGGCGGAGAGAATGCACACTGCCTGCTCTTGTGCATCTTCATGTTGGACAGGATCTTATCCTGATCATTAAAAATGAATGTTCTATTCAGTAGCTGTGGTAATTAAGCAAAACAAAACAAATAAGAAAACACCGCCACCATCAACAAAAACTAAACAAAAATTTGCCTTGGGCCAGAGTCTTCTCTAAATCACATAAATCTACAACTCTTGGCTCCCAAAAGGAACAAGCACTAGCACCGACCTAACCCGTGTCTCTGAAGGCACATTTGAGTGCCAGCGTGACAGATTATGCTCTCAGATGAAGGAGAACTTTCTAGAAAGTGCATTCTGGGAAGCAGGGCACTCATTTTAAGAAAAGAGGCACCACTCTGAGAAAGAGAAGGAAATTTCCAAAAAGACATTGGGATGAGGGTGTGCCTAACATTGGCGGGCCCTCTGCAGGGGGCAATGGTAGACATGTTAGAATGAGGAGAAGTAGGTAACAGAATTGAGATGTGGCAAAATGCAGTGAGTGACAACAGAAGGAGTATGCTTTGACTGTGGCCCTGGGAAGGTGGGCTTGTTCTTAACAGTGATATCTGTCAACAGTAGAAGCAGTTGATATTCATGGAATACTTATCGATGAGTGACGTGCACATCAATGATCTAGTTTAATCTTCACAACAACTCTTTAAGGTAGGAACTATTATTAGTCCCATTTTACTGATGATGAAACTAAGGCTCAGCAAAGTTAGGCAACTTGGCAGAGGTTGCACAGCTGGAAAGCAGAAGTCCAATTCAATGAACCTGGGCCTGTGGGATCCCAGAGCTCATGTTCTTACACAGCTTTCTTCTTGCCTTTCATCTGGCTCGTCCCTGGACTTAAGTCTCCTGCAGGTGGTGCATTTTTGGTGCAGTGAGGACTATCTTCTTGCACTGACTATGTCTATTTCATTATAGTGTAATGGGCTCCTCACACACAGGAAGTGGGTTTAAAGTGTGTGAGAGACTCACTGAGTAGGGGGTGGGTTAGAAGGTGATTGGGGGACAGGCTTAGAAACAGGAAGTGACAATGACATTCATTAATATGTATCATAACCTCTCACCACTTTCTGTGTCAATCAGAAGTGGATTTGAATTTGGGGGGACTGGGGCAGGCCCTACGAGCCTCTCTTCCTTCCCATTCCTGCACCATCACCAAGGCTGCATAGGGGAAGCTCTCTCTTCTGTCTCCTCTAACCCCTGCAAGGGGCCTGTGACAGCCCCAGCAGACAAGTGGGGGCTACTGGAAACAAGTGGGGGGCCACTGGACACTAAGACAAGTGATAATTCCATGGTACACCTCTGGTTCCCTCCGCCCAGGGCTTAGGTGAAGGATGCGTTTTAAAGACAGAGAACTGGGCATTCTGTGCCTTCTCGGGCTAGAGGAGAAGATGGGCACATCACATGCCAATTGGCAAAAGAAAGAGGACAATTTCTTCTCTTTCAAAGTCATTTCAGTGCATTTATTGGAGATAGCAGTGGGGGACATTAGAAATTAGTCACCCTTTCAAGTAAGGAGCGGTCCCTTGCTGCCCTAATCCACATCCTAAATTACACTTGGAGAGCTAGAGCGTGTCATTTTTTAAAAAATTAATAAATGTTATTTTTTTAGGGCAATTTTAGATTCACAGCAAAATTGAGCAGAAAGTACAGAGAGTTCCTATATACCCTCTGTCCCCAAACACTGACAACCTCCCTCATTACCGACATCTGGCACCACAGCGGTGCATTTGTTACAATCGATGAACCTATACTGGTGCATCATCATCACCCAGAGTCCACAGTTTACATCAGGGTTCACTCTTGGTGGCACATTCCACGGTTTTGGAGCATGTCCCTTTTTTATCTGATAGGAAAATGCATAAAAAGATTGGCTTGTGGCCACCTAGTAGGGAGAAGCTGCAGCTATCATGAGCCCCTAACCCCTCATTGGTGCTCACACTCACACCTTCTTTGCCAGAAAATACAATCAACTGGTCTCCCAGGGATCATATAATGAGAAGAGAGGCAAAGAGAATCCACAGGGATGAAACTAACAAGAATCAATTCCACGGCTTGAAAAAAAAAAAGGACCCCTCCCCACTCCTGCTGCTTCAAGGTGGACTGTTCATTGGTTTATTCTCACCCCAGAAGACACGGAGATGAGACTGGAAGACTGGAAATCCGGCAACAGCAGGACTGTCCATTCAAATCTCAGGGCCTGTGTTAGCAGTGCGTATGAAAAGCATCAGGTTATTCTGCAAGTCTGCAGATCAAGGGAGCCTGGGCGTCTTGTAGGTTCAAGTCTTGGATCTGCAAGTTACCCAGCAGTAAGTGTAGGATTGATATAAGAATGACATGATGTAATAAGCACCAAGCCTGTGGATCAGGGGACCCCAAGACTACCTCCAGTACAACGATTCCCTAGGAGGAGTCTCAGAACTCAGCATACAGAACGCATGGCTAAGATTTATGACAGTGAAACAATATAAAGTGAAATAAACAAAGGGAAAAGGTGCACAGGTCGAAGTCTGGAGGAACAAGCTTCCAACAGTCCCCTCCCAGTAGAATCACACGGAATGTGCTCAATTCCCCCAGCAACAGGCTGTGACAACGTGTGTAAAGTGCTGTCTGCTCAGGAAGCTCATTAGAGACTCAGCGCCCAGGATTTTTATTGGAGGCTGGTCACGTCGGCACACTCTGCCTAGCACATACCAATACTCCAGACTCCCAGAAGGAGAGGAAGTATCTGGCATAAACCACAGTTTGGGTAGGTAATTTAGGCACAGTGAGCTACTAGTATCAATCCTGGGGATAGTAGGAACTCTCCCCAAATCCAAGTTCCCAACCTTGAAAGTGGGGTTTACTAAGGATAAAGGCCTGCTCTGTTAACTCTTTTCTGCACAGCCTGCTTCACTGTTTGACATGTGGTAGATGTTCAATAAATTGCAATTATCATTACCAGCAGCAGTGCAGTTTTATGCCTTTCTCTACAGGAAGGAGAGCTCAGCATACCAACACTAGTGCCCTCCAAATTCAACCAGGTACCACTTAGAAAATGAAGAACAGTGCACACACATATCTGTACACGCAAGTGTGTATCTAAGATAAAGTAACTGCTTACATAATAAACTTTTTTTCTGTTCAACTGTTGAATCACTCTTCTTTCATCTCTGGTCTTAGTCTGCCATTTACAATTCTGATGAACATGTTTTTTTGTATCTTCAACTGAGTCATTGGTAAAAAAATAAAAAAGTTCACCAAGTCAGGACCAAGGACAGATCCCTGGGCACTTTACTTAAAGCCTCCTTTTACTTAAAGTTCTTGAAATCAACCTTTAGGATGATTCTGCTAAGAGAATGATCATCTGCCTCATCATAGCTACAATAATATGTGAGGAAGCCATTAACTGATTCATTAAAATAAAAATAAACCATGTCTCCAGCATTCTTCTAGTCCACCAGGAAACAAGGTTCATTGTGTCTGCAGCCAGTGCTGGCTCCTGGTGATCACACACTGCGTATTAAAAATTTATAAGCCATTTGTTTGAACTTAATGTTCTTTAATTGGCAGATACACTCTTTTTAAAATTTCTCTGTTTGAAACAAGCTGCCTGTTCTTGTCTTCGACTATGGGTTTCCCAGCCTCTGGGATGCACTTTGTCTTGTGACTTAATACAGATGATCAGATGTGCACCTCACCTGCCTTTGGCTGCAGTTCCCTTAGTAGATTATTGGTTCTATCTGTTCAGGTTTGAAGGCCCCCTTCATGGAGAAGATGGAAGTCAACAGAGGTTCTAAATTCGACCTCCTTTCTATCACTTGAACATTATACTCTACACCCCCAACAACCTATCCTTTGTATGTCAAAGAAGAAATATAACAACATGCAACACTGCATTCCAGGACATCAGTAATTAGAAAGCACAGTAATTAAAACCCACCAAAACTGTAGGGGGGTCATTATACTATTCTGCTTACTTTTGCATATGTTTAAAATTCTTCAGTATAATTAAAAAAAAACCAACCCAACAAAACCCCACAAAAACCCCCACAAACCAAAACCCAACAACAATGAAAATGGCCCTAGTCAATTTGGTTAGTAGACCGAAGTATCCTGGGTTTGATTCCAGCCAGGGCATGTACTTGGTTGCTGGCTCAATCCCCAGCCCTAGTCAGGATGCATGTGGAGGCAACCAATTAATGTGTCTCTCATATCAATGTTTCTCTGTCTCTGGTTCTCCCTTCCACTCTCTCTAAAAGTCAAGGGAAAAACATCTTGGGTTGAGGATAAACAACAACAGCACAATGAAAATGATTTCAGCAATATTAGAAAACATAAGTTATCAGTCTGGATCTTGGGTCACAGGGACAGGAGGGGAGAGATGAGGCATGTAATGAGGAAGTAAATAAACCGAGTAGACATAAGATCTTGGGAAAATGATCAACTTCTCTAGGGCTTTACAATGCTAAACCCAAAAGCCAAAATGCACTTTTTCCTAGCACTCCCTCCCCTTACGGTGGTGATGACCTGAGGAATAGAATTCTGACCCCGTTTAAGCACAAACACCTCAATGCTCACAGGTATTGATCTTATGCCTTCTCCTACAATAAGCACCCACCCCAAGGCTTGCATCTAATTTTAATAGGAACTGGTTCATTTCCATATGTACCTAGTGCTCCTGTCTTCTTTGTATCTACCCTGAGTGGTGGTATTCTTTTTAGCATACAAGATCCAAGAAGACAGTTTCCATGCCTTTAGCTTTCTTCAGAAAGCCCTGGAACTAAGCATCCCTATCCTGGTCAGGCAGGCTCCACGCCTGTGGCTCTCCTTCACCCAGTGCCCGTCTGCAGTTGGGCCTCAGGTCACAAGGCCTGGGGCTCTCTGCCCAATTTCCTGTTCAACACCCCAGACAAGAAAAAGGAGAGAGACTGAGAAGATCAGAAGCAGCCTTCCCGAACAAGACCAGGAGGGGTGGGTCACAGCCAGCCTCCGAGGGGAAGTCTCTGATCCACGGAAAACAGAACACTCTGTATCGGTAAGAAACACTCAGAACCATTTTTCAAAATTAGCAGCTGTAAAGGAATGAAAGCCGATCACCGTCCAGTGCGCACACAGACTCATTCCACCCTCAGAGAGCCTCACAGTCATTATTAAAGAACACATTTCAGAACATAATATTACGCTATTGATTGCTGTTTGTTTCGATGTTTAATTCAGTAACAGCTCGGGTTGTGGAGAGTTTTAAATGGAACGGATGCTCTGAAGACCTGCACGGATATTCCAATTTTCCACTGGGTTTTCACCAGGAGCTTTGGTGATGTTGTGGGGACCAGGGGCTCCTGGTGCCCCCAGGTTCTTATAGGTGGGGAATTCAGGGGCGGCTGCTGAGCAGGGCTCTGTGGTCTTTCTACAGAAAATGGAAACGGTGGAGAGTTCCACATGAATCCAAGCAACATCCACTCCCTCTGCCACCACGCATTAAATGATCTGGGACCGAAATTCAATACACACCTCAGGCACTGTTGCGGAACGTTACCAGCGCATCTCGCCAGCATTAAAATCCCAGGAGGAATAGAAAAGAAAAAAAATAAAGGCTCTCCTCTGAACATACACAGAGATAAAGGGAGACCACAGAGGGAAACCCCACTTGGATGGCAGGTCTGAGGGCTCCAAAGGTACATACAGCCAGACCCAAACAGCAGCTGCTTTTCCTTGATCTGAAGCTGGTAGATAGGGAGGACCCCAAGGATGTGCATAAAATCCAGGGACAAGCGAACACTGAGGCCAGACTTCGAGGTGGCCCAGTCCTGGTGTCCCTGGGGCCCTGTCATCATCACTTCCTGTCCTCTCCACCCCGAAAACTTCCTCGAATCAATCCCCCAACGACCCTAGTTCTCATCGTCTTTATGTTTCCATGTTCCCTTATTTGCCTGGACCCCTGGTTCTTCTATTGTAGTCCCCTGACCAGTGGCATCATCATCATCTGGGGACTGGTTAAAAATGCAAATTTCTCAAACCCCAACCCAGACTTCTCCCATCAAAACTCGGAGGATGAGGCCTGGCCATCTATGTTTTTTAGAAGGCCTTCAGGTGATTCTGATGCACATTCAAGTTTGAGGATCACTGACTTGGACTATTGCAACCGTTTTTAAGTCTCTCGCTTCCAATCCATTTCCCACTCTGCCACCAGAGCCATCTTCTAAAACACAAACCTAGTCAACGTAGGTGCTTGGCACAACCCAACACATAGTAGGTGCACAATAAATACTTATTGACTGAGTAAATGAAATATCACCTCTGCTTTTAAAACTTGGATGGCTACTGATTGCCTATACACAATAACCTAGAAACTCCTCAGTGAAGTAGATTAATATTTATCTGATTGTTACTTCTTTTTTAAAAAATTTAATTTAATAAATCTTTATTGTTCAGATTATTATAACTGTTCTTCTCCCCCCCATAGTTCCCCTCCACCCAGTTCCCACCCCACCTTCTACCCTTACCTCTCTCCCACTGTCCTCATCCATAGGTGCACGATTTTTGTCCAGTCTCTTCCCGCATCCCCCACAACCTCTTTCCTCCGAGAATTTTTAGTCCATTCTCTTTCTATGCCCCTGATTCTATTATATTCATCAGTTTATTCTGTTCTTCAGGTTTTTTATTCACCTGATTTTTAGATTCACTTGTTGATAAATATATATTTGTTGTTCATAATTTTTATCTTTACCTTTTTCTTCTTCTTCCTCTCCTTAAAGAGTACCTTTCAGCATTTCATACAATACTGGTTTGATGTTGATGAACTCCTTTAGCTTTTTCTTATCTGTGAAGCTCTTTATCTGCCCTTCAATTCTGAATGATAGCTTTGCTGGGTAGAGTAATCTTGGTTGTAGGTTCTTGCTATTCATCACCTTGAATATTTCTTACCACTCCTGTCTGGCTGCATAGTTTCTTTTGAGAAATCAGCTGACAATCGTATGGGTGCTCCCTTGCAGGTAATTAACTGTTTTTCTCTTGCTGCTTTTAATATTCTCTTGGTGTTTTAATTATGATGTGTCTTGGTATGGTCCTTTTTGGATTCCTTTTGTTTGGGGTTCTCTGACTTTCTGGACTTGAAAGTCTATTTCTTTCACCAGGTGGGGGAAGTTTTCAGTCATTATTTTTTCAAATAGGTTTTCAGTATCTTTCTTTCTCTCTCCTTCTGGCACTCCAATAATTTGGATGTTGGTATGCTTGAGGTTGTCCCAGAGGCTCCTTACACTATCTTCAAATTTTTGGATTCTTTTTTCTTCTTGCTTTTCCGGTTGAGTGTTTTCTTCTTCTTTGTATTTCAAATATTTGACTTGATTCTCATGGTCCTCTAGTCTGCTGTTAGGTCTCTGTATAATATTTTTTATTTCAGTCAGTGTATGTTTAATTTCTAGTTGGTCCTTTTTCATATCCTTGAGGGTCTCGTTCATATCCTCGAGGGTCTCGCTAAATTTATCAGCCTTTTCTAGGAAATTCTTGAAAAACCTTATAACCGTGGTTTTGAACTCCATATCCAGTCATTTGCTTTCCTCCATTTCTTTCATTTGTGATCTGTTTCTTTGTCTCCACATTTTTGCTGCTTCCTTGAGTTTATAGAGTAGCTTTGTGTGCTAGGTGTCCTATAGAGCCCAGTAGCTCAGCTTCCCCAGTTACCTGAGGTGGATACTCTTGGTACACCCCTTTGAGGACTGTGTGCACAACCTTGTTGTAGTCAAGTCTTGACTGCTTTTGGTATCACTGGGAGAAACTGACCTCCAAGCCAACTGGCTGTAAGGATCACCTATTTCTATGTTGGGAGAACTTCTGTGCTGGAGACACCCTTAGGAGACAAGACTTGCAAAATTGCAAAAGCCTCTGTGCTCAGCTTGGATGGGGTGGAATCTCAGGGTGAAGCAGACGGCCTTGGCTTCCTGTCAGTTCTGCCCTATGAGGCCCTCTGGGTCTCAATGTTCCTCAGTAATCGCTGCAGACACCTCTGAGAGAAAGCTGCCCTCAAGTTTTGCCTGCTGCCAGACAGTTCAGATTCCCCCCAAGTGAATCTGGGTTCTCAGACTCTTGCCTGGGACTAGAGTTCAGTATAGTCAGGAGCTTCTATCTCCCTCCTGCTTAAGAAAGCCAGCTGTGCACTCAGCAGTCGGTCCTCTCTGTGTTCGTGTGCCTCCGGACCTCTGCCTTCCCCAGCTCCACTGAGTCTCAGTGTGTTTTTCTCTTTCCTGACAAGCTAGAGCCCCCTGAGTGAGTCTGGGTCCCCAGAGTTTCACCTGGAACTTTTGTTCAGTGCAGTCGGGAGCTTCAGTCTTCCTCCTGCATGAGAAAGCCAGCCATGCATTCAGCTGCCGGTCCTCTCCGTGTGTGTCTCCAGACCTCAGCCTTTTGCAGCTCCTCTGAGTCTCAATGTGCTTTTCCCTTTCCTTCTAGTTGTAGAATTTCCACTCAGCCAGCTTTCCTGTGGTTCTGGATGGTGTTTATTTTGTCTTTTAACTGTAGTTTTGAAATTGTTGTGCGAGGCAGCAGTTTAGGTGCTTACCTATGGCGCCATGTTGGTTTTTCTCTGATTGTTATTTCTTGTTAGTACTATTTTTCTTAGTTTTCATTTGTTGAGCAATCTACTCACAATTTAGTAAGTACCCTGTATTATGCTATCCTTTTTCTTTCTTGTTTTAAGCTGTCCACTCTGACAGAGCTGGGCAGGTGCCTTTTATAGATGAGGAACCATCAGAGAGGTTATGGAACTTGTCTAAGGACCTCAAGGCATCAAGTGATGGGCTGGAGTTCAATGCAGGTTTACCTCCAAGGTTCATGCTTTCAATGTATTTCCTTTCAAAATCAGACCTCCATGACCCTTCTAGGCTGTTCCTACCTCTCTCGGGCTTTGGCTTGGGCTCTAAGTGTTTCGAAGTTTCACCCAATAATCTGAAAACAGAATAAACTACTTGCTAATTATGCTAATGGGCCAGTGTATTATGGTGGGTGGATGCTGGAAGCCTAAAAACCCTGCAGTGAGTATCTCCTGAAATGCGGTCCTCAGGTCACCTGCATCAGAATAACATGGAGGCATGCGGGAAATGCAGAGCCCCAGGCCATGCACCCCAACCCCAGTTTTAACACAAGGGACTTGGGGGACAGTCTGGAAATAAGTGTATCTTAAGCATCCTGCTCCCCCATAGCTATTCTGCACAGTGATGTCTGAGACCCACTGCCCTGGAGCATGAGCTCATCTTGTCCACACTGGTCTCTGCAGCAAATCCACAGGCTGCTGCGTGACAGGCCATCAGAGAATGAATGAGTGGGCCCTTTTCTATGAAAAAGATTGAGGTGGGGTAGGGTGTCCCATAAAACACTCATAGCAGAGAAAAGAAGCCATGGCAGAGACAGGCTTGCCAGATGTGGCACCAGCTGTTGGCACAAAAGCAACAAGCCTGAGTGTGAAGAGAAGACAGAAGTTTTGAGCCACAAAAAACTTGACATATCGACTTTGGCAAGACTTGCCAACCATGCAAGTGCTGATAATGTTATTAACGCTGAATGTATTTTCCTGACCTTATCAGGCCATATAAAGAGCACAGGAGTCTAATTAAGTTCAGATGCCAGCACCCCTAACTTCTTTCTCGATAGCTACTGAGCCCATCATTTACTCTGATGTTCCTGAAATGATTGGTCTTTAAAAACCAAAGGAAGTTGGTCATTAGCATGTGTAAGGTGCTTGTCATGATTTGTGGTGAGACCAGTCTGGCAGCCAGACAGGGAGGGTATTTCATTCTGCTTGGCACAGCACCAGCCGGCTGGTAGGAGACCCAGCCTTATCACCCCATCACACTCACCACAGGGCTCTGTGCCTCCATCTCCTTCTATTCAACAGGCACACAGATGGATTGAAAGTGGACACTGATGGGCCTGCTGATCAAATGGGCAGATGACATAAGCTGGGGAGAAAGCCAGGATCCAAAAGGGATCTGTGAGTCAAGAGTAATTTACAGGGGCTGATGGCAGATCTTACATTTGGACTGTCTCCATCCTCAAAACAAATATTAAATAGAAACTTGAAATAACTGCAAACACTTATAGAGGACTGTGGCCAGAAACTGTTCTAAGAAATGTTGAACATACCAATTCATTTACTTCTCAACACCCTGTTTAGTAGGTTGTATTGTTATCCTCATTTTTAAGACGAGGAAACTGAGGCAAGAGCAATTAAGGAACTTGTCCAAAAGACTGTAATATTATTACTAATTTTTTTTGGTTATAGTAATGATTGTTTTATTTATTTATTTATTTATTTATTTATTTATTTATTTATTTATGTATTTATTTATTGCTGGTTGAAGATGCACTGGGGTCTGGACTGGGTGAGAATAGGATTGGATCAAATGTGTCATATGTTGCATTAAAAGTCAGGGAACCTTAAGGAATACTTTCCTCCACTTAGGAGCCGCCTGGCGTGGGGAGGAAGTGAGGCCTTTCCCACATTTAGGCTTACTCATACATGGGCGAGTCTGATGGATAGTAGGTGGGTTTTGGGACAGATGCCAGAGCCCCTGAGACAGAATTCACCCAAAGGAAAGGAGTCTTTCCAGGAAAACCAGATGCAGCAACAGAGCCCAAGGGTTGGAGGAGTGGGCCTTTGGTGCTTCCCAGCCCTTGGGTTTTGATCCTGTCGCAGGATACTCGTGTTCCATCTCTTTTCCCAATCCTATGTAATAAAAGGCTAATATGCAAATTGACCAAACAGTGGAACAATTGGTTGCTATGACATGCACTGATTACCAGGGGGCAGGTGCTCAATGCAGGAGCTGCCTCCTGGTGGTCAGTGAGCTCCCACAGGGGGACCACCACTCAGCCAGAAGCTGGGCTCACAGTTGGCCTCTGCAGCAATGCTAAGAATGTCTGACTGATGGCTTTGAGGAGCGGGTCTAAGCCATCAGTCGGACATCCCTGAGGGCTCCCAAACTGCGAGAGGGTGCAGGCTGGGCTGAGGGACTCCCACCCCTGCCCGAGTGCACAAATTTTGTGCACTGGGCCTCTAGTATATCCACATATTAGAAGTTTTTCTTTTATTCATGTAGACATTTTTCTGTAACAGTAAGCCTAGAGAATAATACATGAAAGTTACTGCAGTTCTGGAAGCAGGAGTCTCAGATCAAGGTGCCAGCACACCTGGTGTCTGATCAGAGCCCTTTTCCTGGTTTACAGATACCATCTTCCTGTGGTACCCTCGAAAGGCAGAGGGCACAGAGCGGGAAACAGAACTTCCTTCTTCAGTTTCACCCACCAAATCTCCCCTTTCTTTATAACTGCCAAGTATACTTGACAAATACTCCATTGATGGAGCATTCACTATTGCCCCCAGAGGCAACACCCCTACCCTCATTTTTTTTATGGGTAGGCTTCAACTTTAAAGAAAGTTATTTCTTATATTCATTGTAGTAAAGCTGTATTTTATTTCTTTATTTTTATTTTTTAAATATATTTTACTGATTTTTCTTTTACAGAGAGGAAGGGAGAGAGATAGAGTTAGAAACACCGATGAGAGAGAAACATCAGCTGCCTCCTGCACACCCCCTACTGGGGATGTGCCTGCAACCAAGGTACGTGCCCTTGACCAGAATCGAACCTGGGACCTTTCAGTTCGTAGGCTGATGCTCTATCCACTGAGCCAAACCGGTTTCAGCGTAAAGCTGTATTTTAAAAAGGGGCAGTTGAGATGAAGATATTAATGTAAGGTGCCTGCTCCCAAAAGTACCAGTCATTGAAATCGCCGTGGGCAATGCTAACAGAGATATAGTGTATGAATTGAAGGAGGTGACAGAGCCCTGTTCTCCCCTGGGTTGTGCGTCCACATCATGCTATGTTCAGTTCTGGGCAAGTCAATGAACTTGGGAGGCAATTGTTTAGCTGAGACTTTTTTGGAGGAAGGTGATTTGGTCAGTGAGAGTCACTGCAACCAGGACTCAAACGATCTGATGAAGGAGATGAAGATATCTGACTTGGAAATGAGGAGAGAGATGGTGTGTGTGTGTGTGTGTGTGTGTGTATGTGTGTGTGTGTGTGTGTGGTAGGGGGGATGTGAATAAGATGGCTGTGCTAGAGAATGGATTCAGGCCAAGGGCAGAGCCAAGGTGAGTAGGTGGGCAGGAAAGGCTAATTTTCTGTTTTAAGTAAACTTTTTAGTTTGGGATAGTTTCAGATATACAGAAAAATTACAAATACAGTACAGGGAGTTCCCATATACCCTACACCCAGTTTCCTTTACCACTCACATCCTATATTAGTATGTTACATTTGTTATAAGTCATGACCCAGGAGCAATACATTTTCAACTAAAGTCTATACTTCATTCAGATTTTCCTTATTTTTCACCTTGGGTCCCTTTTCTATTTTAGACCCAATTCAGGTTACCACATTACATTTAGTTGTCATGTCTCTACAAAGACATGAGGTTCCTCTTGGCTGATTTTTACTTTCCTTGGTTTTGATGACATAGACAGTTATACTGGTCAGTTATTTTGTTGAATGTCTCTCAACTGGGATTTTCCTGATGTTTTTCTCGTGGTTAGACTGGGGTTATTGGTTTTTTGAAGGAAGAGCACAGAGATAAAGAACCACTTTCATCCCATCTTATCAAAGGTATGTACTCTCGACATGACTTGTCCCTGTGGGTGTTGACCTTGATAACCTGGCTGAGGCAACTGTCTGCCAATCTCCCTCCCCACCTTTCCATGGTGCATCCTTTGGAAGGAGGTCACCATGCAGTGTCCACACGTAAGGAGTAGGAAACTATACTTCACCTACTTCAGGATGAAGTATCTACATCTACTATTTGGAATTTTTCTATCTGGGAGGTTTGTCAATTCTCATTTATGTCTTTGCTCAATCTTTATTTCTATCATATAGATTCATTGAGATTTATTTTATACTTTGTCTTATAATCTAATGCTACTTTATGTTATTGTTCAAATTGTTCCAGCTTTGGCCATTGGAAGTTCTTCCAGTTGGTCCCTGACCTCTTTTACATACTCTATCATTATGGGTTTTTTGACCACTTCCTCAAATTCTACCACTACCAGATACTCTGGGTTCATCTTATACTTTCCCCATCCTAGTCCCAGATTCAGCCATTTCTCCTGGAAGCCCTGGTTCCCTGTACTGGAAAACGGTTTTAGAAACCAAGATCTGGGGGCTAGGTGTGCTTGAAGGTATTGGCTGTCCACTGCTTCTAGGTACTTTCAGATGGCAGAGCAAGAAAGTATTCTAACACACACACACACACACACACACACACACACACACACACACACTATAGAGGCCCGGTGCACGAAATTTGTGCACGGGGGCGGGGTGTCCCTCAGCCCAGCCTGCACCCTCTCCAATCCCCTGCAAGCCCAGTCACCCCCAACTCCTCTCCCCTGCTGGCTCAGTCACCCCTAATTACCCGCCCTTACTACCCAGTTGCCCGCAACTGCCCTCCCCTACATGCCTGATCCCCCCAACTGCCCTCCCCTGCAGGCCTGGTCCCCCCCCTCCAATTGCCCTCCCCTGCAGGCCATCTTGTGACAGCCATCTTTGATCACATGGGGGCAGCCATCTAGTGTGAGGGCATGAGGATCTATTTGCATATTAGCCTTTTATTAGATATGTAATCATGTGTATCTATATTAAGCTAAACATAAGTTTACACTGATATCTACAACTCAAATCCATTACCACATGAATCATTTTATTCTAGGGGAGGCAGATTGTTAAGCAACAACAACAATTCTGTAAGGTGATGGATGTGTTAACTAACTTTATTATGGTAATCATTTCACAATATACACATATGTCAAATCATCATGTTGTGTACCTTAAAATAACACGATGTTATATGCCAATTATATCTCAGTAAAGCTGGGGGGCGGGGAAACTACATTAAAAATAACATTTTACAAAAGTGGAATGGGTTGCTTCTGGGGGTGGCGGGTATTCCATCACTGAGTGCATTCAAGCAGACTGGGCAGCTACAAAGAAAGGGGAGATCTGGTGGTTGGAACTGGAAAAGTTACTTCAAACTTGACTATGTTCAAGGTCCCTCCCAGGGCTATGGCTGTGGAAACAGAAGGAGAGGGTATGTATGGCTTCCCAGACAGATTCATTGTTATCTAGCTTCCAGAAGTCTAAGATTTGGGCAAGGAGAAAGAGCTGGCATACATGACAAATAAAGGAGGCACTATTCAACAGGTAGGAAATTTATGGCATTTGTAATCCAAAGAAGAGAAAACAGTCTTAAAATATAAATGAAACTCAAGGAGGTTTTAAATTCACAGATGTCAGCCAGAATGGATTGTGAAAGGGGAGTGATGCTGGCTGCACGTGCCAAGAGACTGACATCTAAGGAGTTAATCCTTCTGTTTCTCTAAGAATCTTGGGTGTCCATGGTCCGAGGGACGATTCCTTATGTTTTGTGACTGCAGCCCAGGGAAAAGGCGTAGCCCAGAGTCCAAGAGAAAGGAACAAGGGGCTGACAGTCCTGAACACACAGAGAGGGCTGACTTCCCCAGGAAGGTGCCGCTGCCCCATTGTAGAGCGACAAAGATGGAATGGCTACCCCATGGTGTGAAAGAGGAACCCATCCTCAACTAGCAGGTCTTCCTGCCAGACACAGTCTTGTCCAGAAAGACCACAAATCACCTCTGGAGGAAAGAAGAGAGATGAAGGGATAGAGAGGGGCGATTGGGAGCTCAATCGTCCCACCGCCAAAGATTTTGAACCAGTACCTATGGAAACAGGCTCAGAGATTTATTACTTTTTAAAATAATATATTATTGATTTTTTTACATAGAGGAAGAGAGAGGGATAAAGAGCTAGAAACATCGCTGAGAGACATCGATCAGCTGCCTCTTGCACACTCCCCACTGGAGATGTGCCCGCAACCAAGGTACATGCCCTTGACCAGAATCGAACCTGGGACCCTTCAGTCCGCAGGCTGACGCTCTATCCACTGAGCCAAACCGGTTTGGGCTCAGAGATTTATTTTCAAAATAATCTCTCTTAGATGATGCCGATACTGGGATTTCTCAACCATATTTGGAGCTACCCTGGTGCTCTTAGTTCCAGGGTTTGTCCAGGACAGCCCCCCGTCCTTCCTCCTATGTCAAAAGTGACCTGGTTTGAGTGACAAATTATATGGTCACTCTTCTAAATACTGATGAGTCCCTGAGCCACACAGGGAAGAAATCATGTATCTGCAAGGTATCCTTTTGGCCAAGCATTGCTATCCATCCCTGCTCCAATGGGAGAGTATATTCACCACTGAACAGGAGGGTTCTCCATGGGGGATGGGGAGAGGTTCATATTGGGGCAGGGAGAGGGTTCTAGAATCTTCTTGGGTCAGGGGCTTGGGGGGGGGTGCCAAGGAAAAATAGATGGATAAAGCTCCCTAGGCCTGTAAGAATCATTGCTTAGGGAAGGAGCTTGCACATAGCAACACTGCTGCCAGGCCAGCCCAAGCCTCCCTCTGGGCCCCTTGCCCTTCTTTTCTATTTCCTCCTTTCTCTTTTTTCTCCTACATTTTCCGGTGTCAATATCAAAGGGCTGTCGATGTGAATCGCCCTGTTGATGATGGCTCTCGAGATTAAAGAGTTAGCTGATCTTTGGTCAAAAGTAACCATGGAAATCTGAGACATTAACCGTTGCCTGCTGGGGACCTCTGATGGGAAGCTCTCAGATTCTCTCCACGCTCAAGAGGGATGGGAAGGAGCTTGCGCATGGCATGCTGCTGCCATGCCAGCCCAAGCCTCCGCTCTGCATAGCCACTGATCTGAAACACAGACATGGTCACGTCTTTGTCCCCACCCCTGCCCGCTCCCAGACTGGTAACCCTTGAGATACCAAAAACCATGCTGAAAGGTGCAAATCTCTCCTGACTTTGGAAGCAGCAGGCACAGTCCCAGGGCTTCTTTCTCTTTGTCCATTTCCCACTCCTCGGTGACCTCACACAGTATCAGGGCTTTAAATACCATCTCTCCGCTGACAACTCCCACATTTATATCCTCTCCACCCAGGACCTCTTCCCCTGAGCTTCAGACTCATATATCCAACTGCCTACTCGACATTGCTCCTGAATGTTTAATAGACATTTCAAATGTTACTTGTCAAAAACTGAGCTTCCAATGGCCCCTCTAGATTCACTCCTACTGTCTTTTCTTTTTTTCAACGCCTGACCTCTGGGGGCTCAGGCCCAAAGCTTGAAGTCTTGCTTGACTTCTCTCACATGCTACAGCCAACTCATTAGCAAAGCCCACTACCTCTGCCTTCAAATCTATACAGATTCTGGTTCTTCCTCACACTTCTGCTCTGGGCTAACCCCATCATCTTTCATATGGATTAATGGAGGCACTTCCCAACAGTTCTTACCGTTCCCCTCCTTTCCTCCCTTCAGCCTATTTTCAACATAGAATTAGAGCTAGCCTCTCCAGGGTGGGTCACATCACCCCTCTGCTCAAAATTCATCTCCTATCGGGCTCCTTCTCATTAGGAGAAAGAAGCAAGCCGCCCTCAGGGCCTGCACAGTCTGCTGCTCTGGCCACGCTACGACCTGATTCCTCACTCCCCTCCCCCCTTCCTCACTCTGCTCCAATCCCACGGCCCCTGTGTTCCTGCCTCAGGGCCTTTGTGTGACCTGAACTCTTTGCCTGATGACCACGGCTCCCTCCCTCACCTCCCCCACGGCTGGCCTCAGACTCCTCAGTGAGGTTTCCCTGACACCCCAGCCCCAACACTTTGCCTCTCTTCCCAATTTATCTTTATCCCTTAGCACTTACACCATCTAACATATTACATCACTGGCTTATTATCTTGTGTGATGTCTCATTCCCTCACTGGATGAGGGCAGGGGGCTTTGTTTGATGGTTCACAGCAGTATCTCTAATGCGCCCACAGTGGCTGATGCAAGATAGGAGGTTTCCCAACAATACGGGACCATTCATCTATGAAGAGCACATACCCAGTAATAAGTAAAACACCGCATCTTTAACAGGAAAATGATCAAGGACACAAAAAGACAACTTATGAAAAAGAATCACATCTGGCTAACAAAAGCGTCAGAAGAAGTTCATCTTCATTAAGAATGCTCCAAAAATTGCATACGAAAACAACGATGTTGTTTTTCTAGTATCAAAAATAAACCAAATAACAATATCCAATGCTGACATGCAAGCCTCTACACTGATAGAGGGAGTCTTACATTTGTATAAAGTTTTTGGAAAGCACTTCACATAGGTATCAAGAGTTTAAATTTTTTCGTATCTTTTGGTCGAAGGGTTAGAGACATCTAGACAGAGAGTCCAACACTCAGATAAAAGCTTATTATGCACACCGATGGATGAATGGATAAACAAAATGTGTATTTCCTACAACAGAATAGTACTCAGCCTTAAAAAGTGAGGAAATTCTGACACATGCTACAACATGGATGAGCCTGGAGGACTTATGCTGCGGAAATAAGCCAGACGCAAAACCAATACTGTATGACTCCTCTTATTATATGAGGTACCCAGGGTAGCCAAACTCATAGAGACAGAACAGTGATTAGTAGAACAGCGATTGCCAGGGGCTGGAGGAAGGAACATTGGTAGTTACTGTGTAGTGGGCAGAATCTTAGTTTTGCAGGATGACAAGAGTTCTGTGGATGGTCAGAGGTGATGGGAGCACAGCATTGTGAGTGTTGCAATGTCACTGAACTGTGCACTTAAAAAGGGTTAGTGGTTTAGATGCTAAGTTTGATGTGATGTGCATTTACCACAGTTAGAAAAAAAAGCTACAGGACTGAACACAGAGCTACTACTAAGTTCACCAATAGTTTATTTATATCTCTTGGAGAGAGAAAAGGTCACATTTTTGTCAGAGATCAGTCTTATACCATTACAGTGTTTAGCGCACAGCGTACACTTAATCTCTGGTAAAAATATAAAAAACAAGATAGTAAAAATTTAACGCACACCGGTTTTCACGGAGGAAGTAAAAGAAATCAACATAATAGCTACTGCTAGGGAAAGGACCGCAGGAACTGTGAAACATTCACACAATGGAATATTATGCAGTTGGTAAAAAAATTATCTTTACAAATACTTTTACAACCTGAGGAATTCTTGAGGTATAATTCTAAGTGAAGAAGTAGGATACAAAATTTGAAATACAATGAGGACGTAACTGGGGGAAAAAAAGACAGCCTCATTTCATCGATTCCAAGGCACAGATTCATTTTCCCCCACACTTTAACTCTCTGAAATGGAACGAGTCTCACTCTCTCTGAAAAGCAGCATTGTATCAAATGTAATTGCACATTCTTAGTGGCACATCAAGTAACAGCATGCTCCCCAATGATGGTGTCTGATTTTAACGCAACACAGTGCGTGGAAAGAGAACTAAAAGTGCTGTGCCAAAACGGTAACAGGGATCTTGTGTGTGTGTCTCAATAGTTTTCCTTTTTAAAGGAAGTTTATAATGAGCTTTTGGAATCAGAAGGGAGGGACATTTGTTAAAAATCTCTCTTCAGCCGAAACCGGTTTGGCTCAGTGGATTGAGCGTCAGCCTGCAGACTGAAAAGTCCCAGGTTTGATTCTGGTCTAGGGCATGTACCTTGGTTGCGGGCACATCCCCAGGAGGGGGTGTGCAGGAGGCAGCTGATCAATGTCTTTCTCTCAGCGATGTTTCTAACTCTCTATCCCTCTCCCTTCCTCTCTATAAAAAATCAATAAAATATATTAAAAAAAAGACTTAAAAAAAATCTCTCTTCAATGACTGCTCACTACCAGGATGGAGCATAAACTCCTCAGCTCCAGTGCTCTCCGGCTTCTGCCTGCTTTTCAGTGATTTCGCCCTCCCACGCTCTAGCACCAACACATTATCCCTGGATCTCCAACACAGCCAGGTCTTCCACGCTTCCCTCGCCGTGAAAATGCTCTTCCTCCTGCCTGAAATGCCCTCCCCAGACCTCTTTTTGGCCTGATGAATTCCGGCTCATTTCAATGACCCATCTAAAAAAAAGAAAAGAAAAAAAAATCTCTAAAAAAATCTCTCTTCTCATCTTCCCGTTTACTCTCCACCCAGAAAGGAACAGTTCCCTCCTCCGTGTTTTCAAAATACTTGTTGCTGTTTCTTCCCCCACTGGCCCAAGAGTGTGAAGGCAGAGTCTACACTTCCCTTCCCCACTGTCTTGCTGGTGGGCCACACCTTAACCATGTATCGACTCTCTCCCCACCGAATTCTTCATTCTGATGAACACTGCTCAGTCCTCTGAGCATTCTGAGCCATTGCACGGGCACCGTTTGTAACCCCTGTTGGCCGGTGGCTTCAGCGACACCTCACTGTTGAGGTCCTTCCTGACCACTGTCACTGCATCTCCTCTTTTGACAGTCACAGCAGTGCCGGCTGGCCCTGCTTCTTGCCTGGAGGTGTGGCCAGTCTAAGGACAGGAACTCTAGGGGTTCATGGACCCCCTCCAAAACACGAAAACTATGTAGAATTTTGTGACTGAGACAGAATTGGGGAGACAGCCACAGCATTCTTTGTCTCATAAAAGACCCGTGACTGAAGAAAAAAAAAAAGGTTAAAAATGACTGCCCTACACATTCTCGAATGACCTCAGCTACCTCTGATTTGAAGATAAAATGCCACTTACATTTTTATCTGCCCTCAAAGAACTTCTAAGTGGTGGGCCCTGCATGGTGTGCGCAGGAGGTATATTTGCTTGGGGAGGAGGCATTTCTCTTAACTCACAACTCAGCCTGCTTTGCCTACACACTGGAGGAGGAGGAGGAGGAGGCGGGGAAGAAGTCGTGGACTCCCAGGAAGGGGGTGTCTGTGTGTAGTAGGGAGGATCAGATCTAGGGAGGAGCTGCCATGAGACCATGACCCAGGAGGAGGGAGCGAGCGGCCAGGGATCACCCCGCCGTGCAGCGCCGCATGCTAACCTGGCTGTACGTTTCCTCTAATCTCCACAATGAAGTCTGGTGGTTCACCCCCTGGTTGCTGCTCAGGCAGCAAGGTCATCTGCTTACAACGCAGACAAATATCAGAGACAACAGGGCTCAGGGCCTTCCCGTACAAGCCCTCCTCCCTGACTGGCAAGTCAGCCTCTTTTAACACTTCCCATCTCCTCAAAAAATAAAGAGGAATCATGGAGAGGGAGAAACAGCTCTGGTGGAAATGATCGCCAGAGCTGTTCAACACTTGACGATAGAAAATAGACTTCATCTCTAATTCTCGGCATCTCCCGACATCCCCTGCACCCTGCCCGGCTTCACCTCTGGCCCTCTTCCGGGGGTGGGGGTCTCCCCCAGGCCGGTGGGTGGAAGGGCGGCTCTGGGCTCCTCCCATTAGGGATCAGGGAGGACCAGCATGGATCCTGAGACCAGCATTATGCTCCCTGCTCCGAGATAGGAAAAAAAGACCCCTTTCTTCTGCTTGATATATTTAGTAACGACCTTAAAGAGTCTGCGAGGCTGAATGAATTGGTGCATCTCGCTGCATTGGAAGCAGCTGCCACGCGCAGACAGGAGGAGGGAGAGACTGAAGAGGGGCGGGCGGGCGGGCGACGCTGGGAGGAAGGAGTGGGAGGCAGGAGAGGAGAGAGGGAGAATGCGGGGAGTGGTGGGGAGGAAGCCAAGAGGATGCGCTGGCAGCGGCAGGGAAGGGCTGGAGTGTGCCTGAGCCCGGGCTGTCTCCTGCACGGACCTGGGATCCATTTGGGGTGATTCTGGAGGGGCCAGCAGAGGGAGGGGTGGCGGTGGGGGCCGGGGGTGGCCACGGCCTCCTGTTACATTTGGCTAAATGGCAGCACTTAAGGGCTGTGCGAAGGAATCCAATTTGCTCACCAGCAACATCTACAAATTTGGATGTCGGCACTTAACACAAAATGCTCCTGGACCAATCCCAGGACAGACAGGGACCTGGGGCCTGGCTGACAGACTCTGGGCTGGCCCTCTCGCTCTGCTCTCAGAGAAGTAAGCTAGAGGAAGGTGGGGGAGGGGGCGGCTCCTGGGTCTGACTCGCCTTCTGGCTGGAAGGTTCAAAAGCCTTCAGACCTCCCAGCTTGGGGTACAGAGATGGTGGCTGGTGGGGGGGGGGCAGCAGGGGTGGGGACGGGGAGCTTGCAGACATTGCTTTCTTCAGGGAAGCAGTTGGGAGATTCAACATCACTTGGCATCCAAGAGGAGAAAGAGGGTTAACCCTATTGGCGCCTTGGCCCAGGTCAGAACTGAGCCATCTCTCCTCCCGGAGGACATGGGGTTGTCAGTGGCACCATTTCTGTCCTGCCTTCGGCCACATCTCTGCAGAGTCCCTTGTGCCAGTGACCAAAAGGTGCTCCTTCCAGGCTGGCACAGCCTCACACAGGGGGCGGGGCTGGGAGGGTTGGCTCCCCAACACATGCGCAGAGGCCCTTCTGAAAAGCTACTTTCTCCTCTGCACCAAGTGCCTCCCCCAATCTGAGGGAAACAGAGGTCGCCTGGTTGAGCGTCCTGGGTCCATCTGGTGAGGAACCTCCTCGCTCCTGCCTCCTGGGCCATGAACAGCTCCAAACCATAAAAGCATGGAATAAAGAGCAATCACCTCTCTCGGGGTGCGTCCCCCCTACAACCGCATCTTACATCTTAGGGCTTTAAGGGGACCATGGACACAGCCTGAACCCCAGAGAAAGAGAGATGGGCTTGGCTGGCCTCTGAGGACTGGAAGGACTCTCCAGGGAAAGCCCATCCTCGGTTTTCTGGAGCTCAAAAAGGTGGGCTGCCCTCAAAGAACCTCCAAACGGCGGGCTCTGCGTGGTGTGTGTGGGAGATAGGTTTGCAAGGGGAGGAAGTGTTCTCTTAAGCTGAGCTCCCCTAGAGGGCCTTGCTGATTAGTTGGCTGAAAAGCCCACAGCCAGGGAGTAAACAAACATTTTCAGGAGGTCCTCAGCGCTTACTCTGCTCCTAACAAAGCTCAACAGAGCTGATTAGTGATTTTAAAACGAGGGTAATAAAAAGGAAAACCAAATGTCTTGTACTTAGAGGCAACAGACTTTGGTAGTTTCCGGCCTGGCCACTGGTTCCAGGCTGCCTGGGTTCAGATTCCACTCCTCCTCTCCCCACAATGCCCTTCACTAGGATTTGGCCCAGGGCAGGTTCCCTGACCTGTCCGGGCTTCCCCTGTCTCACCTGTCATATGGGGATGATAATATCGGTCCCTTCCTCCTGGGGTTAATGAGATGATCACATGAGCCAACACATTTAAAGCACTTAGAACAGCATCTGCTCCGTGGCAACAGCTTAATAAATAGCAGATATTGTTCATTTCACGAAAAATGTTTATCTCCAGGTAGAAATTCTGTCTGTCCTATGGGCAAACCCAGATTCAGGGCCACCCCTTTCATAAAATCTTTCCAGAGTTTCTCCAATTAGAATTAATCTCCTTATCCATCCAGCTCCCAACCTCACTCTGTTCCTGCCTCGAATCCTTAATTTATCGCATTCTCTGCTGCATGCCAGATATTTGTGGATGTGTCTGTGGGCTCAACTCTTAATAGGATGCAATCTTCTTGACAATAGGGACTGCACCTTATACATCTTTATTTCTCCTCAAGTGATTAGCAAGGTTCCTTCATACCGCTCAATAAGTATTTGCCGAATTGAATGAAATGTAGACAAATACAGGTCAGCCCAGTCATTTTTGTTAATTTAAGCCTATGGATCATCTCAGCGGAAGGTGTGAAATAGATAATTCCCCGAGTGGCTCAAGAGTCTTTGCCAGACCTTCAGGATGTCCCAGGAGAAGTGAGAGTATTTGCCAAGCGTTATTGTGCAATTAGTATTCACTTGCAGTTTCCTGCCGAATTAGTACGTACTGGTTTGCCTGAAATTTATGGGTAAGTTCGAAACGGCTGGGCCAGGTGGGCCCCAGACAGCTGAACGGGCCCAGGTGACTGACAAAGGGGCCTCCTCTGAGGCATCTTTTATGACAAGTTCTAGAAGTCGTTTGGCCAGTTGCTCGTCAGAACTGGAGCTGAATTGTGATGTCTGGAATGCTCGATAGTCGGGGAGGGGGTCAGCAGTTCCAGGAACACTGTCTGGTATGTGAGCGAGACGGGAGCAAGGCTTTAGGAGCTGCTAATAATGCATCTCCACGGTTCCTTTTTAGGTTCGGCCTTGCTTACCGAAGGGGTAGGCCACTGGGAGGTCTCCCAAATCAAATCTGGTCACTTTCCCCCTCTCTGGGTAATAGTGGCTAGTTAGTGCAATGCCATTCCTGCTGTTAAAAAGAAAGCCAGGTGTTTACCATCTGGTAAACACAAACCTTTTTCCTGGGAGATTTTAGTGGGGACTCTCTGGAGTACTAATCCAAATTTAAGCCTGAACAACCCTGGAGAGGGACATCAGCTCTGAGGTCCTGATAGAAACCAGATCTGGTTAGCCAGGCAACCCGAGAACTAGAGGCAGCTCTGCCATCCTTGGAAACGTAACGGAGAAATGTTGGCTTTGTGGAGCTGATTTTTGCTATCACAACTGAAAACCTAAAATAACTCAAGAAGTTGCCTGTGGGGATTGATGAGCACTCCGTGAGTGTAAATCAGAGTGGCAGGGAGCCAATATGCTGCGGTCATCAGTATGTATGGCCTGACACAGAGGCTTTGCCTCAGACAAAGGGAGGATTCCACAGCAGCCAGCACTCTGGCTGGCCTTTCTGGTGCTCCTGAGGCGGCAAGGCAGCCCACGGCCGCTTCCTACGTGTTCCATCCCATGTCTGGGAGAAATTCATCCTCTGACACTGGACCTCTGGGTAGGTAGAAGGTGGAATTCCAGGGACAGAGTCCACCTGGCCAAATAGCCAGAATACAGAATAATGCCCTAAGGCCTTGCTGCTCTCCAAAGGTGGTCCACGGACCAGCAGGAGTGACATCACCTGGGAGCTCGTCAGAAATGCAGAATCTCAAGCCCTGCTCCAGACATACCAATAAGACTGCATTTTAAGTGGGTTCCCAGTGTATACAACAATGAAGTCTAGGGTGCACTGCCTGAAGCTCCATTTGTCACCTGGCCTGTCACCTGGGGAGTGACCCTTGACCTCTCTCCACCTCAGGTGTGTTTTTTTTCATATAAAAATGGGGCTATATATACTCTCATTCCTCTTACATCACAGGGCTGTTGTGAGGCTCCCATAAGAACGGATGTGAAGAAGTTCAGAGTGTAGGGAAATGAACTGGTGCTGTGCATACATCAACCACAGCTGCTTGCTGTTCTTCACATGCACTGAGTCCTCCTGCCCCAGGCACTTCTGTACACACTGCTTCCTCTGCCCTATGACACTTGGATTTGGAGTTCTTCTGTGTCCTCATTATTCTTAAGCACTCAGGTGCGACATTCTTGGTACAGAGGCTCTTCTCTCTGATCCTTGAAACACTAGGTCCTCTTGTCATTCAAGTCTCGGCTCAAACGTCCTCCCTTCGAAAAGGCCTTCCTACTCCTTCCAATCTCTAGCTACAGTCTCTATCACATCACCCTGATTTGCTTGCTCCATCTCTAACCTCACTCTGAAAATTAGTTTCTATCTATACCTATACCTACCCTTTTCCCCTAAAATAAAACAGTGTCTTATATTAATTTTTGCTCCCAAAGATGTGCTAGGTCTTATTTTCAGGGGATGTCTTATTTTTCCATGAAGAAAAATACGGTACACATTTATTGTTGAACAACAACAACAACAACAACAAAAAAGAGGGAATTTATTACCTGTATACAGTACGGTAGTAGTTGTCATCACAAACCAGCTCACTGATTGGCTGCAGCGCAGCCGGAGCTGTTGAGGCAGTGCGAGGTCTCTTTAAATCAGGAGTCAGACGCCTGATGGTAGCTTCAGGGGTCTTATATTCCGGGGAGGCCTTATGTTCGGGGGAGGCCTTATTATTGGGGAGGTCTTTTTTGGGGGGATGCCTTATATTACAGTGAGAGGCAAAACTGGAAGTAGGTCTTATTTTGGGGGGATGTCTTACTTTCAGGTAAACAGGGTATACCTATACCTATATACTACACCTACACCTATATCTATATCTGGTGGTTCACTACAAGAGCTCCATGAAGGTAAGAATCTGGTCTGATTTGTCTACCAGTCCCCCAGCTATTGGAACACTGCCTGGCATTGAGCTTGTCGAATAATTTCATGAATGAACATTTGTCTCTGGAAATGTGTGTAATAACCAAATGATGACTAAGGGCAGGATGGGGGGGATGAGGCCGGTCCTGATTCATCTGTGTGGATGCCTCAGTGATGTCTCCTGTCAAAGTCATGGTCCAAGGGTCTAAGACCCAACAGAAAGCTCCCTTGGAGAAATTCTCCCTCTAAAGCACAGTCTCATACTGGCCAGGGAGCAGGGCTGGGTCATCCTTATGTCCACGTGGCACATGAATTCAGTGACAACCAAAATGCTAAAGCAGTAGTCTGAAAGGGTGATCTGCTGACTAGCTCACCTGCCCCGCCTGGACCTTCTGCATCAGAAACTGTGGGACAGGGTCCTGCAACTGCTTCAGCGTATCCTCCTCACGACTGCCTCACACCAGCTGGAGGCCCACAGCCGGCCGTAAAGGAGGGAGGGTTTCCCCTCTCTGTCCCGCTCTGGCCTAGGAAGACCTTCGGGGCATCGCATTTTGGTGTTCAATCAGGAGCTGGGGAGCACATGGCTAAAAGGCCCGTTGTCATACCCTGCTGGATATTTCGAGTTTCTTCTTTCAGGCTTTCCATGACTTCCTCTGGTTGCTGAGCTAAAGTGGAAGCTGGTTGGTCAGTGATTCTTCCTTTACCAGTGATTTCTTTAGAGCAATGATTTTCAACCTTTTTTTATCTCGTGGCATGCAAAAACTAATTACTCAAATTCTGTAGCATACCATATATAATATATATTTTTTGCCGATCTGACAAAAAATAGATACAACTTTGATTTGTTCATTGTGCCATTTTTTTTTTCTATTTGACAATTTAAGGGAAAAGAGGTCAGTGCCCCTGACTAAATAGTCAAAGTACTGCACGTTTTAAAAATTCTGCGGCGCACCGGTTGAAAATCGCTGTTTTAGAGAGTCAGACTGATTTAATGTTAATCAGCCAAGGTGGCAGAGCAGTGGTTCTCAACCCGAGCTTCGCTTTTTAGAATCACCTGAAGTGCTTTAAACTGCTGATGCCTGGGTCCCCCACCCCAGTCTCATTAAATCAGAATGTCTCTGGTGGAGCCAAGCACCAGGATATTTTTTATAAGCTCCCCAGGTAATTCTAACTTGCAGCCAGGCCTGAGAACCACTGCAATGTTCTTTGATAAGAATCACCAGGGGCACTTGTTAAAACTACCTATTTCCAGATCTCTTCCCAGACCATCCTATTAGAGAAGCTCAAGGGACTGGGGCCGTCTCTTTAACGAAAACTCTGGGTGCTTCTTCTATGCAAGCTTGGGACCAATTGATCAAACCGCTTTGCAATTCAAATCAACCTCAGGAAAGTTCTTAAACCTCAGTTTCCTCATCTTTTTTTTAATTTATATTTTATTGATTTTTTACAGAGAGGAAGGGAGAGAGACAGAAAGTCAGAAACATCGATGAGAGAGAGAGACATCAATCAGCCGCCTCCTGCACGCTCCACAGTGGAGATGTGCCCGCAAGCAAGGTACATGCCCCCAACCGGAATCGAACCTGGGACCCTTCAGTCCACAAGCCAACGCTCTATCCACTGAGCCAAACCGGTCTTGGCCAGTTTCCTCATCTTTAAAATGGGAGAGGGATAGTTTTAATCTCGGAGGATTGCTGAGGAGTGCACAAGAAGATTCATGCAAAGTTCTCTGCACCAGGCACACAGTAGGTGCTTAATAAATATTACTTGCTACCTTCACCCTCATATAAGGTAGGTTTTAGGAATCTGTCTCTAGCAAGGCACTTGCTTCCATTTCAGTTGTGGGCAAATGTTTGAGTTCCTGCCTTCCCTTTAAATCAGAAACCTTGTCTACTATTGCTTCTAAGCACTCAGAACCTCCAGTACTATCGTCTATACCCCAAGTTCCATTCCTGCCGATTGAAGGGTGGGCTTTAATCCACTATCAGTAGTGTCTGGAGGAAGTCCTGGGATTCGCTTCCACAAAACATCACAGTTTCTTAAGAAAAATGAAGGGCTAGAGGAAACGGCCGACTCAGGTGTCATAAAAACAAATCAGGTTGGAATGGGAAGACACCTTAGATCATGTAGTCCAACCTCCTCAGGCCACAGCCAGGAGGGAGAAAGCTTTTAATTTCCAGCAAACTGACACCAACTCAGAGGGAGAGAAATTGAGACATCTATAAACTGGGGCAGAAGCTCAAAGAAATTTGGCACAACGAGATGAAAAAATGACTCCATGGAAACATCTAGCATTCCTCCAACATTTTATAACACATGTAGATTTAAGTGTCAGACACACGCGCGTAGCACATGGAGTAGCCACCAGCCCCCTTGTTGTTCCTGGGTTCAGAGCTGCTAAATAAGAACAAAGCTGTCACTTGGCTCCGAAATGAGCATTTCGGAGACCTTCTCAGTTAAGGCAATTATTGAGGAACACATTTTTAACTCTATCCTGCAATATCAGACAAAAGAAATCTGCAAAAGCCCTCTGATTCTTGACAAGGTGCAGAAAATCATCAAGCAGCTGCAAAAACAAGTAAGGCATCATGAGCCCATAGAATTTCTCCTAAAATATCCCAAATTAGGTAAAGAGAAACACGTAATTGCTCTCCCCATTCTCATCTTGATCTAAAAGACTGAAAAAAATTCTTGGGTGACCCTATAGATTGCTGCGATTGTGTGATCATTACAAGTTTTTCCTGATTATAAAAAAATATGCGCTTTGTGGAAATTGTACAAAAATTGAAAATACAGAAAAGCGTAAAAAAGAAAATTAAAACCAACTCCAACTCAATCACCTAGAAAAATTAATAGTTTTGTCTACTTCCTATCATTTTTTCTGTGCATATTAATGTTTTACAAAGCTACGACCATACTGTATGAAGTCTTATATTATGCTTTTCTCGTAATTGTGATATCATGAATATTTCCCTCATGTCCTTAGATATTCTTTGAATATATATACATATACAGTATTCAAAATATACATATATACACATGTGTGTATATATATTTGTGTGTGTATTATTGACTTTTTACAGAGAGGAAGGGAGAGGGAGAGAGTTAGAAACATTGATGAGAGAGAAATATCAATCAGCTGCCTACTGTACACCCCCTATTGGGGATGTGGATGTGGCTACAACCAAGGTACATGCCCTTGACTAGAATCAAACCTGGGACCCTTGAGTCTGCAGGCCAACACTCTGTCCACTGAGCCAAACCAGTTAGGGCTGAATATATTTTTTAATGATCACATAGTATTTCGTCATATTGGTATTCTGTAATTAACAACCATTTTGTTATTAATGGGTAATACATTTGTTTCTTTTTTGCTATTATTAAAAGGTGAAACAAATAGCCTTGCACATAAATGTTTGATCATACTTTTCTGATTATTTACTTAGGACAGAGTTATAGAAGTAGAATTATGGAGTTAAAGGGTCTGTGTATTTTTAAGGATCTTAGTACCTTTTGACAAATTATCTTCAGACTTTTGAACTCTCACTAGCAGTTCATGAAAATATCTACCTCTTAACATCTTTGCTCACACTGAGTAGTATAATCTGTCTAATGTTTTGCCAGTTTTGTTCCTGAAAATTACAGTCTGATTTTATTCCCATCTTAAAAATTCTTAGTAAGATTGCATATTATTTTCTTGTCTCTTGTTCATCTGCATCTATTCTTTTGTGAATTACTGGTTATGATTATTTAAAATTTTTTTTATATAGAGTGAAATTACCCATATCACCTTATAGGAAATTCCTATACAGGACCGACCGCTCATGAGCTTTCTCCTGGCATCTGTGGCTTTAAGTCATGTAGTCTCAGACTTACAAATGGTTACTCTTACCTCTTGCCAGTGGCAAGAAAAATCCAGAACACATAATCCTATTCTTTTTCACCTTATCTGATTTCACAAAAGCTTCTGACTCACTCAAATGATAGCTACTGTTGGAAGATGCCCATCAATACAAAGGTCCACCAACATGTCAACATTTATTTTCTCTATGACGCTCTACAGGCAGAAGTCTTTGATCAAATGTACACTTTCAGCCCCTTCAAGGTCATCTCACTAAAGTCAAAAAGGTTGGGTTTTTCTCCTCAATGCTCCCTGACATTTCTTTTTCTGAGGGTAAGTTGTGTCACTAACCATCTTCTAGCATGAGGTTGAATCAGTCGGTGGGCAGTAAATCTGCGCTGATTCTGAGGGGAGAAGTAAAACCCACTCAGATCTAATCAAATTTAATCATCAAGCTCAACAATGCTGCTGCTACTGCTGCTTTAATTTCAGTAACAGATCTTCACCCAACTGTCAACATCATTACCAAAACACATCAGAAAATTGGATGAAAGTGCAACACGTAGACAATCATAATCCCCCATCATCAATCTCTAGCTGTCCCCAGTTGACAATTCAGATTAGGGGTGAGCCTCTAGGGGACACACTTTGTAAATCAACTTTACACAAGAGCAATATTAACCCCAGAAACACCTCAACTGAATACATTCAGGCACTGGCCAACTGAGAAATAGGAAAACAAAGAATGATTCTTCAGTTGAACAAAGTTTACTGTCTTGCCTATCTCTTATGGATGACATGGCATAGCTAAGAACTGAAGGAAGTTAGAGAGCTAATGTACATAAAACATTTTTCAAATACATAGAATAAATGAGCAAACAACTTTTGACAAGCAAAAGCCAGGGGCATTGAGCAATGGTGGTCAACAGCATTTCTGCTCATAAACCAGGTGGACTTTCAATTCTAGACTCCTGAGATGAACTATATATGCGTAGAGTAGTACTGAGCATGCTCAGGAGGATGGTAGGATAATGCTTTCAAGAATAAACGTCAAATGACTATGAAACATGTCAAGGAGCAATGGTGCTATCCACCGTGGAAAGGGAGCCTATCATCAGACTCCACTCAAAAACCACAGGGTGTTAGAGCTGAAAGGGACCTCAGAAATAATCTCATTCACCCACAAACACTTACTGAGCATCTACGTTGTGTCAGACACTGTGCCTACACTCAAGTAAACAGGTTCAGAGAGGTTAAATAATTTGTGCAAGGTCAGACAGGTACTTAAAGCCAAGACATCCACTAAGAAACTAGCATTTCAATTTTTTATGACAAGAGATAAAAAAGAATGTTTGACAGAAATGAGTTGCAGAACAAATAAATAATCCAAGACAGTCTTGGATCCTGCTGAAAGTAGAGATTCCCTCTCTTTCCCTTTGTTGGCTGTGATCTTTGATTGAAAAAAAAAAAAAAAAAGGAAATTGCCAGATACCAAGATCCAAAAGTCAATTCACTCTTCTTCTTCTTTTTCCTATCAAAGGAAATATCAAGATTGACCACATTTCTCCTGCCGCCTGCCTGCAAGTGTCAGGATGGTCTAGGATCCTGGATCTGGCAATGGCATGGGGCTGGGTGACAGTGGACTTACCCACTCCTCTTGTTTGAATGCATCTGGACACAACCAGGTGACCACATCAAAGCGGGAGTGGGGGTGGGGGAGTGTTGTACCTATTCTAATGTTTCAATTTGGGGCCCATAGTGTTATCCAAACATATGTGCATGCGTGTGCACATGCACTCGTGCACACACACACACACACATTTTTATTTTGGGGAACGTAAGGACAAGCCTTTCCCCAAAATAAGAGAAATTTACAAAGCAAGGAAGCATGACGCCTATACAAGAGGCACTAAAGCAGGATTTGCTGATGGATGTTATGTGTTCTCTTGTTTTAGATTTGCAGCCCATCCTCCGCCCAAGGACACATATCCTCTTTAAGAATAACAGGTAAGAGTCACTGCTTGTTAAGCCTCACCTCCTTCCAATGTGAAGGGGAAAAACCTTACCTCACCATGTCTATGGGATGAACTTGAGGGGAGAGTATTCTCAGGTTGTATGTAGTGGATTTTCCAAAGGATTTTTAAAAGGAAGTCTAATTTTTAGGCTTAGGATCATGTTTCCATCATGGAGTGTGACTTTTAGATAATGAGAGATAGCCATGCAAAGGAGTATCTTCACCCTTCTCAGTAGTCATCCAGAGATGTCAGGTATTATATCAAGGCTGCTGCCATTGTCCCAGAGACTTTGGGAACTCCTGGAGGATTTTCTCCAGATCAATGGCACATTATTTGGGATAAGCACAATGGTGGCAGATCCTCATCCTGTGAGGCTGGGTTTTATTTTTGGAAACAGTCAAAAGGCTTTTTCGCATTTGTAGCCAAGTCTAGTGAATAACCAGCTGATTGAGCTTGTAATGTTGTTTTGGGTCCAAATTGAGGCATAGTTATAAGGTCACGTGCTGTTGTGTGGCATGGAAACAGCCCCCCGAGGCCATTTCAGATGAGGAGGCTCAGCTCTGTTGGAGTGATGGCAGTGTCGCTGGACCAGGTGTCTGACCTTCCAGAGGGTTACCGAGAAGAGAAAAGCACTAATTTGGGCAGGAGATGCTCAGTGACAGAAATGGACTCTGCCTAACTTAGGTGAAAAGGAAACGGATTGGTAGGCTACGGAGAAGCTTGCCGATTCAAAGGGGAGGGTAGGACCAGGCTCAGAACAAGACAGGTCCAGAAGGAGCCAGAAAAATCTGACAGCCTCGCTCAGGTGCTACCGCAAAAATGACTAAATTTCAAACGTTTGTTCCATCCTTGCTTTGCTCTTCCTAAAATGACAGTGTTGGAGGACATTCCAAATTGCATGTGCTCAGGGCTGGTGCCCACCTCTTGGCTCTGCTCCTTGGCATCTGCTGGAAGGACCTCCAGGGATCGTTTTGGCTTCTGTAGGGTGAGGGCAGGATTCCCTGGTTAGCTTTCCCCAAAACTGCCCACAGAAGGGGAGAAACAATTCCTCACGAGGCAGTGTGAGTATTTTTAGGAAGAGAGAGTACATACTAGGCACCAGAAAATGACAAACAGGTACCACAGTCAAGTCCAGCTATTATTATTAACTAGAGGCTGGGTGCACAGATTCATGCACCAGTGAGGTCTCTCGGCCTGGCCTGCGGGGATGGGCTGAAACCAGCAGTTCTACCTCCCTGAGGGATGTAGTAGTACGTAAAGCAGCAGGCGGCTGGGGGGGAGTCCAAGCCCAGGCCAGGCTGCACCGCTCCTGCTCACCCGGCCCCGCTGTGCCTGCTGCCACCACCGCTCGGTAGGCTTGCTGCCCCTCCTCGGCAGTCTCCATGTGCCCATCCTAGGGCGATACTGGCAGGCCCATGACCAAGAAGCGGCTGTGGGTTTGCGCCCAGTCAGTTAGTCCTGATGTTGTCCCAATCCCAGTCCTGGTCCAGATGGAGGTGGAGGTTTTACAGGGGGAGTGTCCACGGGAGAGGCTCACCAGCCATGAGCAAGGTGTCTGGCGCCTGTTGTTCAGTTGAGTGGCCGTCCTGCTGTGGGAGTGCACTGACTTCTAAGGGGCAGCTCCTGCATTGAGTGTCTGCCCCCTGGTGGTCAGTGCACGTCATAGCTACCGGTCAACTGGTCACTTAGGCATATACATATATACATATACATGTATACATATATATATTTCTGCATAACATTATGTATATGATTAAGCTTTGCTCTATTTGTCAACATTTTTTATCATTTTGTAAATTACAATGGCCTCCTTACCCATCTCCAGTTTTATAAGCTGATGGAGACTTCCCCCCGTGTCCTTTATTGACTAAAAACTCCATGGTCTGCGGTCTGAGCCAGACTTTGTCCCTCTCCCTTGAGCACTCACGAATCCAGGGGACAAGCTCGGCTCTTCTCCTCTTCCCAACGAAGAGAACAGGTGCTCTCCTGTCTGCGTGTACGGTTGCCACAGCTGCATCTGGCAGTCACATGAAGCCACACTATGAGGCTGTGACAATGGATGAGCTGGAGCACGAGTGAGAATAGCTTTTGGTCAACCCAAAGGTACATTTGTCTCTGCAAAGTGCCAAGGTCCCCTGTGTAGACCAAGTACACAGGTGAGAAAGCCAGGCCCAGCCTGTACAGGGGCAGACCATCCTGCAAGCCCTGCACCTGGGGGACAGCCCTGAGCATGCACCAAGACCGTTGTGTACATGCAAGGCCCTCTGGGCAGTGGCTGACCCTGCGTGAAGCTAAGATCTCATCGTGAATGGCTAAGAGCTCTGAGGAGCTCATTTGACCTCCAAGTTCTTGGTGAATAACTCACTATCTCCCTGTTGAGTTTCTCTAGGAAGTCCTTCCAAACCAGAGTACCAGCAGAGTCACAAAGCTGGCTTCCGTCTTTAAAATGCTGTCTACGGAGGCCCCGAAAGCAATCAAAGCCTCAGTGCATGGGGAAGAGATGGGCCCTGGGAGAGAGGAATGTGAGGGAAGATGCAGCTGTACCCCAGCTAGGAACATTAGGGTCTCATACAAGGGCTCAGGAGTGGGAAGAGGGCTGCTTGGGGGTGAGCTGCACAGAGGGCAGGGAGACCAGGCACACAAGCAGCCTGCCCCTACGCAAGAGAGAGCAAAGGAGGAGGGCTGGAGCCGGAGGTCTCGGCAGGGACCCTCACCTCGCTCAGCCTCAGTTTTCTTAGCTGTAAAATCAGGGCAAGACTTCCTTTTAGTGGTTTGCTCAGAGGTGATGTATGGAAATCATCCAGCCCAGTGGGCACGCATGGCAGGCACCGGATGAAGGGCAGCTCTGCCTTCTGAGACGCCAACGTTATACAGAGCAGTGCTTTCCAAACTTTGAGATTTCATGGCACAGTAGAATTTCAGAACACAAACTTTGCCACACTCACATGGGACTGCCAGTGTTTCATTTTGCCAACTCAGGACAATAAAAAATAAACAACTACCACCTACAACGCGGTGACCATAAAAGTATTTTTTTAATACAAGAAAATCTTAGAATTAAAGACATCAGTCCTGTAGATGGAATATTTTTAGCTTAGGGAAAAAAAATGACATCATCTTTATTTGGTTAATTTTGCTACCAAGTGAAAACAACTTTGTTCTAGACTGGCCAGGCTCAAGAGCCAATGGCAGGGAGGAAAGAGTTTGGGATCTTGGAGCCAAATAGGCCATAATCTCCTCCCAGCTTCATCCTTTATAACTGCGTGACCTTTAGTAAGGGGCCAGCCCGCTGGGTCTCACTTTCCTCCTTTATAAATATGAAACAATAGTACTTCTACAGATGAGAATACATGGAAAGGACAAAGCATAGAGTTTGGTACACAGTAGGCGCTCACTAAATGCGAATGCCAGGCCTTCCCAAAATATGAGATGACTAGGACACTTCCAGTTTTTGAAACTTTTAGTATATTAAAATATGAAAAAAAAGTTAAAACACGACCGGCAAAATCATTCATTCACATACTTTAAACAGTATTTATATTAGAAAGAAATATTTGGAACACACCCGTACACAAAGACACAACCGAAGCATCCAATATGAATACTCGCATCTGACATTGGTGAGGTGGAGGCCCTGTAGCCCGTTAGGCCCTAGTTATCTCCCTTCTAAACCACAGTTCTCGGGAATATCACAGTCCAAGAACTCTGACACACCAACTTTACTTATCTCCTTTCTCTTTTGTTCTTTCTCCCTGGCTGGAGTTCATCTGGAACATTCCTCCGGACCTCTCTACCATTAGTTCATAATTCTGAGCATGCAAATTTTCTTGGAACTCTAGCTGGTGTCTTTTTTGCATCACTGGATCTCAATAGTTTTTTTTTTTATATTAAAAAAAAAAAGAAGCCCCAGTTGAAATTGAGGGTTAGAAAGGAAGATAAATGGCTGCTGAAGTGGATGATTTAACTGAGGGATTATCAGGTGACCTGGAAAGGGGAAGGGGTCCGTGCCCGAGACCTCTGGGGGCGGTGAGGTGATGAAGGCTTCAGTTTTTAATATACCAAGAGTCTCAAAAACTAGAAGTGACCTAGTCCTCTCAAATTTTGGCAAAGCTGTGTGAGATTTTCCCAAGTGGTGTTTGTGTGCATGCGTGTGGGCGTGTGGGCGTGTGTGGGCACTTTGCTTCTCAATAGCAATTCTAATTTCCTGTTTCTTTTGTTTATTGCTGAGTGCCCTGTGAGAAGGTCAGCAGGGACCACGAATATGTTGCCCACTTCTGCGTCACTAGTGTTGAGTACAAGCGTGGACACACAGTAGGAGTTCAATGACTGTTTGCTGAGTAAGTGACTGTATCGTCGCTGTGTGTATACGCTCAGCACTTGGCCCTCTTGGATCTAGGAACAGAAGTGATTATATTTGGAGGATTAGCATTCTCCCTTTCCCATCCAGTTCCCTTGAACCACAGGGATGGGCACATACCATTCAGAATCCTTCTCTTATAATTAATTGGAACTTTCTCTCTGGTGGTCCAGCTGGGAAGACACATGCCCAGAAGCTGCTGGTGGGTTTCACTCCAGACTTAGGGAAGAAAAATGCTCTGAAATAATTAAGCTGACACAGAGGCAGGAATGAGAGGCAGAACATCTGAAAGAAAGAGAATCGGCCATGTTTGGACTCTGTCTCCCGTGCTGCCCTCGGGCCTGCTTTCTCGGGGCTCAGTTGATCAGATTGTCTTTGTTATGTGAGTTACCTCAACATTTTCTCCACTAGATCCTCTCCTTTTTTTTTTTCATGGGGAGGAGGAGAAATTAACAAGTATTAGTGTCTATTGCAATCAAAAGAGTTCTGGGTGCCCTGGCCTGTGTGGCTCAGTTGGCTGGAGTGCTGTCCCATCACCAAAGGGTCGAGGGTCTGATTCCCAGTCAGGAATTCTGTAGCACTTCAGGCGTTGCAGCTTTGATTCCTAGTTGAGACGTGTATGGAAGGCAACTGGTCGATGTTTCTCTCTTACATCGGTGTCTCTCTTTTCTCCCTTCCTTTCTCTAGAATCAATGGAAAATATGTCCTCGGGTGAGGACTAAGGAAAAAAAAAAAGAGTTCTGACAAATCCAGTTTGTTAAAGATGAGAACTGACCAGAAAGTAGTACATACTCAGGTGTTTGCTGAAAGGCAAGACTGAAAGATCTCCTGGGTGGATGTGAGGTGCGGAGATAAGAAATAATGACGACGGTAATGGTAGCTAATGTTTGAGCACTTTCCATGTTTCAGACACAGGACCAAGCACTTGGTGTCATTATTTTGCTTAACTGCTACCACAGGGCTGTGCAATGGGCTGCTGTTGTTATGACCTCTATAGATGAGGAAACCAAAACGCAGAGACGCTAGGGAACTTGTTCTAAGGCCCCACAGCTAGCAAGAGAAGGTGCTGGAGTTTTAATGGAGTTTGCGTGACTCCATAATTTCCCCCTCTATGTCCTAATTTTCCTCTCTTTCTTCTCCCACTCCCCTGCTCTCTCATCCTTTCTCTATCTACTTGTCTGAAGTCTCTCACACGCTCTCCTTTTAATGACCTTTCTCTGGCTCCTTTTAACCCCATTTTTTTCCAACAGTAAATGAGCACATATTTTAAGGCTGTGGTTTTCAAGTCTTGTCAAGTATGAGATACCTTCTTAATGTTAAAAAATGTCCATATAATAGCAGCTGTGTTTTATTGCCTATTGATAAAACGTCCATGCACAGATGAATTCTCAGATGCCTTGTAATAACTCTGTGATCTCTAGTTTGGCATCCGCTACTTTTAAAATATATGGAAGAATCCATATAACCATCCCTCTTACTGCTACCTGGTTGGTTTATTATAATATAGAAAAGGCTTATAAATGCTACCACAGAGCTCTTTTTTTTTTTTGCCCCCTTTCTGCCTTAAGGCTACTAATTTCTTCAGAAATGTGGTCTTTTTGTCCCTCTTTTAATACGTTTAATTATTTAAGAAGGCATGAACTATGGTACTTACATTTTATATATCACCTCTTGATTATTCAGGGGCTGATTAATTCATAGGTTGCCCCAGTCATGTCCTTCTTTTTTCTATCTCATTTGTTTTATTATTCCATTTCTTATTAGCGTCTTTTGGCAAGAATGGACAGTGGGAATGAGAAATGATCCTGGTTACAAATTCTGAATTCTGAAAAAAAAAAGATTTGGTTGGAGGAAGTTGAATTCTTTCCCAAAGTATGAATTTCTTTAATTCATCAGGCATATTGATTCTCTCTGAGCACCGTGAAGGGAGGATTTGCTGTTGTTCACTACTGACCTCCAGGGCTCAGCAAGGTGCCTGGCACATGGTAGCTTATAAAAAAATTGTAGAATGAATGAATGAGAGCTGACTAACATACTAGGGGTAAATAACCTTCCTCTGAGGTGGGACATTGGTTTATAGGAAGCCAAGTAAAATACAAGACAACTTATTTTAGAATTGCATGCCCGCAGACAATACAATATAAAGATGTTTAAATGAATGTGCTAAAAATTAACAACAGATGATATATAGTTCTAATTAAAAACAACAACAAAAAAAAATGTCCCACAGTGCCATATTATTTCATTGATAAAAAAGTGGGATAGAGAGACACTGGTTTTTCTAAGATGAGGGTTGGCCTAGATAAATTGTGACTGTTATATTAGGCATTATATAAATATAATCACCTTCAACACACCAACAAGTGAGCATTTAGTATATGCCACGTGCTGTGAGATAAACAATTTGCATGCCTAATCTCATTTGTTTTCACCACAATCTAAAAAGTATTATCCTTTAATCAGCATTAGAAAGTAACCACTGTCCCTGAAAATTTCTTTAACACTCTGGATTTAAAAAGAAAGTTAGATGCTTTTTAAAAACTATTGATTTTTAAAGAGAGAGAAACATTGATGCGAGAGAAAAACATGAATCTGTTGCCTCCCATACACACCCAGACTGGTATTGAAACCGCAATTTAGATGTGTCCTGACCAGGAATCAAACCTGCAACCTTTTGTGCACAGACAATGTACAGACCAACTGAGCAACCTGGCCAGGGCTAGCTCTTTAGCTTTCTGAACCATGCATAAACTTGTCTCTTTTTTTCTTACTTCCTAATTTTTAAATTAAGGATTTATTTTCCCATAAAATGTTAGATACGTTTGAAAGACTGACTTAGATTTTAAATAATTTTTAAAAATTTGATTTTAGGGAGGAAGGGGAAGAGAGAGATAAACATTGATCAGTTGCCTCCTCCCCAACACACCCCCTCTGACTGGGAATTGAACCCGCAACCTGGGTATGTGCCCTGACTGGGAATCAAAACTATGACCTTTCCATGTATGGGATGACGTTCCAAACAACAGAGCGACAACAGCCAGGGCTGACGTAGAATTTAGATATGTCCTTGGAAACTGGAGATATCTGTCATGTCACTAGCTCTTGCCTTTTGACATTAACAAACTGTCTGGAAAGGGAACTTTTATAATGATACTTTGCCATACTTTACAAAGTCTCCCTAATTTGTGGAAGCAAAATGGTTTGCATGTTGGTATTCAAGGTGGGAAGGACAGGGTTCAGCCTCTGTGTCTATTCCACAGACCTGGTGCTGTCCAGGAATCAGGTGCTGAAATGTCTTTAACCAAGGCCCGCCCAGGCCAGCCAGATGGAGTAGTGGCCCATGGGAATTGAGGGGGTGCAGCCACTCTATAGGCTGGGGCAGCTGCAGCTTCCCCCTCTTGGGAAGCAACTTGCAAAGATGCTGGAGTGACTGGAATCATGGTCTATCCTATTTGGAGGGATTGGAGGAAATGGCTATTTTTCTTCACCCCCCTTCTTCTTCTATATTTTGCTTTAGCTTGGAGGGAAGAATATGAACAATAGATGACTGATGGAAAAGTATGATTTTTAAAAGGCTGGCATTTGTACAACTGGGTAGTGGTGCATTGTGGAGCATTTCACTGCCTCTCCGAGGTGTTAAATAGGAACCAGGAAGAACCAGGAGTGGGGGCTCAATGATGGCAGTTCTTTGGGACTACTTACTCAACAACAAACAGTGATTGTGGTTTCATGAAAGGGAAATGAACACAGAGATAAGTAAGAGAAGATCAAACCTGTAACCTCATAGAGAAATTCCATACAAGGCAAAAAAAGCCTATTGCCACAATCTCAGATGCAATGTGGTGTTTATAAGAAACTGGAATATTCACTGGGTAATGAACCTGATAAGTGTGCGACCGTGAAGTGAGCATCTCCTCTATAGTTCTGTGCCATTCTGCTCTGTTATTTCCACATATGCCTTATCTCCCTCCTGACTAAGATGGCTTGAAGGAAGGAAATGTATTCTTGTATCTGCCAAAGCGCTGAGCACGTAGCTATGCACATGCAGGTAGAAATGTAGGATTTATTTATTGAATTGATTGATGCTGCTCTCAAACCTAAGGCTCTTGAAACAATCTCTTTTGAGCATAGCTAATGCTTAATTTTTTAAATAATCTAAGATCCCCCATCCATCCATAAGACTCTTGCCTATTTAATTTCATTCATTCACTGAATACTGACTCTGTGCACAGATAAGGAGAAAGTTCCTACCTTTAGGAATCTGCAAGCTAATGTGAGAGGGGAAAATTTTGAAATAATTCTTGGTCAGTGTGTATATTTAGAAAGTTTACTGTTTAATTAAATAACATTGCGACATTTCTTTGGTTTGAGATCCAATCGTATCGAGTTAGCAAAACTCCTCCAGAAATACAGGTTGACACTAATCACAGATCATCAACTGCTCTTACATATTCTTTAGAAAGAACATTATAAACTGATGAACAAAAAGATAGACACAGAGGCAGTAAAGCATCAAACAGACTGTTAAATTACAGCAGGAAGGTTAAGGAGAGGTGGGGTAGATAAGAGATCAACCAAAGGACTTGTATGCATGCATATAAGCATAACCCATGAACACAAGACATTGGGGGGTTAGAGTATGCCTGGGCGGGGGCAATGGGAAGATATGTATACATGTAACATATCATATGTAATAAAAAAAATTACAAAAAATAAAGAATCTTTCATCTGACTAGGTAGCCAAAGAATCTCCTTTGGGGCTAGTACAGTTATGCTCTGGTCTGCAACACACACCAAAGAGGGTGGTTGCTCTGGCCTGCAAAGGGGCTGCCCTTGCCTACATTTCCAAGCCCTTAATTGGGGCATTTAGATGAGAAAAGTAGCTCTAGAAAAAAGAGGGGATGGTAGGATTTTTTAGAGTATGCTAAGTGCTCCCAGAAATGAAGAAAGATTGCAGAAGACCTGTGGGTCTGGGGGACTTCAGGAACAGGAACCATGGCTTTGATGCCCCCAGGATTCTCTCCTCCTCTTATTTATGGATGTCATTTCCATTCTCTCAGGTTCCTCCTGGGTAAAGGACATGGATATACCTATGGTGGCTTTGTGATATATCCTTACAAATAATGATTTAAGAACAAAGACAGAGGCAGAAAGTGGGATTTAGAAAACAAGCATCTTACCCCTTAAGAAAACCCCTCAACCAATCAATTTCTTAAAAAGCAAGAATGCACTACCACAGTAGGATATTGAAAAACAAGTTATTCATAGGAAGAAAAATATTAACGAAGATTATGGCCTGAACAACACAATTAACGAACTTAGCAGGCATATACAGAATAATCGTTACTTCTCACCATCTCTAGGACCCTCAGCAGGTCTCCGGGCCTCAGTTTTCCCAACTGCAAAATGGGGACAACACTATCTACAATGTTTTTATCAAATCTGAGGTGTCAGTAGGGATAAGACTCACCATTACGTTTCATACCTCTAAGGAAAAAAACCACACAATTAAATGCAAGCTGCCAAGGGTAGGTCACATCTCGATTTTAGTGATGTTAAAATGTGAAAAAAAAAGTATAACTTAGATTTAACTAAATACTACTTACCATATGGGCTGCTGTGATAGGGTAAAGTTAGATGATGTAAGTAAAATACAAGACACACGTTCTTTTGCCCTCTATTCCTTTATCACTTTAGTCTGCAAACGAGTACATGAGGGAGTGTATGGTAAAAACCTGAAGTGGGGAAGGTTTGTTTTAGCTTCTTCACATCATTGCATGTTTTCCTAGAGACCTGCACCACAAAAGTCACCTCTTCCTCAGAGGGAAAACTGTCGTAACTACAGCATTCTTGAAAGAAAAGTGACTCCCCAGGTCAGGAGGAGACAGGAAAGGGGTATATGAGGGAAAATGCCAGAAGGGGAGGCAGGATCAGATTGGCCACCCAAAGCAGAGGTGATCTGCCTGGCCAATATATCCATGTCCTTTACCCATGAGGAACCTGAGAGAATGGATCCGCCCGGCTGGTGTGGCTCAGTGGTTGAGTGTTGAACTGTGAACCAGGAGGTCACGGTTCGATTCCTGGTCAGGGCACATGTCAGGGTTGTAGGTTCGATCCCCAGTTGGGGATGTGCAGGAGGCAGCCCATCAATGGTTCCCTCTCATCATTGATGTTTCTATCTCTCTCTCCCTCTCCCTTCCTCTCTGAAATCAATAATATTGAAGTGATCCCGGGAGTGGAGATGGCATGTGCTCCGAAGAGATCTATGAGGCGTGCTTGCAGTGGGGCAGGAGGTGGGGGAAAGAAGTGGGAGGAGGCCTGTGGGCTCTAAGACTCTCAGGTGGGGAAGGTCGCCCTATTCTCCAGTCTACTGCGTGCCGGTGCCTTCTTTGGGAGCCTGAAGAGGGACTCAGGAGACAAGGAAAGTCTTCTAGCTAGCCCACGACTTTAAAAAAAAATGAGAATAGAGACTTAATGGAAAATGACTGGAGACAGGGCATGCATCCACATTCTGAATGGATGACAAAATCAGACTACCAAAAGTAGCTTTGCGTTTTCAGCAGAGGTAATTTTAGTCTTAATTGTATTACTATTTTGGAAAGGCTTTTTATAAATACTCATTACTTTGTGAAAACCCGTTTTATAAAATGTTACCTAAAAAAAAATAATTTAAAACAAACACAAAATCCAAATAAGCCTAAAGGTCTCCCTGACCTGGAGAGAGGCCTCTGCCGCCCTGTGAGACAGATCTCATGCCACCTGGTTCTCATCCGATGTGGTTCTCATCTCGCCAAGGGCAGCGAGAGCTTTAAAAGCTCTGAATCACTATCCCCACCTCCAACCACCCACCACATCAGGTGTCACACAGTGAGTGGCAGGGTGAATTGATACAGGTGGTCAGCAAGGAATAAAGTGTGATTTTAGGGATTCTTCCCCAGACTTCACATGTTCCTAAGACAGGAGGTTGTCATGGGTTAAAAATAATACTTTAGTTGGCCGTTTATTAATCTTCAATAAATTCTTTTAAATAATATGCTGTGGGTGGTTTATTTATGTTACCGCTGCGAAGTTATTAAAATAATATTATTAAATTCTCTGAGGTAATGGCCATCACCTCTCTGAAAAATGACACCCAGCACCCAACCTTTCCCTACTATATTAGTTTCTTATTGCTCCTGTAACAAATTACCCTGGGCTTAGTGGCATCCAATGATACCAATGGATTATTTTACAGTTCTATATATTAGCGGGCCAACCTTGGCTTCACTGTGCTGAGATCCATGTCTTGGGTTCTAGAGGCTCTAGGCCATAAGAGTAAATCTGTTTCTGTACCTTTTTTAGTTTTTAGAGGTCGCCCACATTCCCTGGTTTGCGGCCCCTTCCTCCACCTTTACAGCCAGAAAGGGTGGGTTGAGTCTTCCTCACATTGCACCACTATGACCTCCTTTTCTGCTCCCCCTTTTCCATTTTAAGGATCCTGAGACAGGATAATCTCCCCATCTCCCTCTCAAGGTCCATAACTTAATTATGTCTGCAAAGTCTCTTGTGCCATGTAAGATAACATATTCTCTGGTTCTGGGATCAGGACATGGCATCTTTGGAAGACCAATACAGTGGTACCTCGAGATACGAGTGCCCTAACACACAAGATTTTTGAGATACGAGCTGTCGAGCGAGCGATTTTTGCTTTGAAATATGAGCAACATTTGAGATAGGAGTAATCGCGTGGATTGGCCGGCTGCACATGACCCACCAGTTTACCGTGACTCGAGCATCTCATAGTTTCCCACGCCTCAAGGTTACGGAACAAATTAAACACGTATCTCGAGGTACCACTGTATTCTGATTCCCACACCTTGCTCTGAGCAGGTGTATGTGGCTAGGGTAATCACAGAGAGACCTCAGACCTTTGAGCTGTCTGTGACCTGGGGTGGGGGGTGGAATTTTTGTCCATTACTTATGGTTGCCCAGGGCTGGAGAAAGGGTGGAAAACCAGCCATGCTTTGTTTAGTAACCTTTTTAGAAGTTTTAAGAATGGGTTAAAAAGCCCTGGCCCCTGCTCCAGCTCCTGTCTTATTAGTATTCAGAATCAGGGGCAGTCCCTGTCCAACCCAGCAGAAGATCTGGCACCTCTCTCCCCCACCGTCATTCTTCCATGGTACCAACAACAATGAATTCCAGGGCTAAAGATGACTGATTTAAGGAATATGTTTTTGCAGAGGAGGCTTTAGAGGAAGTTCTCTAGCAGATTAAATTAGAAAGTATTGAAGTGGCCTCAATCCAGTTAACAGAAGCAGCTCCTTTTGCAGATGTAGAATGGGATCCTCGTCCCTACCCCCTTCTTGAACTATTGGATCTAAATTGGTGAAGTTCAAACCCTGGCACATATGTGGCTATACACACAGAAGGCGCTGGAGCAGCAGTTGGATTCAATAATCCCAAAGCTCACCTTTTATTTCTAGGTTATGACTAAATAGAAAAAGATTAAGACTGGAAAAAATTTGGCCATCTGCATTAAGATGTGAAACATACATGTCATTCCCGGCATTTCCACTTATTGGTATTGGTCCCAGAGAGATAGTTGCATATGTATGTAAGGATGGACATACAGCCATGTTTGTAATGGTCACAGACTAGAGACAGTTTAAATATTACTAGAGGAGGGGTAAAACGAATGTGGTACATTCACACAGACCAACTTAAAAAAATAAGCCACGGCTATATGTTTGAATCATGAACATATTATACAGTAGAAAAAGCAAGTTTGGAACAATATGTATCAGTTTGATTCCTCCAAAAATTATTATATATTTTATAAATATATATTATAAATATATATGTGACATAGAAATTTCTAGCAGTATAAACACCAAACTGAAAACAGTTGTTATTCTGGAAGATGACAGGGATAAGCTTAGAGTAGGGGTCTGGGTTAGTAAAGATAGATTTTTTACTTTTGTCTATATTGTGTGCATTTTCTTGCAGTAGAATGTATTTAACTGCTATCAAAATATAAAATATATTTTAAATTAAAAAAGGAAGATAAACTAAATAAAATAATATAAATCTTAAGCTATAGAAACCAGTGATCAAATCTATTAAAATTTTATATTTTACTAAGCAGCAGTTAGAACTGGAAGTTCAAAACAATTTCTCCTATTTTGTTAGAAGTGTGTGTATTTATGTGTATATATACATCTACACTACATATATCTAAATATATTTATATGGGTGTTACATCTATCTACTACATACATCCATATATGTTATATCTATATATGTTTCATCTACCTATATATACTTTTAATAAAATGCATAAATGCTGCTTTGATTAAATCACAGGCAGATATCTTATCCTTTTTTAAAAAATATATTTTATTGATTTTTTACAGAGAGGAAGAGAGAGGGATAGAGAGTTAGAAACATCGATGAGAGAGAAACATAAATCAGCTGCTTCCTGCACACTTCCCACTGGGGATGTGCCCGCAACCAAGGTACATGCCCCCAATCAGAATTGAACCTGGGACCTTTCAGTCCACAGGCTGATGCTCTATCCACTGAGCCAAACCGGTTAGGGTAGATATCTTATTCTTTATCATTGTTTTTATTATTTATTATGGAAATATATCTCCAATGTAATTATGATTAATCTGGTAATTGAGTACAATTTTCCTTTTAAATAATTCAATTAACTTCAGTAAATTAAAAAAGTTTTCTGACATAGTTGCAAAATTAAGAAAAAAATGAAACACAGCTTTCCAATATGTAGCATCCCTTTAAATGAAATCCTTCCAAGTGTGAAGAATGCATTAAGATTTTATCAAATGAATGCTCTTTGTGAAAAAAAAAAGAAAAGATCTAAATTGTGATTTAAAGTTTACTACCATTACAATCTTTCCACTTGAGCACAACTCCTGTTGGAAACTGACAGGGTAGGGAGGGTTAGGGGGCGCACCTCAGACCTCTGGGGATACCCCAGGAAACAAAAGCTGCTCTAAAGGAATTGTGCAAAGTTGACACCAACACAAATTCCCTACAGGAGACTGAAGGTTGGGTGTTCAGTTCCACTCGGAAAAGGGGAGCCAGTCCTAAAGATCCTCCATGGTTTGTGCATGCGCACATTTCTCGGGGGGGAATCAAACCCTCCCTGACTCTGCAGGGTGAGGGCTGTAAGCAGATTGAAATCATGCACCTGCTGGTCAATGGATAAGCTCTCCACATGCGGAGACACTCGCCCAGCTGAGGTGCGGGGAGCAGAACTGACCCATCCTCCCCCACCCCGCCCCTGCTGCCGTCCCCACAGAACAAAGAGCGGTCACTCTCTGCTCCTCCCAGAGTCAGATGTATGCACACACCGTCCATCACAATTAACTTAAGAATCAGAAACACAATACAAACTCACCCACAGCATGCTCGGAATCAATGCCATCAATACCCAGAACGAGGATACCAAAAAAGCAAAACAAAACAAACCTATTCAAAGAGTAAATACTCAAAGCAACAGGGCTTGAATCAGACACACCACAAGGTCAACAAACCCAAGACAAGTTCAAGTGTGGGCACCTTGCAAACTGCAGAGCTGGACATGATCCCAGAAGGAAAACGTAAATGCCTTCTGGGGCCAGCGAATGGAAAGGTCTGTAAGATAATAGAGAGTGAGCCTCTATTGAGCTGGACTGCAGGTGCCCCAGGTAAAAGCATTCACATTCAATTTTTAAAAATTTCAATCCCTGCTACATGATTCTTAAGCAGAGAGTCTATAATCAAACAGAGAAGAAACGGAGTTAAATATGGGTGTCAAGTAGATGAAATAGAATAAAAGTCGGTCAGAAATGTTGCCAAGGAGTGCATAGGGAATGAGAGGCAGGTCAGTGATCCTAGCTGCCATTATTTGAAAGGATGGTGGCCTCTGGTTTATATCTTCAAAGGTAACAGCCAAAGCAAAGTTAAAAGAAATGGCTCACTAAGCTCTACAATGAGGGATTCAGATTAGTCCAATAGAGTCTTGACATTAAGTAATTGAACTGAATGACGGAAGGAGCACGCATTCTTGTGGAAGGCTCTAACTACCTACAGGGAGCCCCAAAAAACTATAGGGGTGGCTTAATTGGAAGGCAAGGAAGGGGTGAACCGAATGACCTCCCAAGGTCCTGATTTAAATATGTCTATATAGTCACCCCTTCGTTATCCGGCCCAAAGAGGAAGACAGTGACAAATCATCCTAAGCCGAAGATAATAAAAAGTTATATTTGCCTTTGGAATGTATTTTGGTACTTAAATGAGAACGTGACTTTCCGACGTCCTGAGAACTCACAATGCTTCATAATAGTCACAAAGAAGGCCTGACCTGGGGCTGGGAGGCTGCCCAATTTTGCCATATCGTCGTCCTCCATGTAACTCTTCTTCTTTGCTGGGGTGAGCAGTATCATCTTTCAGAACAACCAGCAACCCAGGCTTTCTCAGACAGGGGCTGCCCGCATCACCCCGGCCCAGGGAGAAGAGACAGGGTCTTTCCCTGATCTCAGGAGGATCCAGGACCAAGACCCAGGATGGTCTGGTTCTGATTTCCAGAGGATGGGTCCAAAGGGCTACCCGACCCACAGAGAGCAGCAAGCTGGACCATGTTGAGACATCTGCTCTAGGCTGATTACAAATGATGGCCTTGATCCTCTACCTTAGAGGACATAAAAGCCCATTTCTGGAGAGAAAGAGCAAAAGGCTTCGTTGAGAAGGAAGGTGAGACGAATGCCTGGCATTTGGAAAGAAAGAAGCTGCACAGGCGGGAGGTGTGGTGGCGGTCCGGTGCTCACCTAAGGCTGGTGGGATGGAGATGCATGCTCAAAGCCCCCTGTCCAAAGAGAAAGGAGGGCATGTTCGCATGTGGGCCCAGGAGGAGGGGACAGATGGTTACCCGCTGTCCTCTGTCCTCCATCAGGCCCTAGGCTCTATAAGAGGAGGCTGGAATTACCTAGCAGGAAGCAGGACCAACCAGAACACCTCGAATGGTCCTTGAACCAGAGACTCTGGCAGAGTGGCACATGGCTGCAGGAGGCAGGACTGGGTCAGGAGCACGTCTCTCTGGTTCCGAGAGTGACTGGACGGTCACAGGAACACAGACAAGCTGCTGGGCCTCAACCCTGCTCAGGTCACCTCAGGCCGTAAGGGTCACTATAACCTTTTCTATTTTTCCTTTTTCAATCACACTCTGACCTGTGCTGATGTAAATGTGGCTGTATAATTAAAATGAAGTAAAATTTACAATGCAGTTCCTCAGTCACAGAAGCCACATTTCAAGGACTCAACCATCACAGGCGGCTAGCGGGTACCATATTGGACAGCACCAACACATAACATCTACATCCTCGCACCAAGTTCTCCTGGACGGTGTGCTAATCCAGACTTCTAGGTCTAGAATGGAGTCCCTTCCACTCTTCACAGGGTAGAAGAAAGTAACAGGAAGAAGAAATACACTTTATCAAGTATCTTTTTTTAATACAGCAACACAATTAATCTTCTCCACTGTCCTGTGTGTAGGCGGGGGATTTCAACATGTTCCAGAGGGCCCATCCGTGGTGGGCTATCAGGCTATAAGGTAGGGAAGGTCAGCCTATTCTCTAGCCATACCTGTGGGAACTCCATAGCTAAGTCGTTTGCACAAGGCTCACAGCTATTGGATGATATGGTTATAATTAAAACCAGATCTTCCATTTCTAAGGTCAATGCTTTCTACTGGTACATGCCACTGTCAGTTGCTTTGGTCAGTGCGGCCATAAAAGCTCAGGCTTCCCGGAAGAAAGCTGGCAGCTCCCTATAGTGTTTTTGGTTGATTAAGTGATTTCTGAAGTGATAACTAAACTTTGTACAATGCAGTTTAGCAGTTATTGAGTTGGGGAGCCTTGGGGTTCAAATCCTGACTTGTCTACTCACCATTTACCGGACAGAAGGCATGTCCCTCACCATCTTTGAACCCAAATCTCCTTTTCTCTAAATGGGGATGACAGTAACTTACTTTACAGTGTTGTCAGGAAGATTAAATAAGGCAATGCACGAGAAAGGCTCAGCACAGAGCCTGGCACATATTAGTGCTCGGCACATAGTAATTATTAATGTAATTGGCAGAATTTATAGCGCACTGTCACATGCAGTAAGTGGCCTCCTGATGGAGGCTTCCGGGTGAGAAGGCATTACAGTCCCCATTCTTACAGATGATCCGAATCTCAGCAAAGAAAGGAGTGATCAAAATCATGCAACTGGAAAGTTGTAGATCTAGGGCATGAACTCAAGTTATTTGGCTCCTGAATACTATGCTCTTCCTGCTACACCTTGTTGCTTCTCCGGAGAGAAGGGAGCAGTGGGACCGGGGCATGTTTTAGAGGAAGTGTAGCGATCGCTCCTAACCCCATCTTCCTCCCTTCTTTGAAATGGACAATTAATGTTTCCTTAATGTGATGTAAAATGCTGTGCAAAGGCAGACTGAGCATCCCCACCTCGTAATTGTCGCCATTAAGCCCCTCCTACAGAGATTCTAGATTTCCACTGAGAAGGAAGTAACTACACCTGCATCACTAAGGATAGGAGAGTACCTTAAAGCAAAGCATTCAGATTTTCTCCCCAGAAAGCATGGAATGAACACCTTTCTTGGATCGACCCTCCATCCCCCGCGCCCCCCCACCCCCGCCCGACAGCTATAACACGAGGCAAAGCCCAGCATCCCCCGAGCCCAGCTAGGACCCATGAGTGAGGCTGTGTGTTGTTGCAAGCCGCTGGATTCTGGAGTTGTTACTCAGCCTTATCACGGGAAAAGCTGACCAATGCATCTATCAAACTCAAGGTGGGAGGCACTTACCCGGCCACGACGATCTCAAAGTCCCCGTCATGGTCCACATCAGTCACTGCCACACCATAGTTGAGCTGGGTGGGGTTGCTGTCATAGTCAGGAGGCAGAACCGCATTGGTGACGGCCGTGAACATGGGTTCAGCTCGCTGGGACCCCTCAGTGGGGGGCAGGAACCACAGCAGCAGCAGGAACAGAAACATCCTGAACATCTGAAACCAGAAGTTACAAATGCTCCTGAAACCTAGAGTCAAAAAGCAGCTCAGGAAACTCTAACCCCTGGCAGACCCAGAAGTGCCCTTTCTCCGCTGTTCACGGAGGGCCCGGCCGTTGCTCGACTGCCACTTCTCCACAAGACTGCTCTGACCTCCCTCTCTGGGCACTGCCCCCTGGCCTCCTCGCGCCTGGCCACCCTTACCCTGCTCTGCCTTTTCTTCTTCGATAGCACCTGTCACCCTATAACACACTGCGTATAACACATTCATTCACCATGTCTATTATTCGGTGTCTGTCTCCCTCTGCTAGAATGTAAGCTCCGCCAAGGCCAGCATCTGTGCTGTTGTGTTCACTCGTGTACCCTAAGCCAAGGAGAGCATCTGACACACAGTAGGCCCTTCATAGGTATTGGTTGAGTGGGTGAATGAAGGAAGGGAGTGTATAGTATAAATACACTGGCCTCTTCCATACTCTGGAAGCAAGATGTGAAGAATGAAGAAAAGAACAGCTTCTAAGCGGTCCAGGGGTGGGGTCAGACTCCCACGTGTGTCCGGGTCTAGAACAACAGCGAGGCGTGAAGGGTTATCTTCCTGTGGGTCATACCCCAGAGGTAGTCTGGTGGGAACCTGATTTAGCAGGTTCCCCTGGCCAAGGCCCCGCCCTAGACAGCTGGCCATGGCCTCCAGACCAGCAGCGAGACAGTCAGGGAAGGTTTCCCAGCAGGATCTGGCGGGCAGCACATCACTCACTTGGAGGAATTAAAGCGTTGCGTGCGTGTTTTATTATAAATTAATTATGTATAATGCACTGTATAATTCATTATTATATCGCTAACATAACTCAGGGTGTTGCCGAGCAGCCTGGGGCCACGGGAGCCTGTGGCACACGCCCAGGAGACAGATGAGGATGGCCAAGGAGTTGGAAGGACTCCACCCCCTCCTCGCTGGCAGGGGAGACACTCCGAACGCTACAGATTGCACCGCCCTGAGACTCTGCCCGCAGGCTTCGAATCAGAATCACAGAGTGCTGTCGAAGAGGCTCTGCTGGCACGGGGCCCGCCCAGGCTGAGCAGGCCCACTCCCGCAGGCAAGGTGGTGCCTTCCTGCCTTCCGAAGGCAGCAAACCCCTTCCTGATGGAACTTTTCCGGCTGCCTTGTCAGTGCGTCTGGCAGCCGAGAGCAAGGCGGAGTGTGGCTGATGTCTTAATGAAGAGAAGATCTGAAGACTGACTCCCCATTAGAGAGACGGATGCTCCTGCCAGCAAATAAGCTTGTTCCCAGTTCAGGACTCAGAGATCAACAGGAAGGGCGCAGGCACTCCAGAGCTACTCCCTCGTGGGAGAGGCTGGAGAGAGACAGGGGCAGGGTCCCGTCAGCAGGGCAGAAGCTAACCTCGGTGAGCCTTCGTGGGAAGAGGTTCCTGGAGTGTCCTCATAGGACGCGTGTGGATGTTGCGCGATCAGAGTGAGGTCAGTCCAAATTACAGAAACGTCTGGACAAGACAGCATCTTCGACCGGGCTGGCTAATTACCAAAGGCAAACGCATTGCTCGGAGAGTTTGCAACTCGGCAGGAAGTTTGGTTGGATAAAGGAAACTCATAATTGGATTAATGAGCAGCTGGAGGGGCTGGAAATGAGAAGCTAAAGCGTATTTACTAACCAGAGCAGACGTGCTGAAATGGAGTGAGGATGTGAAGGTCACTCGGCTTTTCAAGGTCTGACCTCTATTGTAAGGGATGGCAAAAGCGTTTCAACTTGAGATCCAAATCCAATTGATTGGCAGTGGCTTGAAAGGGCCCTGTGATCAGCTTACAGCGTTTTCAATGGGCATGAAAGGGGAAAGTGGCATCAGGTAGGCCTTCCGGAAGCTAGTTCGTGCCTGCCGGGCACCCTACCTGCAATTTGGGTCACTGCCGCCCGGGAGGCAGGCCCTGTTAGGTGATACCAGTAACTGCTAGAAATTTTCTATTGAAGGCCACGAGGGGCGAGAACTGTGATCCAGCCTCTTGATTTTTACCTTTTCTGTGAAAAGTATTAACTCTTGGTTAAAGGAGCCGTATGAAAGAAGAAACTACTCCTATCCATTTCTAGAAAAATAACGGAAAGCGAGATAAAAAAGAAATACGGCACCCATTGGGCTGACCCCTATTTTGCTTGTTGACCTTGAGCCAGCCACAGTCTCACCGGGTCCCAGCTTTCTTCTCCAAATGGAAGTTTGGGACTAGGTCTCTCAAGTTCCTTTTCAGCTCTAAAATCCTATAATGGATGGAGGGACAGAAAAAGAAAAGCCACCCTTCATCCGTTTTTCTCCCCAGTTTCTTCTGTAAACTTCAGGCCAAGCCGTGGGTTCTCCCTTCCCGAGCATATTAGACAGATGTTGAACTCAATGGCTTTTCAGTAGTTCCCTTGGGGGGGTGGGCACGGTCCGAGAGGAACCAACCACCATGGGTGTGGAACCTGAAGTCACCTGTCCTGGGCAGAGCACGCATGGCCTCCCCCAGCGGGGCTGGGTAAGGGTCGGCAGGGAGGGCATACACTTGGCATTTCCATCCTCTGCCCTGTCAGAGGCACCCGAGGCACCCACCAGGGCTGTTCGGTGCTGGCTAACTAGAAGGTAAGCCAGGGGTCTGTGCTGATGGTGGATCAGGAAGCAGTGACGGCAGGGAAATATAGGAAAAGGCCTGTTAAATATCCACCCTCTGCTTTCAGGGCTCAGAAGAAGGGATTCATTGAAACACAACCCAACGTCCCGGCGGCTCAGAACGGTCCCCACACCTGCCTCAGGGAGTTTATTAAAATGCTGAATCTTGGGCCTCACCCCAGACCTACTAAGTCAGAATATGCGTTTTAATAAGATTTCAGGTGATTCAAATGCAACTTGCCATACAGTTATTTAAAAACTGTTCTCTGCTTAACGCAATGCTCCTCAAATTGTAACCTGCTTACAAATCACCAGAGGGTCTTAGAAAAATGCAAATGTTTTATTTTCACATTGGTGAGAGCTGGGGACAGTGAAACCAGGGAGGGCGGAGGACAGCGGCAGGAGCGGGCCTCGGTGCTGCTCTGCTCTGGCCCCCTAGAAGAGTTAGGGGAAAGCATGAGCGTAAGCGGGACTGCTTTGGCTTCCTGGCAAGTCAGGGAAAAGGGGGTCTTGGAGACAGGTTCAGGGGGGTCAGCCTGGGACAAGCTGCCACTGCCCATTGCTCCCCGGGTGGCAAGTCCCAGGGGTACCCTTAGAGTTTAGGAGATGCCTGCCTGAGAGGGCGTGGCGTACTCTTGGGCGGAGGAGCACCGGTAAAACGCCAATTCTGACTTGGTAGGGCTGGGATAGAGCCGGAGATTCTGCATTCTAGCAAGCTGCCAGGCGATGCCCAGGCTGCTGGTCTGCAGGCTTCACTCGCCGCAGCAAGGCTAGGCCCAGGGTTCTAGGCCCGAGCTGCCCAACAGAACCACCTGGGGCGTACTTAGAAATATGCTGCTGCCCAGGTCCTGCAGACTAACTGGGTGGGTGGGGAGTGTGTGTGTGGGGGGGAAGGGGGGTTGAGTGCTGCCTATTTTTAGAAACTTCCTAGATGATGTTGATGGGCAACCTGGGGCTGAGAACCAGGGACGGCCCCAGACTCCTGGTCCCCAGATGGGAGTAGAAGTTGCAATCTGATTTGAAGTGAAAAATGCTTCTGCTCCTAAAATTCATCACCAGCTTGTTGAAGTATATGAAGAAAATCTATTTAGCTAGAGAGCGTCCAAGGAGGAAGCAGAATGGGGAGTTTGGGGAAGAAAGCAGAGCAGGATGGTGCTGCCTAAGGCAGCAAGGGCAGTGGGCACCCCGAGTAACCTCTCCTTTTACACTGCCGGCTCGGGGAACAGTCTCTCACACCCCTGCGAACAGCTGAGTCTTTTGGAAGAAAGGTTAAAAACGGAATTAAAGAGCAGGTTGGCCTGAACTTTGTTTTCCTGAATGCGTGTGTGTCAAGCCCCTGCATCAGAGCGCGGTGAGGGGTGCTGGCGGGCACCGGCGGAGTAAGGAGTGTAAGTGCATGGGGAGGACATCCAGGGCAGAGCAGCCCGCAGGGGGCGAGGCTACAGCATCCAGAGCATGGAGGCAGGGTTGCAGGGCCAGCGTGCCAGCGAAAGTGGTCTGCTCCTGCAGGGAAGGTGGGGGAGAGGGCCAAGAGGTGTCTCCACAGAGGCAAGAGATGGTAGGACTTGTGTTTCAGGCCGTGGGAAGAACTGCTCTGTGGCAATAATTTCTGGAAAGTGCTCTCTTAGCAAACTTCTTGAACACGCCGCAATGGAATGAAGAGAGAAAAAACACACCAAAAAACCAAAACTGAAAGCCTGGAGTCAGGGACCGAGGTTGGATCTCAACTCCACCATTAACTCTCTGGTGACCCTGGGTATGTTCCTTAATCGTTTTGCTCTTCAGTGTCCTTATCTGTAACACGGGAACCCTCTGATGGACCGAGGGTCCTAGGGTTAAGTGAGCTCGCGAAGGCCTCAGGGGGAGGTCCAGGCGCTCGCTGCGTGCCTCCTCCCCGTCCACAGACTGTGCTAAGGCCGGAGAGCTTTAGACACTGGCTGTGGGTCACATGCACCCAAACTCAGTTTTCTGTGGCCTCGGGACTTTCCTGAATTGGGTCTGGAAACTGGTAACCAAGCAACCTAGATCTCTGATGTGGGGCCAGGCAGCTGTGGGGAGAGGCTTCCAGGGCAATTTCCAGGGCAAGCAGTTATTTAGCAATTATCGAAAGAGCCAAGGACACCACCTTGAGCTCTCACAAAGGCATCAGCCCTGAATGCTTCAGATACTGGGGATGAGCAGGGGGCACAGAGCCTCTCCAGAGGCTGCAGGAGGGCAGGGCTCTCGAGGGAGAGGCAGCTGCAGGAGCAGCCAGCCCGCCCTGCACGTGCTGGCCTCGTGCTGGCCTCCGGATCTGCATAGAGACCCACAAAGGAATGCCCAGAATGAAGGCATCGCCGGAGAGGAGCTAAGTGAAGCGGTCCTGTCTCATTCGCTCGCAGCTCACTTCCTGCGGATCCTTGGATCCTTGATGAGCCTGGAATGTGCTCAGCAGCAAGGGGAGGGGCGGGGGTGGGAAGGGGAGAGACACAGGGAGAAAGCTAGCCAGCGTTGGCAATACAGGGTGAGGGGTGCTGTGGAGAAGGGAACACAGATATCTAAATTAGCTGGGAGAGGCTTCCTCGAGGGAGGGGTATAGCTAACCCTCAAAGCGTGCTCAGAAGTTTAGCTGGACAGGAAAGGCAGGTGGAGGAGAGGAGAAGGAAGAAAAGACAGGGAGCAGACTCCCCAAAGGTCTGAGGAGCCAGCTGTCACCCCACCCTGCCCTTCCAGCTCTGCCTATTCAGAGGCCCCGATTTTCTGGGATGAGAGTGAGGGGGAAGCATTCAGGTCCCGCTCCTCGGGTTTCCACCCAGAGGAACTTCCCTTAGACCAGAGCAGTGGTTCTCCACCGAGGGTGACTTTGCTCCCCCTCCCTCCCAACCCCAAACATCTGCCAATATCTAGAGACACTTTTGGTTGTCACAGCCAGGGAAAGGGGGGATGCCACTGGCATCTAATGGGTAGAGGCCAGGGATGCTGCCAAACATCCTACAATGCACGGGACAGCCCCACAACGAAGGATTATCCAGCCCAAAACGTCAAGAATTCCAAGATGGAGAGACGTGGATTACTGCAACATTCTGGCCTCCTTCCTTCCCTTCCACCCTCCTCCCCAGGGCAGGAGCAGGGACTCCTCAGGTTGGCCAGTGTGGAAGAAGAGGGCATGAAGAGCCTTTCTGCACCTGGCTCCCCGCAGACCGCTCTCTGCCATGTACTGACCTGGGCCAGGCAGGGTCAGCCCCACCCCCACCCACCAGGAGCATTGCAGCTGGAGGTGCAGGCCCAGCAGCAGGTCCCATGGACCCCACTCCAGAGCCTGGCCTTCCCAACAGCTGTATCTGTAATGATGCATTTTAATCTCCATCTGCCCGAGTCCCTCCTCTCTCCTCCTCCCTCCCTCCCCCTTTCTCTCTCTCCATTGATCCTGGTTCTGAAGGGAAGGGGGATGCTATTCCCTGGGCCCCTTCAAGTCCCAGCACTGCCACTCAGGTTGGAAATCTGGTGTCATATCTGGCACTTGCTTCTTCCTCATTCTTTGCAACCACTGGCTCCCTGAGTCAATTCCGCTTCACGAATCTCTCTCAAAACTGCCCCATCTTCCTGTCCCCACTGCCAGGGATTTGCCCCTCTGTCCTTCATCCCACAACAGCAATACGTGCCAACTGCTCCCCGCTCCTCTCACCTCTCTTCCACATGGCTATCACAGCTCCCTTCCCAAGTCTCAGGGCTGATTGTGTCACTCTTCAGCCTAACTCATGGGACCCTGCACACAAGACAAGCAGGAATTTTTACTGCAATTTCATGTAAATTACTATATGTGAGGAATGGATAGTAATAACAACACCCACCATATGTGCCAGATATCACTGTAACCCTTCATATAGGTTTAATCTTCATAGTAACCTCGTGAGGTAGGTACTACCATTGTCCCCATTTTGTATTAGAGACAACTAAGACACAGAGAGGTTAAGTGACTTGCTCGAGGTCACACAGCTAGTCCGTGGTGGAGTCAGGGTGTGTGCCTAAACCATTTGGCTCGAGAACTGGTATTCTTGGGCACTGAACAGTCTCTCTTACTACCCCAAACTTGTCTTAAACCACGAGAGACGGGAAGACAGTGGAAGAAGCAAGCACCTCTGCTGGGGCAGCAGGGGAAGGCCTGAGAGAGAGGCGGTAGTGAGCTGGCCGGAGGGATAAGGTGGAGAAAGGGTTCCAGGCGGAGGGGCCAGTATGTGCACAGTGGCCGAGCAGGAGTGTGAGGTTCAATGAAGCTCTGCACGGCTGGAGCACGGGATGGGGGCGGGACAACTGGTGGAAGGAGTGTGGCTTAGGAGGCTGGGACGGACTGGGGAGGCCTCGTGAGAGACACGAGCCAGGTTAGAGAATGACCTGGCAAGAGAGGTGTGTAGGAAAGAACATTGTAGCAGCAGAGTGTGAACAAGGCCATGGCAGGGGTGGGTGGGGGCGCAGGACTGGAAGCAAAGGCCTTGGTCAAGTGGGAGAGACAGCTGGAGGCAGCCATTCAGTCATTCACTCACTCATTCACACCCTCATTCATTCATTCATTCCATATTCTTGTGTACCTACTCTATGCCAGACTCTGTTCTGAATGCTGGGAAAAGAGCAAGAATAAAATTAAGTCCTTGCCCCTGCGAGTGTACGTTCTAATGTCTCAGTTGCTGGCATTAGTCACTGGCGTTTCTCCATCCTGTCCCTGTCCTGGTCCTCTGCATGGCCAGCCTGGAAGACAAATGCTAGACCTTGTGCACCTTCGCACCTCCCTGGGGCACCAGGTCCTATGCGTCTTCCCAGCACCAAGGAAATACAAGGCTTCCTTCTCTTTCCCTCTACCTGGAGAGAGCTCCAGGCGCTGGCTGCAGCTGCACTCAGACGGAGAGGAGACTTGGTCCTGCTCCAGAAAAGGCAGATGAAAACTCCAGGGACCCAGGCTCGGAGGTGCCACAGAGACCAGCAAGCTAATGAAATGGCGTTTCTGAAAGCGAGGACAAATGCAGTCGCCTAGCCTTATGCACAAGGCATAGCAGGTCCTTAATAAGTATTATTAACTGCTCAGCCTTCTTGGTCTGTAAAAGGGGAAATGAAAAGAGACAGTGTTAAGTGCTGAGCACTGTGCCTGGCAAACAGAAAGCCCGGGCACGGGAGGCAGCAGCAGCATCAACAATCCGACTACTACCACAGCGAATCAATGTCGGTTGAATGAACGAAGGCATCTCAGGAGGTGGATCCAGGCCCACCGGGTGCCCCCGCTCCAGGAGTAGCTGCCAAATGCTGAATGGAATGCAAGGGCCTGTACAACTTTGAAGAATAGGCTTGCTTCTGTTTCTAATTTGTCTAGGAACCTGGTGGAGTTCGTTGACTTTCAAAATACTGCTTTTCAAATGAGAAACCCCTCAGTTTACTGTAATATACGCATTCATTCAAGCATTTTGTAGGTGCCGGTGGGCCAGGTTGGAAATGATAAATAAGACGTGGCTTCTGAAGCCACAGCGTCTGCAGTCGACCAGGAGTGAGTCACAACACAAGGGGGAGAAGTTCAGAGTAGGAACAGAGACAAAGTCCAGACAGAGCCCATAGGAAGGAGGCATGAACTAGCGAGGTGGGTGGGGCGGGCATGTAGGAAGGGCTCCCTGGAGAAGGGGAATAGGGATTCCAAGGGGACCTGCATTCTAGGTGGCGGAGACCTACGGGTCAAGGCATGGCTGTGACAGGGCATTGCTGGTGCATGCCATAAATGCGGTTGTTGCTGCTTTATGCAGTGTTGGAATGAGGGGAGAGGATATGAAGTGAGAGAGAAGGAAGGATACAGGAGAAGACAAAGACAGTCTTGCATGGAGGCAGCCGTTGGGGCCTGGGGAGCCTGCTTTGCCAAGGTACCATGCCAGTGGGGAGGTTTTGAAGTTGATCGGACTTGCATTGTAGAAAGGGCATTTTAGATTTGGGGCAGCAACAGTGTGCAGGACAACCAGGCCGGCTGAGTTTCCGGAAAGTGAGTGAGATCCGAACATCCTGGGATGGGTGTGGGACAAGGTGTGGGAAGGACCTCTAAAATTCTTTTCCAGGCCTGCGAGTCTACGGGTCAGATTTTTTTTCCTAAATCATTGAAAATGCATTGTGGATCTTGCTATTTGAAAGCATCCGCCCGGAACCGTTTTGTGAAGCAGTGATCTAATCCCTGTTCTGTCTTCAGCGGAAATCCAAACGATCATCTACATACTAGTATCTGCTGGGAGCCAGGGAACCTGCCCTCAGCCCCTGGCAGCAGCCTGGTGGGAACGGGGGGTGGGGGTGGGGGGGAGTGAAATGAGCATCCAGGGCCTGGCTTTGCTCAAGGCTAAGAGCTGGCCACCAGCTGGTGGGATAGGCCCTGCACGGGATTCTCAAACGCTGCTTGATCTGTGGGACCTTTGGAGGTTTACAGAGCCCCAATGCAAAGTGCTAGCTCTGGGGGGAAGGAGCCAGAAGGCAAACTGGCCTCACAGACCCAGTCCAGCTTGAAGATCCGCTTTAATACCAAGAACCACGTCTGCCCCAGAATGGCCACCTACGCCCACTTACGCATCTGTTCGCCCACTGGACGCCCAGGGAGCCCCTTCATACGCCGAGCACCGTGCTAGGCACTGGGGTTACAGTTGAGAACAGAGGCACAGTGCTCCCCCCACACTGCTTACCGGGCAGCATCTCTCCCTCTGGGACTCTCATTCCCCCACCTGGAGATACACAGCTTCTCAGAGGTGAGGTGCATCACTCCAGGTCAAAGCTGAGACTGTCGGTGATGAGAGGGCCTTCCTGCCCCACTCCTCTGATGACAAGGACTGACCTCCTGAGGACAAAGGGCCTGCCCTGGACATGCAGAACGTTCATGGAGAAACAGGATCTATGGCGTGACGTCCCACCCCCAATTTGGGAAAGGAGGGGTATAACCTTGGTCCTCTAAGGTGAGTCTCAAGTGACCTTCGGCGTCCCTTCCTGATGCAAGACCAGGGATAGGCCTCCTCTGAAAACACCAACAGCGGCTGCTCCCACCAATCCTACAAGCGCCCCTCTTCCCATGTGGGGGCGGGGAGGATTCGGGATCCCAGCCTGTGGTCCCTCCTGAGAGCTGTGTCTGGATTTGCATGTCATGATGTGTCTACCAGAGGAGGTCCGGGCAGGGGTGCCAACAAGACGCCTCCACTTGGGGCTGCTCTCCAGGTGGGTGCAGGCTGCTGGGAGGGAAGGCCATCCCTGCAGGCCCTCCCCTGGTCAGGGGGACACCCTGAGCTCAGCAGTGATCCCTGTGACCTTGTCACTGGACGTGTTGGGTGCAAACAAAGATAAGAGTCACTGGGAACAACAGCAAGGGTCGTTTCACACTCTCTGCACTCGCGATTTCTTCCGTGGCTAAATTAAAGTCATATGTCAAAACGTTCCTTGGAAGAGGTCTTTAAGTATATGCCTGTTAAGTAAATAAGGTTTTACTCATTAATAAACACACCTTGCCAACCCTCCTTGAAGGAAGTTCCTTGCAGAACTTCCTGGTGCCAGGAGTGTTAAGCAGGAGAGGGTGGAAGGGGAGGCGCCACCTCCCCTTCCCCGAGGAGTGGGGACAAAAATCTAGTCGCTAGTCATTTGTGGAGCTATCAGTTTCTCGTCCGGATGTTGATCAGATTTCCTGGGCTGGAACCATCTTACAAGGCTAGGGGACTGGAACTTTTCCAAGAAGCAAATGCTTTAGACGTCTTACCAAGTCAACATGATTTCTTTCAAGGAAAATTTTATCTCTTCAGCGACTAGGGTTTTTGAAGGGCAAATCTTTGGACTTTTCCCTAAAGATAGTGAGTATGATATACTTATCGTTTGCTAAGACCACCCCTCCCACCCCCAGCACACACACTCGCAGAGGAGCATGGGGGTGCGGGAATGATGCACCCAACAGTCTGCAATGAGTCAGTGGCAGAGCTAGAAATAGAACTTTGCAAACTCCCCAAATTCTTAATAATAGCAATATTAATAGTCTCTGTATCCACTCCTGAGTATTTTCACAGCTCACATTTAATCTTCATAACAATTTTTGGGGAAGTCCATCTCAGGACACAGCAGACCCGCGTTCCAGACCAGCTTTGCCACTTGCTTGCTGTGTGACCCTGGTTAATGCCTTCACCTCTCTGGCTCTCAGGGTCCTCAGCCGTGAAGTGGGGCAGTTGGATGAGAATACGTCTCCGACACCTCCCACCTCTCGCGTGCTCTGATTCTGTGCTGCAACACTCTTCCAATCCCGCGTTGCCCAACCTTGGTGCTGTTGGCATTTGAGGCCAGACATTTCTTTGTCGGAGGGTAGTCCTGTGCACTGTAGGATGTTTTGCCTCATCCCTGACCTCTATCCACTACAAGCCAGTAACCCTCCCTACCCCAGTAGCGGCAACCAAAAATGTCCCCAGAAATTGCCCAATGTCTGGGATGCAAAGCAACCCCTAAAGTCACTGCCCAAGGACTTCAATAAGGTCAAGATCGTGAGTGATTTCATGGGAAAATACCTTCCTCTCCTTTCTCTTCCGCAACCCCTTTACACACACTTTTTAAACACAACCTCCCAGCCCTTTGCTGCTTCCTATTTCTTAAATGCCCTAAGTGGTCCAGGGTGTGTTTGGTGTGATAATGAACCAATTGATTTCGTATTTCCTCCTAAGGAGAGTTCATAGGTTTATGTCCCCAAAACAACCAGCCAGGCTCCCCAGAAATCCCTCGCAGAGCCCCAGCTGGCCTGGAAGCCTGTATCTGCAGCCTGCAGGAGGCTCGGTGAACACGGATTTGTCAGCACTCTTAAATCACTGGGCTCCGAGGAAGGCTTCTCCCAGCACAAAGATCCTTCCCTAGGAATCAATAGCTCAGGGCCTTCCATCACATTCAGAATTATCCTGGGACTTGTAAAATTTATTTTCCCCAAGCATGGCAAAACCCAAAAATGAAAGCCCCACGGTGGGGGGAGGGAAGACAGCAAGGAAGAGGCCCTGCCAAGAAGGCCTTGTCCGTCAGCTCAAATGTTGCTGTGAGCGGAGGCTGATGTACAAACCTGGACGCTCGGTCTCATTTGCTGGGAAAAGACCCAACGTGGTTCCCAGTGGTCCTGCAAGAGTATCTCCTCCCAACCGATGCCACTGTATATTTAACCAAGGGCAGAGGCCTGTGAAAGACGGTCTTCCTTGATCTTCGCCATCCTTACCCTCATCACAGGGCTGCCAGCTTCAGCATTTTGCAGAGGAGGGAGCAGGCATGCAGAGGTTGAGCGGTGTGTCCAGGTCTCTAAGCCAAGAGGCAGGGGAGCCAGATTCCAAGCCTGTATCCTATCCGCTACTCTGGGCTGTCTTCTCAAGGAGAGTGGGGTAGGGCAGTTCTCTAGTGGGGCTCGAGAAAGAGGCGACTTCTTGTTTTCTCAACGTCTAAGGCCAAACTCTAAATGCTCTCCCCCATTCAAACCAACAAGGAAACAAGAACAACAACAAAAAACCCACCAGAGATCCTGTGCTATAGTTGCCTTTTCTGTAATTATATTCCTCGGACCTTGCCCAGAGCCAGACCAAGCTTTGGAAATGCTGATGCAATTCTCCAGCGAAAGCGGGGAGCTGGCCTGGACCTCAAGCACAGCCTCTGAGACCCCACTTCAGAGGAGGAACTGTTGCTCTCTGGTGGTTCACGTTATCCCACTGCCACCCTCCTTCCCCGGAAGGTAAAGACCCAACTTTCCTGTGAGCCTGAAGGAGATGAGGGAACGCAAGCATCTTCCCTGGCAACCATCATCCCCTGGGTGAGCCCGAGGGGCAGACGAGGAGCCACCTCTTGGAATTCTGTGTGGCAGCACTGGCTCCTCCTGGGGGTGGGTCACTGCCAAGTCCCAGAGGAGCGTCACACAGTGTGCCAAGGAGCAGGGTGGAAGGGGAAACAGAGGGGGCAGCCCACAGGCCACTCAGCAAACCTCCTTCCCAGGCCCAGCTCAGATGTCAACAGCCAGATTCACAGAACAGAAAAAAGGGCAATGGGAAATGGTAGAATCTTCCAAGTCACCCAAGAAGTCCTAACACAAGGATTTTGCAAAAATAGAACACCCTAGCACTCCGACCTTGAGCTGGGAGCAGCGAGATTGGGGAAATGGGCAAATACTGGTTGGAAACACTCTACGTCAACCAGGATCTGAGTAGTGGGGGTCCCCTAGGCTGCAAGAGAGACCCCACTCCAGCACACCTTAATGAAAGAAAGGAAGAGCTGCAGGCCTAGGTTTCAAGACACTGTGAGGCAGTGGGCACTTCTGATTCCTAAACGTACACACAGAGAATGGAGCTGCTTTGGCCTAAAAAAACCCACCTGGAATAATGAGGTTAAGGGGAAATAATAATTAAGAATGTCTATTGCCTGTATATGTACATTATAAGAACTTTATCTGCTGCTCACCTAATTCTAAATAACCAGTTCAAAGGAAATGTCCCCAGATCACTACATTCATTAATCGACCTATTTCTGATCAATCAGAATTATGAGTCCCTACTGTGCAGGGAACACATGTCCGTCTCCATAGTAAAGAGGAAGCAGGTCACGGAGTGGAAAGAGCTCTGAGTAGAGGACTAGGAATCCCTAGGATCCAGTCCTATCTCTTATCACCAAATAGCTGCCTGCTACGTGCCTTTATTGGGTTTCGGTTTTGTCGTCTGTAAATTAAGTATGCATGTGAGGGCTGGAGATGAAATGAGGTTGGACTAGATGCTCTCCAAGATTTCGCTCTTCTAGCTCGAATGTTCCTTGGCTTTGTGAGCTCTTAATGAGTTCAAAGAACACACCAACACCAGGCACCCGGGAAGGATCTCCGAGGGCGGGTGGGGCTGAGGACCAGCTGTTTCCTCCGAATGTTGTATTTGCATCGGCCCCATTGCACCTGAGATCACAGGAACGGCGGAAGTCCGGGAAGCATGTGGTAGAAGGGTTTCGATCATGAAGGTGACCGTTGGGCACTGTGGCCTGAGCTTGCTTGGAACATTAAGTTACTATGGCCAGTGAAGGGCAAGAAGTGAGTCCCTTGCCCTGAGGTGGGTGCCTTTGGCGCCCCCTACTGGACACGAATGAGCCCGCAGGACAGCTTCATTCACATGAAGCAGGAGGCCAGGAAGACTGAGAACAGGAGGAGACTGTCACAGCTCTTTAAAAAGACGACCTTCCTGGTTCTGTGGTCCTCTCTCCATGAAAGTCCATATTCCACTACTTGGAATTACAGTGGCCACTGGCCCACGCAGGCACAGGGCACTCCTGTGCAGCGACAGGGCCTCTTAATCAGACATCAAGGTACCAGATAACAAGCACCAGGGTTCAAAACACCAGGTGCAGCCCAGATGGAGAAAAGGAAAGAAAGAGTAACACGCAGGTATTTTGCTGTACAAATCCCCAGTGGGGAAAAAAGTACTGGGAAATGCAGCAGGAAAATGTTGACTTGTAGCAAGAGGTTAGCTGGGTTTGGGGATATGGATTGGTAGCCCCCACAAAAGATCTCTAGACTGAAGTAGCTACGGTAGGAGTTCAAACCCCTCACCTCCTTATTCAGGGATGGGGTACAGGTGAAGGATACAGCTCCACCTGAACAGCCCGCCCTTTGACCTTCTCCAGAGACCATGAGTACCAACTGGAAACCGCAATGTTCACACCGTGTCCCACTGTGCCAGCATCAAGACCCTCAACTCCCTTTGTTGCCTCTAAAATTAACTTTAGGACCTGCTGCCAGCCAGAAGGATGTTTTGAATCAAGTCAGAGGGAGAAAAAAAAAACGCTTCCTTAAAGGCCATATTGGATCCACCGCCATGTTCCCATCTCCCATCTTCCATCTCCCCTTCCTCAGGGCTGAGAGCGAGGTACAGCGCGACTCTGACTTTGCTCCCATTCAGTCTTGGGTGTCTCCAGCCCGAGTCATCAGGGTAAAAAAGCCGACAGTGCTTCTCTTCCTGCACGAGTTCCCTCCTGATTCGAGACAGCATCGCCGGGCTGTCCTCTTCCCTTCCTTTCCACATGGCTCCACTTGGGAAGTGCTACACCCCATCCCAGAAAACATTTCAAGTGTGACTCAAGAATGGGCCCTGCCTGGAGAACTCCAGCACCTCCTGGGCGCAGGGAAGCCACCCCAGGTGCACACCCTACCACCACCACCACCAGCAGCAGCACAGCAATACTCATTAGTCATGCCCAGAGGAAGGGGCGTGCAAGCCCCGCAGCCCCGAGAGCACTGCCCAGCCACCCCGGGAGCCTCCCACCCAGGCTGGGATGACTTCGGATTCTTGAGTTGGTTTCTGCAGAACTGGGGACTAACCAGGGCTCCCAACCACTGTCCTGTACAGAGAAGTGCGCTGCATTGCTGGGCATGCCCCCAAGCCTGGCCTGCTACCCCTCCGAGCCTCCATGTGTCTGTCCCCCGCGGGGGTTAAAGGAGGGACCGCCGGCTCCCGGGGAAACCCTGGACCTGGCCGGCCTGAGACAGGCGGAACAGCAAGGAGACACACCTCTGTCCAGCAGCACAGGCAGCTGCCAGCCGGGCGAGCAGGGCTGGCTCCGGGAGCGCTCTGCCCGCACCCAGCGCGGGGCCGGGGAGACGGGCTTCCCCGGGGAAGAAGCGCCAGCCCGCAGGTTCGTTCCCACTCTGGAAGCCCGGGCACGGCAGCTCCCCGGCCCGGAGCTGAGCCCGCCTGGCCGGGTGATGCCCCCGCACCCCCAGCACATCCCTCCTCACCCGCTCCGCCCCTCCCCGCGCCGGCGCCCCCTCCCCACACCGCTGACCTCCCGTGCGCCCCCCGTTGCGAGCGCTGTCGCCCCACACCTTCGCTCCCACCTCTCCCCCGCCATCTCCGGCCCCGCGCCCGCCTCGCCCCCCAGCCCGCGGGGGAAAGGCTCGGCGCGCCAGTCGAGTCCGGAGCCTCTGGGCAAGTTGGAAGCCCAGCCTTGGCCACCGCGGCGGCCTCTGCGTCCCCGGTTCCGGGCGGCATCCCCGCCGCCGCCGCTGCGGGCAGCGCGGGAGGGGCGCCCGGGGCGGGAGAAACTTTCTCCGCCTGAGGGGCCTGGCGGGTGGGGGTCCGGAGCGGGTACTCACGCGGCGGCCGGCGCTGGGAGTCATCCTCCTGCTCTCTCCGCCCCACCGCCTCGGGGCGCCGGAGCGCGGGCTTCCCTGCCGCCCCTGCCGCCTCTGCCGCCGCCGCCGCCGCCCTGCGCCCCGCCGGTCCCGGGCTGGCCTCGAGCCTCCCGCCCCGACGTCGCCCGCCCGCTTTATACAACTCCACTCGAGCGCGCCCGGGCTTATGTAAAGCCTGGCGGAGCCCCGCAGCCAATGGCGCTGCGGCTGGGGCTCGCGGCCGGGGGGTGGGGGGCGCCCGCGCGGCCAATCGCGGCCCGGGGAGCCGGGGAGCCGGGCCGCCGGGTGGGGGAGGGCGCGCCTCCCCGCGCTGATTTAGGAGTCGGGATTGCGGTGGCAGCCGCCGGCGGCACGGCCGGCCCGGCCGGGCCCCGCGGCTGGCGCTGGGGTGGGCGGCGGCGCGGGCGGCGGCGCAGGCGGGTGCCCCCTTGCTCCCCGCCGCCGCTGCTGCTGCGGCGCGTAACCTTCAGGAGGCAGCGGGGCCGGGCACGGGAAGCGAGGGCGCCCGGCAGGACGCTGGGGACCCGGGCCCGCGGGAAGCTGGGGTCCCTCGGGAGGCAGCGCGGGGAAGGAAGGCAAGGGGGAGGGGAGAGAAGGGCGGCGACCCGCCCCCGCCCGGGCCCCGCGGCCACCCCCGCGCGCCGGGCAGAGGCTGGCGGCGGGAGCAGCGGCGCTGCCTTCGCGTTCCCCACCCCCCCCGGGAGCGACCTGGCGTCTCCGGGCCGGGCCGGGCCGGGCCGGAGCGGCCGCGGGAGCCACGCAGATGGCGAGATTGCGCGCTGCGGAGCGAGCGAGCGCCGAGCCGATCTTTATCGGCGGGGGAACGTGTCCGAGCGCCTCTGGGACTGCTCAGTATGGAGAGCGGAGCTTCGCGACGGCCCCGGAGGGCGGGGAGCCGGCGAGCACGGCTCGGGGGTCTGGCGTGGCGGCGGCGGCGGTGGCGGCGGTGTCCGTGGTGTCCGCGGCAGCGCCTCCTCCCCCAGTCCCCCGCCCGCTGCGCCCCCACCCCACCCCGCCAGCCCGGCCCACCGCTCTGGTCCCACGCGTTCTTCCAGCCTCCCTCACCGCCTTGCGCACAGGTACTGCTGCCCCCTCCTCACCAGCCGCTGCAACCGGCCGATGGCCTCAGCCTCTCAGGCCCGGGGTCCTGGGGACTACGCTCGGGGAAGAGCGCTCTTGGTCAGCAGTGCCCCAAATGCCCCCGTGCCTGGCAGGAAACCAGCCTAGGTCGATAACCCTTCATTCCTTTACTTCGCGCCTAGAATAATAGAGCCTGGCACATCATAGGCGCCCCAGTGAGGGTTTACTGAATGAATGTTGAGCTTCTGGAAGTAAGGTCTTGGGGTTTCTGAGAAAGTTGGGGGCAAGGACAGGGCTTTGGAAGAGAAAGACCTGGTAATATGCCATCAGAGAGGGAGGGAGCAAGCACTGTTTCCTGTCTGTTGGCGGCTTTGTCACCATCACCCTGGCATCAGGGCACTTCACTATTAAAATGACTCCAATGTATTTTTATGGAGGGCCCCTCAGCCCCTGACCGCAGAGCCTCCAGGGCCTACTTTGGGCCCTGTTTTAAGGTCTCTGTGATTGTCCTCTGGAAAGAAGTAGCTAAATGAGCACAGGCAGTCCTTCTAGTTTGTTTGTTTGTTTTTTGGAGTTGTGGGGGAGGAAGGCCTTGGATCTAGCTCAGGTTCTTAACCCTTTGAAGGTTATGGGCCCTTTTGAAAATCTGGCAAAAACTATTGAATCTTTTTTTTTTTTTTAGAAAAATACACACACATACACTGAGTATAATTTCAGAATCATTAGGGACTGCCTGATGTCAACTAGTTTCTCTAGGGGTCTAAGGCAGTAGTTTATAATTGCCCTGTTTTGGGGGGAATCACAGAATCCTTTTGAGCCGTTCAAGAATCTGATTGTTATGAGTCTGCTTCTCAGAAAAAAAGAAATGCTCAATCATACATGTTGACATATAATTCTCAGGGGTTTATGGATCATTTAAAACTTAATCCAGGACCCCCAAATGACACCTCATCACCTAGCAGCAGGCAGAGTCGGCATGAAGGACTCCCTCCATGAAGAGTTCGGCTGCTCGGCACCTGCTGCATCATGCCACCACCCTGTCTGAGGGCACCTGAGTCATGTGATGATGGCCCTGGCACCCGAGAGACCGTCTCCACACTTGCCTCAGCATCTCGGTCCCCACCACCCTCTTTGTGTAAAAATAAGTTGCAGGTTGTCATGTTCTGTCTGATCTATGAGCGTTCCTTACCCAGAAACTACAACTCAGGGTGACAGCAAGTGACTGGTAATTAACCAGCTTCCCTCAGTCCCAGGCATCTGAGCACACCTTTCTTGGTTTTTGTTCTCACCTCTCTTTCTGCGGGTAGAGCTGTGAGCAGCAGCCCCAGCTGTGGAGCCTCTCCTCACCTAAACCTGACAGATTTAGTAACCAGCGGGGTCATGATCAGTATTAGCCATCCAGATGTGAATAGGCCTTCTGCACAAAACAGCTTTGTACTGAGCTCACACTTGCCTGCAGCTAGCCAAGGAAGTGTGCAACAGACCAGAGGTGCTGGGGAAGGACAGAGAAGTGCAGGAAATGACTGAGACATCCTCTCCTCGGAGATCTCCAGGAAATGCAAGCTGGTATTTGCACTTGAAATTGTGAGGGCTCAGCCAGGCTGTCCTGGTCCTATAATGTCTAATTTCTCTAATGTCCTCCACGCCTAAGCACTCAGCTCATGTCTATGTCCATTCAAAGCTCCAGCCATGCCCTGCCCATCTCATGGTAGAGGTCTTACCCTCCCCGTTGCACAGACACACCCTGCTTGCTCAGGGCACATGAACACTTTATAGACTGAATTGTGTCTCCCTCCTCCAGACTTACATGTTGAAGCCTTAACTTCCGATGTGACTTTATATATGTATGTATGTATATATGTATTTATGTATTTATTTTTGCTGCCAAAAGCTTTATTGTTTCATATGGTCCAATGCATGGGAGAGGGCTTTGGGTGCTTAAAAGAATGGCTAGCAGTTTGGGGAGAGGCTCGGGTGAAAGCCAGACACCAGGGGATGCAGAGGGCCTCTCAAAGGCCTCAGGACCCCAAAGGCTCCTAGTGGTGCTGGAGGGTGAGCCTTTCTAAGAGACACAGGCCCAGCCCTGCTGGGGAAGGAGGGGTTAGGAGGAGAGGAGGGGCCACCAGCTGTGGAGGTGAGCCAGGTGTCTTGATGAGTTTCACCTCCTCGCCCCGGAAGTGGTTCTCCCAGAAATAAATCATGAGCTGAGGGACTTGGAGGGTAGGACCAGGGCCTGCAGCTCCCAAAGGGCCTGGTCAGGTTCCTCTCCAAGGCCAGGGCGGCTCTCATGGTGTCCTGAGTTTTACCCACTCGTCTTGGGGAGGCTTCCTGAGTTTTACCCACTCGTCTTGGGGAGGCTCAGCACGTCCTGGAGAGAATGCGGCCACCACGCTGGTTTTGCCACTTGAAGAGCCGCTCTCTTGTGCTTCTTCTCTGCCAACTTGGGAAGAAGTGGCTCCTGCATCGTTATGATCAAAAAAGAAGTCCAGAGGGAGGTAGGTGGGCGCCTGCAGATGCAGGCCGGGCGGTTGACGGCAGCCTCCCCCTCGGAATGATTCTGACGGGTTTGGGAGCTCATAGTTGTTTGGCAGTAGGAACTAAGATAGAAAAAACAACAATAGTGTGTTGGCTGGTCCGGAGGTGGTTCTGAAGGTGGTGACTGAAGAAGATGCAGGAGAGTGTGTCTGTTCTGTCCAAACACTGTTGAAGCAAGAGGCAGGTCCTGGGCTGCCCAGGGCACTATCCCAATGTGATTGTTTTGAGAGAGAGAGAGCGCCTTTACGGAGTCAGTGAAGTTTAAATGAGGTCAAAAGCGTAGGACCCTAATCCTCAGGATTAGTGGCCTCCTAAGAAAAGAAACGCTAGGAATCTCCCTCTGTCCGTACACACGAGAAGAAAAGGCACGTGAGGACACAGAAGTGGTGGCTTGTTACGGTAGCCCTGGTGGGAAGATACGCATTTTCAGCACACTCCTTACCCCAGCCATCGAGTTCAGTCTCCTCCCCATACTGTGACTCCAGCCTTTTTCCCTCCTGTGAAGGCAGACCTTATTGATTCTGGCACACTCTCCTAAAATGTGTTTTTCATCTTCTGATACCCAAACTAAGTCTCACCTCTCACGCCCCTTTCCAAAACTGCTCTAGCCAGAGAGCTTCGCCTCCTCAACTCTCAGGCAGGTGTGCAAACATCCTAGCATATTATACATATTATTCTGTTTTCTCCCTAATTGTGTCTTACACATAAAACTTGGCCTTCCTTTCAGAATGGAAGCCCCTTTAAGTCCAGAGTTTGTAGCTTATACAGTGGCAACCTCACAGAACCCAGTGTGAAACTGGGCACAGAGGGAGTATTCAAACAAATGTGCTCCTCAAAAAAATAAATAAATAAATAAAAAATTCTAAAAAGGTTATGTAGCACTTCACTTCTAAACGCTCAGGTCATTTTGTGTGTGCCATTCCAGCCATCCGGAAACCCTGTTGGAGAGGGGGGGATGCTCCGGAACCATAACCCAGGCCCAGAGGGGCGCCCCAGATTGTTCAGAGTCACACAAAGTCTCCAAATCAGAAGACACGATGCTTGGTTCCCGCTTGGCTGTCTTCTCTCTCCAGACGGAGAGGAAAGGGTGGGGAAGCTCAGACCTTTGAGATCCTTCTGTTCCAACAGATCAGTTGCAAAAGGAAAGTTGGTGTAGTCCCTCCAGGCTTGAAGCCAGAGGTGTTTTAGAATTCGGAAGGTGCCATATATTCTGAAATATCCCCTGCAAATGGGCAGTATCTCACCATCGGCCACGTTAATATTTCTGCAGTAAAATATGTGAGCTTTCACGCTACGTGGCTCAAGTACCTTCACATCCATTTAGGTCTGGCATTTGTCGCCAGGTGCGTTGGCAAAAAACAAACTAACCAACAAAAAAGCTTCAAAATCCACCTCCTGTTTTCCAAGATTTGGGAATCTGAGAATTACAGAGAAGGGCCTGGGGGGATGGTATGTTAGGCTTGGTTGTCCCTAGAGAAATGGCTGTTTTGTGAGGGTGTGGAAACGCAGCAGTAGGAACACATGAGAAGTCGTAAACTGTGAACCAATAAGGAGTTAAAAGGGGTACGAGCAAATCACTGTTGTATTGGATTGTAGTCCCATTTTTTCCCCAAGGAGTAAGTACATGTGTTTCCCATGACTGTGAGTTTCAGGTGCCCTTGTGTTAACAATGGCTGGGAAGTGGCAGACAGAAGGAACAGACTTCTGAGGGAGGCAGGTGGGGGTGAAGATGACGAAGCTCGTGCAAGAAAGCCACAAACCATGGTGGACCTCCATGCGGTCAGAGGAGTTCAGAAAAGCTTGAATTTGGAACACTTGCTACAGGCGAACTTCTCCAGGTAGAGTGAGGGCAGGCCTGGGAGAGGAGGCGACTAAGGAGGGCATGATGGAGTCTTAGGAAAGTCTGGAAAAGGCAGCACTCCTTGGGGCTGGGAGTCTGGGGCAGCCATGCAAGTAGATGTCCTCTCATTGTGTAAATCTGTGTCTGGAGAGCTTGGGTGCTTGGAGGTTCTCCCACACTGGATGGGGTGGCTTTGATATGCAAGAGGAGGACAGAAAAAGGAAAGCCACAGTGAACCCCTCACTACTTGGCTCTCTGTGCCTGCTTACGATGCTCGGCCAGTAAGACCCTCCACGGTCAGGGGCCTTCCTGGACTCCAAGGTCAACAGCAGGGGAGCTTCATCCTGAATCGTAAGGCTAGCCCTGTCGCTCACTTTGGTCCTGCTGGACTTTGGTCCAAAGTCCTAGTACATGCTCTTACCTTTCTCTTCTGACAGAGTTCTCTGTCTGGTACCCCCAGTTCCAATAACTGGGTGTCTGTATCATGTTCCCATCGTGCTACCCTCCTCTACGATCCAGGAACTTGGGGACCAAGAGTCTGGGGTCCAGATACTCTCCTCTCCTCCCCGTGGCTGAGTCTCCTACCACCTGCTGCCTCACACTCCTGATATCAACTGTCTCCTTGAGCCTCTGCCAACTGCCTCATGCCAGCTTCCTTTGACATGCCCCCAACCTGGCCTCACTTCCTACCTCTTACAGCTGCCAGGACCTCCCCAGATCTTGGCCCTGCTTGGTGTATAGGTCTTGATCCAGGTTTCAGCTACCAGCCCAGCCAGTTGTCTGACAAACATGGGTTCACAGTCATAGCTTAAAGAAGGAGAAGGGAAAAACCCTGTAGTAAGGTGGGAGGAGGGGTAGCTGGCATGAGGCAGAAGCTGGCATGAGGCAGTTGTAACAAATGCCAGGGAGCTCCTGGGCTAGGGGTGCCTTGGCCAATTTCAACCTCAGGGGAGAGAGGGGAATGGTGAACAGTGAACAGGAGAGGAAGTGAACAGGAGGAAGTAAATAATTAGGGAGGGAAAGAATCCGGAGGAGAGAGAAAGGGAAGGGAGGATGTTAGGGAAAGAAGCAAAGGGGCGTATGGAGAGCATGTTTCTAGTCTGAGTTAAAGGTCTGAACTGAGCATGAAGATTCTTCTCATCAACAGAGTCAAGCATTGACATAAAAGAAGATGGAAAGGATAATTGAGCCGGTGTGTGTGTGTGTCGGGGGAGGAGGTGCAGACAGATAAACAGGTAGGCAGACAGATATACAGAAGAAAGAAAAGGAGGAGTGAGAAGATGGACTGTCCAGAGAGTAAGTAGGGTAGAAGTGGAGGGCTAATGAGAACAGATGGACAAGAATTGACGGCATCTGGGAAAAGGGATCCGTGTTTGGAAATTGCCAGGGATTTCATCAATCAGGGATTATTGAACACTCCTTTCTCCCACCACCTCACTCTGCACCTCTTGGTTCTTCCCTGATTTGTACTAAACGCCACCCTCATCTTGACACCAAATTCCATTAAAGATAGAATGGATTTCTCACAGGTTCAGCTTCAGGGTGGGGAGGTATTGTTATAATCTGCCAGATGCAAGGGTAAAATGGAGATGATAAAACCCATTTGGGGGCTTTTCTAAGAAGCACGTGGGATGATACATGCGAAGCACTCAGCAGAGCGCCTGGTACGTAGTGAGTGTTCCACAAAAGGTAACCATTGTCCCTCTTCTCTGTCCTCCAGTCTCTGTTCCCAACCTGTCACCTACGCCTGCCTGTCCTTCCTTTGAAATGCCACTCTTTTATCCCTTTCTCTTTCCTCCCAGACCTCTAGCCCCTGGAAGTTGTATTCCTACAATGACAGATCTGTAGGTGCCTCTGCCTTCATATTCTCCTCACCCAGATCTATGGTAATCGTTTCATTTGTGAAGCATTCAACAGAATAATAATAATAAAAAAATCCTAAGTGAAGGCTCAGAAAGGTGAAGTGGCTTGTCTAACGAGGCACAGCTAATAAAAGGCAGAGCTGGGACACAAATTGAAGTCTCTTGGGCATTGCCCACTGTCCACAGAGTCGACTAATTGCTTCTTTCGTAGGGATCTTCTTGAGGATAAAGGCCTGGCCTTCTATTTTCCATGAACACCTTTAGGGTCTGGCTCACAGGAGGCCCTCAGCAGTCTCAATTGATTCATTTCTTCCAGGCACCCAAAAAACGGCGGGGTCACCCCTGGCTCAGCCCCACCTCTGCTGGCAGGGTCCATCGGCTTCAGTGTCACTCTGCTCGGGCCTCTGAGGCAGGACCTCCCTTGCCCCTACGGCTGTGCATGCAGTAAATGAGGGCTGACCAGCACAAAGCCAACATCCACCCTCTGGCAAGTAGGGAGAAAATCACGAGGAATTATGGTTGTTTAAGTGTAGCTCAAACTAGTTGAGAATAAAAGCAGCTCCATGCTCATAGCAACAGAAAGGAATTGAGATTTCGTGAAAAGAAGGCTTTCTTCTCGGTGAGAGTTGTGAGATGTTAGAACGAGATTCCTGCAGAGGTTGTAGAAACTGCTCCCCTGGAGGTCTTTAAGAGCTGGAGCACAATTCGCTTTTCAGCAAGAGGTGGATGTGATGGCTGTGAGCGTGGAGCTGGGGCGCAGGCAGCCGGGAGGAGGGGTTAGATACTTGGGAGGCAGGCAAGGGCTTCAAGGCAGGGCCAGGGCGTGGGACAGGGAGGGAGAGGGCAGGCCCCAGGGGCATGGGGGCGGGGGATGGGTGGGGGACCAGGGTCAGGCAGCAAGAACAAGAGTTCTGAGTGGGGAACCCAGCAGGCTGTTGCCTGACCCGTTCCATTGCTGCCTGCCAGCTGAGGCTGCTGAGCCTGCAGTGTGGAGGCAAGGAGTTCCTTCTGGATGCTCAGGGGTCCGTGGGACCCAAAAGCCAAAGAGCTGCCCCCCCCAATATTAAATACCAATAACGGAACCCGAAGAGCTCTCTTTCACCGTGTTCCTTACACAGGGTGTTAGGGGAGGACTCCAGGCCCATGAATTACCCAAGATAAAAGTGGGGAGGACTCCAGGCCCATGAATTACCCCAGATAAAAGTGCCACATCTTCCTGGAGTATTCATTTTTACTAGATGTGCTGGGGATTGGGGGCAAGAGGAGGAGTGGCAGGTAATTTCACAGATAAGAAATGGAAAATGCACGTTTCGTTTCAATAATTCTGGGTATTTCATGGAGTCGGAGACAAAATTGTTGCGTGCATCTTTTAGACAAAGCGTGAGCTTTGAAAAGGTGGGCGTGTGTGATGACCCTCTCTTTGGCTTTTGGAGTACCCGTGTGGGAAAAGTTTTACCAGGAGCACTTTAGTGTTTAAAAAGCATGGTCTCATGCACCGTCTCGTCCGGTCATTCAACAGCATGTAAGCACTCTTTGTGGGCCGGGCACGAGGTCCTGGGTAACGAAGAGGTCGGTATTTACGTTTCCCCTGAAGTGGAGTTGAGGAAACAGGCCCATGTCGGAATGATCCCTCCCTGGCAACAGGACTCACATGTGGCAAAACAGGATTAGGGACGTGGGTGCCCGTTTTCCCAGGCTGGGCTGTTCCATTGTGCCTGCCATCCTTCCCCATGTCTCTGCAATTCCTCCCTACACTTGTTCCCTTCCAGGACACAGCACTCATTGTCCTGTGCTCCCTCCTAAGAGCCTTCTAGGCAGGAGGCAGGCCCAGGGCAGGCGGGAAGCCCAGGAAACCCAGCCGGTGCTGTGCCGTTTTTCCTGCCTGTGATCTTGACACGCTCCGCACACATTTACAGATAAGGACGTTAGCACCGTCGCCAGCCTCCCCAGGTCACGGGCAGAGTGGGGCTGGCAGAGTTCTGGCTCAGTGCACAGCCCAGGGGCGTCGGGGGTGTGGTCAGTTCTCAGCATGGCCAAGGATAGATGGGTCACCAGCACGCATTTATCCGGGACTTGTTAGGTGCGGGCTCTGTGTTAGGCCAGTGGGGGAACAACGATGAATAAGAGCTTTTCTGCCTCCAAGGATCATACAATACAAAAGGGAATCGATGCCCAACTCTTCAGAAAGAGGGAGCAATAGAAACGGGCTGGGGACATATGGCCAGCAGGTGATGCCTCCCCTGCATCCTATACTCTCCGCCTGAGAACAGAGACAGAGGCAGGAGATGGCTCCCTGACTTGGTTACTGTGGTCATCCCTTCTCCATCTCCATCTCCATCTCCATCTACATCATCTCCATCTCTATCTCCATCTTCTTCATCTCCGTCTCCCTCTCTATCTCCATCATCTCCATCTCTGTCTCCATTTCCATC
>JAAGEH010000038.1:19666343-19695841 GCA_011751065.1 Lasiurus cinereus | reverse complement strand
CCATTTCCATCTCTAATTCCATCTCCATCATCTCTATCTCCATCTCCATCTTATGTGGGACTCTCTTCTCTCTGTTTAATCATGATTCCTGAGGATTCATCCTCTGTCAACTGTTCTCCTTTTTCTACAGTTCCCCAACAGTCACCCAGCCAAAGCCACCAAGGCTTGTGTTCACAAGCTGACCCACCTAAACGATGGTTTACTAATGGTAACAGCACACACTTGGCAGCATTTACATGTGCTGCATGCAGTTCACTTGCTTAAACTACTTTCATCATCTCCACAAGTCTATGATTCTATTATTAGGTCCATTTTATAGATGAAAAAGCCAAGGTTAAGTGAACAGAAAGCAAGTCACTCAATCACACTCTAGACAGCCTCTAGCCATTCCATACACAGTTGGGCCTCACGATGATATCATGGGATAGGTAAATGGGAAATTGGGGTCCATATGGACCAAGTACATTGCCAACTCTATGACCAAGTGGTGACTAGAATCCCAGGTCTGACACTCAGCCTGGTGTTCTCTCCATTACGTGTTGTTGCTGAAATCAGAAAATATTCCTGTATATTTCTAGTAACCCTGAACCCAACCAGTCTTGGGAGGATCGAGTCTTTGTATTTTCCTATTGGGTGACCAGGCACTGACGCAACTAGAAAAGCTGGAAAGAGTGCCACCTGTTGGCTTTCTCAGCGGTGGTGGCTGACCCTGGGGCCGGGGCCTGTGCGCACCAGCCTTGGGAATCCGTGATATAAAGTTCACAATAGAAGCTATGACTTATGGAGCGTATGCTAGTGCTCCACTAAGTGCTTTGAATGGCTTCTCTCATTTATTCCTCACATTAGCCATGTGAGATGGGTCCTATTATACTCAGCCCCATTTCAGAGATGAGGCTCCGAGGGTGCAGAGCCTGCTCAAGGTCACGCCGCTGCTAAATCTCAAAGCGGAGTTTAATTCCAGGTTTGTCTGACCCCAGGAGCTGTTTCCACTGCACCCCCCTCACCCTGCCTCCCCATGCTTTCTACCTTTGGGCCGCTGCCTGCCTCTCCCATCTCATCCCGCAGCTCATCGCTGGCTACTCATGCCACGGGGCTCAGCTCACAGAGGTCACCTCCTCCAAGATGCTGTCGCTGCCAGCCATCCATCCCAGGGGCTCCCGTGCACGCCCAGCTCTCCGCTGTCCCAGTAACTCACTGCATGGCCTTCCCGGGGCTCACCACTCTCTGCGATGAGCTTACTCATCTGTTTGTGTGCTCGCTTGGCATCTGTATTCCCCGCCGGGAATGTCAGTGCTGTGGGGGCAGGCGCTGCTACCTCCCCAGCACCCAGTACAATGCCTGTGAAGAGTTGTTGCTATGTAAATATTTACTGAATGAATGATTGGACTGGCGGGGGAAAAGAGGCCCTTGGACCAGTACTCTATGCATTAAACTCAGAGGTCTTATCTGCTCTTGCCTCCTTCCTCTTTGGACCACTCCCCTGTACCTTCTGGACCAGAGGTAAACTGAGGCCAGAGCGAGGACTTGCTTTAATTAGACAGGTCAGCATTAAAATAACAGGATGCGTTAAAAAATAAGAAGCTTTCTCTTTCTTGTCCTCCGTATTTGATAGAGTTGAAGCGTCTGGATTTTTTCTTGGTAGTGGCCGTTGTTAATTCGTGTAATTAGTTTGTACCTAATACATATGGCTCTTGGTCCTTTAAAAAGAGGCTTAATTGTTCATTCAGGCCTGGAATCTATTCTGTTCTCTGAACTTTATTACTTCCGCCACCACATTCAGGACCTGGAAAGGTAGATTAGCATCTCGGGATTATAAACTGCCTGTTCTCACTCACCCACTTTTGGGTGTGCGCCAGGAAACAGGCGTGGGCCTGTGCATTTGAATAGAGCCCTGAGCTTGTCAGGAGAGGCCCAGACCCAGGCACGGTTCCTAAGATGGGCTGAGAGGAGGAGCAGAGCACCAGTGCTTACAGACAGGTTTATAGCCAAAGACACCAGCAGCCTCGGAAGGGAGAAACCACCGTGGCTAATGGTCATTAGAGCTCCACTGACACAATGCCAGAGAATGGGGAGAGCCACCGCGCCAATTAAACAGACCAGGAAAACTGAGCTCTGCGCCAACAGCCCCCCGGTCCCCCTCCACCCCCCGTGGTGGCATGGGGCGTGAGCAGCCTTGTGGGGTGAGCGTGGACTTGGAGGGGGCCGCCTGACCTCTCCTCTGGGCTTACCTCTGTCTCGCTGTATGTCCTTTCTTAACCCGGAAAAACAAGGCAGAACTGGCTGGTCTTTCAGATCTCCTGCAGCTCTGATGTTCTAGGCCTTTCCTGCAGGGCGGGGGACAGGAGAAGAGGCCGCGGGAAGGAAGCTAATGTAGATTGAATTCCTACTGGACATCGGGTCCGCACTGACATGGTCTCTGTTTTGCAGGTGACAAGGGGAAAAGGAGGTTAAGTGATATGCCTAAAGTGACATTGCTGGAACATGACCGAGCTTTGCCACAAGGCACCTGGCACTTAACACACCATTCCCCCCCCCCCCCCATGCTCCAGAATATCCAATTCCTAGAAGTAGCACTACCTCAGGAGCACGGCTTGGTCTGCACAGTGACCTGGGGGGAGGGGGGAGGGGGAGGAAGAGGAGCACAGCTAGGGTTGTCAGATTTCTTGGTTTATTTCAACACCATCCTCGAGCTCCTAATTAGGCAGCTCAGGGGTGAGATGCTAACGTGGATGTAAGTAATGAGCAGCAGACCTTGTGTCACAGGCCGACCCTGGATACAGGACACAGAATGACTCTGTAATTATGCCATCCAGGGTTTATCGAGGGCCTCTTATGTGCCAGAGACTGACAACAACAGCAACAATAGTAAAACAACAGCAGCAGCAACAGCAGCGGAGGGCTCACTGTGCACTGGGCAGAGTAATGTACTCATCAGCGTATCTCCTCAGAGGGGAGTAAGATGCCTCTTCCGATTTGCCTGTTGAGGAGAAGATCAGGACTCAATTCCTTTCCTTTCCTTTCCTTTCCTTTCCTTTCCTTTCCTTTCCTTTCCTTTCCTTTCCTTACCTTTCCTTTCCTTTCCTTTCCTTTTTAAAAAAAATACATCTTTATTGATCCCAGAGAGGAAGGGAAAGGGAGAGAGACACAGAAACATCAATGATGAGAGAGAACCACCGATCAGCTGCCCCCCCCTCCGCCCCGCACACTCCCCCACTGGGGATCGAGCCCACAACCCAGGTATGTGCCCTTGGCCAGAATTGAACTTGGTACTCTTCAGTCCACAGGCTGATGCTCTATCCCCTGAGCCAAACCAGGTAGGGCAGGACTCAGTTTCTGAGAGTTGAGACAAGTACCCCAAAGTCAAACCACCAGGATTGCCACGTTTCTGCGCCTAGATGGTGAAGCAGCGTTAGCTCCCAGAAAAGCCAGGAACCATGTTTTCTGAGTGAGCACTTAGGGCCTGTGGTCTGATGCATTGACTGGGAGAAGGAGCAGGCTCTCTGCACAGTCCAGCGGCTGTGGTTCTCAGCATTGTTACTTCCCTCTCGGTGTCCCCTCTGTTCCATGTCCACCACACCACTCTCTGGCCGCCTGCAAAGGCTCATCACTCTGGCCTCCCTCCTGCAGAGTATTCTGTGCTCCAAAATTATGACCTATTTTAATATACAATTAAATTGACTATGCTCAGGCTAAACGTTCCCCCCCACGTTGTAGTTCATACTAAGGTGTGAGTGACTAATGAGCCCCCCCATTACAGGAAGATGTTTGTTCTTTTAAAGAAAAGCTGGTTTATCCACCAAACAGCCCTCCCTACTAGAATCCTAGCTGACTGGCACTGCAGGCTCTGTGGGAGCAGGCAAAGAGAGAGGCCATCCTCCCCAAGGGGCTATGTTCTGAAGGCAGCTATTTATAGACTCTTTCCTATATCTGAGCCAGGCACAGGGGAGCTTTTAGAAAACCCAAAAGGCACAGCACCTATCCTATTGGCATTATCTCACCCTTTGAGACCCCTTCTTTGGTGAAAAACCGTTTTAATAAGGCTGTAATTTTGTTACAGAATTTTGTAATTAAATATCCTTAAAAATAATGAGGTTGCAGGCCTCTATCTCCCAATTTATCACAGACTTAATGCCCCAAGTTACACAGTGTTTAATCAAGAATGTATCCGCACTGTAACTCCATGAAGGCCTTAGAGATAGGAAGTGCTCTGAATTTATCATGAAGGTTGCTCTCTGTTCTTGAGATGTTCCTCTGTTTACCAAGTTGCAAAATAAATGGTGGTTTCTTAGTAAAAAAAGAACAATCTCTCTCTCTCATCCCAGCCTTCATTCTAGGCCCGGGGGCCTCTCTCATCCTCAGAAGTAAATCCACCCATCAGCTCCCCATTGGTTCAGAATTGGCTTTTTCTCTGAGGGAGCAAAGTGTTCCCCCTGCTGGCTGAGGGCAGCCACTACAGCAGTGTGCAGCAAAATCACACTTTTTGGACTTCTTTCAAACCACACCTACTGTGTGTTCCGTGCAGTGCTAAAGGCTATAAAGATGAGAAGGACCAAGACCCTGTCCTCAACGAACTTAGTATCTTGTTGCATAATACCTATAACAACCTATTAACTGCAGGATCATAAAGAAGGGAGAAGTTCTGTCCACAGAGATAAGAGAGGCTCCCTGGTGGTGATAGTGTTTTACTTGCATCCTGAAAAAAACAAAAAACAAAACAAACCAGTTGGATTTCAGAAAGTGAAGAGGGAGAGAATGAGCGATGTGAGGGGCCCTAGAGTGTTATGGTGAAAGGGACCCAAAGCATCATGTACTTTAAAATCTCCTTTTATTTATTTAAAAAAAAATATTTTTTCAATGATTTCAGAGAGGAAAAGAGAGGGACAGAGAGATAGAAATATCCATGATGAGAGAGAATCATTGATCAGTTGCCTCCTGCATGCCCCCCACTGGGGACTGAGCCTGAAACCCAGACATGTGCTCTAGGACCCTTCAGTCGGCAGGCTGACGCTCTATCCACTGAGCCAAACCCACTAGGGCCTTTAAATCTCCTTTTATAAGCAGGGAGAAAGGAGCGCAGAGAGGCCAAATGCCTTGGATGTAAGAGAAGGGACAGAAACTGGAACCCACGTTTGGGTTCACCAAGAATTCCAGGCTGAGGAGGAAGGAAGGGCGGGGGTGGAAGTCTGGATATGTTGGGGAAATGGAGAATGGAGTCTGAGTCGCTGCCACAAGAAATTCAACCCCATTTACAGAGGAAGTGAAATGGTCTGGTTAATTTCATTTCCTAATTAGATGAATATTCAGCAAAAAAAAGCTGTATTGTTAAAATGTTGATTTTTTATAAACTTCCTGAAATGTTTTATTTCACTTTTCTGCCTTAGTGAGCAAAGTAAGAGAACAGATTATTCATTGATCTTTCTGGATCTTGCAGGTTCTTGCCATATTTTAGACATAGCGAGTATACAAGCTTGTAGATATGGAACCATCAATGGATTCTTTACATCTTTCATAGCAACATACTTGCCTGCTATTTGTCTCTTTATCATCAACCATAGTATTCTGGCTTATGTTTCAGTGTGGGGAAGTTGAATAATAAAAAAAATATGATTAAGTGATGGTCCTGACTCACTTTGCTCTGGTTAATTGAGGTTTGGCTGGGTTGTTTAAGGTGGTCCTGTGAGCCTCTTGCACCTCTCTGACCTCACCCTCACAGGGCGCTCTGGACAGGGGGTTTCAGTGAGGAGCCTTGTAGAATTCCTGGGCATGGTTTGGAAAGGTGCAGGGAGGACATTCCACTGATGACACTAGCTGGCTTATGCCCAAACTCTTCCCATTGAGACGCCCCGCCCCTGAAAAAGTTATGCACAGTATCCCTGTCTAAATGGGGCCTTGTCACAAGAACAGATATATAGACCAATGGAATAGAATGGAGAATCCAGATATGGACCCAAACCACTATGCTCAATTAATATTTGACAAAGGAGGCATGAACATACAATGGAGTCAAAACAGTATCTTCAATAAATGGTGTTGGGAAAACTGAACAGATTCATGCAAAAAAAAAATGAAACTAGACCACCAACTTATACCATACACAAAAATAAACTCAAAATGGATTCAGGTCTTAAACATAAGACAGGAAACTATAAAAATACTAGAGGAATCCACAGGCAGCACAATCTCAGACATATGCCGAAAGAACTTCTTTACTGATACTGCTCCTAGGGCAATGGAAGCTAAAGAGAAAATAAATGGGAGAAAATAAAAAACTTTTTCCACAGCAAAAGAAACCATCAACAAAACAACAAGAAAGCCCACTGAATGGGAGAATGTATTTGCAAATGTTATCACTGATAAAGGTTTAATCTCCAACATCTATAGGCAACTTATACAATTTAATAAAGGAAGATAAATGATCCAACAAAATAAATGGGCAACAAACCTAAATAGAATCTTTTTGAAAGAAGACAGAAGGAAGGCCAAGAGACACATGAAAACATGCTCAAAGTCACTAATTATCCCAAAGATGCAAATACCATCTCACACCTGTCAGAATGGCAATCATCAACAAATCAAATGACAAGTGCTGGCAAGGATGCGGAGAATAAGGAACCCTCGTGCACTGCTGGTGGGAATGCAGACTGCTGCAGCCACTGTGGAGAACAGTATATGGAGTTTCCTCAAAAAACTAAAAATGGAACTCCTATTCGACCCAGTAATTCCACTCCTAGGAATATATCCCAAGAAACTAGAAACACCAATCAGAAAGTATACACACACACACACACACACACACACACACACACACACACCTATGTTCATTTACCATAGCTAAGCACAATTTACTATAGCTAAGATTTGGAAACAGCCTAGGTGCCCGTCAGCAGATGACTGGGTCAGAAAACTATGGTACATCTACACAATGGAATACTATGCTGCCATAAAAAAGAAGGAATTCTTACCATTTGCAACAACCTGGATGGAACTGGAGGGCATTATGTTAAGTGAAATAAACCAGTCAATGAAATAAAAATACCATCTGACCTCACTCATTTATGGATAATAAAGAACATTATAAACGAATGAACAAAAAGATAGATACAGAGGCAGTAAAGCATCAAATAGACTGTTAAATTACAGCGGGAAGGTTAGGGAGAGGTGGGGGAGATAAGAGATCAACCAAAGGATTTGTATGCAGGCATATAAGCATAACCAGTGGACGCAAGACACTGGGGGGTGAGGGCATGTATGGGAGTGGGGTGGGGTGAATGGGAAGATATGTACACATGTAATATATTAATTAAAAAAATGAAAAAAAATAAATGGGGGCCTTGTGGGATTTGGCCTGGGTGTGGTAACCAGCCTCCCAGATGGCCCCCAATGCTCCCCATCCCCAAACATTCCTGCCCTGAGTAGTTCCCGCATACATCATACCAGGACTGACCTGTACAACCAGTAAAATACAACTTCAGTGATAGGATGCTACTTCCTAGCGTAGGCTATGAAAAGATGTTGCAGCTTTCATCCTGGTGACTCTCTCTCAGGCCACTTGCTCTGGGGGAAGCCAGCTGCTGTGGCATGAGCATCACTGGGAAGAAACCCAAGGTCCTGAGGCCTCCAGTCAACAGCCATGTGAGTGAGCTTGGAAGCAGAGCTTACGGCCCCCATCGAGCCTTCCGCTGGCTGCCTCCACGGCCTACGTGACTGCAACCCTGAGCCAGGACTGCCCAGATCCCCAGCCCTCAGGATCTGTGTGAAGTAAGAAACACGTATCGTTGTAAATTGCTAATATTTAGGCTATTTCGTTGCACGACCATAGAAAACTAATAATATCCTTCTCCAGAGAACTCCCTGAGACAGGGAACCCCTAGGCCCTGCTCTTTCCCAGAACCCATCTGCGTGACCTGGAGTAGTCTTGACATCCTGGTGTATTAAATCCAGAAGGGGCCTGGAGCTTGGCCAGTCCCCTCATTTCACAGATAAAAGGAGCGTCCAATGGGGAAGAGGCTGGGTGTGGAGCCACACGGAGGCAAAAGCTCGGGTCTCCTGATGAGAGGTTTAGCCTCTTCTCCCCGGCATCTAGTCAGCTTCCCAGTTCACTGTTTCAGTCACCCAATCCATATAGAATGCCTACTGTGTGCTAGGTAGTGTGTCGGACCCTGGGGCATTGTTGAGACTTCTGGGCATATGTGGAACGACTGGTCACATTATTTGAAGGTCATAGAATTATTACAATGAATGAGTGCATGACTGAATGTCAACATGAACAAAAATGCCTGGATCACAGCAGGAGATCCACGCGCTGGTCCTTGCTTGGAGGAGTGTCCTGGCTCTCCTTTGCCATCCTCTGTCAGTGGAGGCTCCAGGCCGATGTGCAGGACAACAGCTTAGATTACCATACAGAATCTCAGAATTTTAGAACTAGAAAGGACCTTGGCAGGCGAGTATGGGAGTTACACAGGAGTAGGGGGTCCCTTCAAAAACCAGATGAATCTGTGTCCCCCCCTTTAATGATGTTCATAAAACACCACATACAATTTGGGGGAGATTCCTAGAACGTCTGAAGCCCGTTCCCAGATTCCCTAGGGATCCACAGGCCAAGAACCTTGGATCTGGTCTGCCCACGTGTTGTTTTAGGTGAGAAAATGGAGACCCAGGGAAGGGAAGGAACTTGCCCTATATCACACAGCAGTTCGGTGGCGAAGCCCACGCTGGAACCAGCCCTCCCGAGGTCTGGTCCGGCTCTCCCCCACAGAGCCCTGACTTTCCGGAATTACACTGTCACCAGGAAACAGCCCCAGCTCCTGAAATACAGAACTTCAGGAAATCACACGCTGATATTTGTTTTCTGTTAATATCTCTTGGAGACAGACAGAGTGGCTCAAATGACCAGCTCTGTCTCCAGCACGAGGCTGAGTGGCCTCTCTGCCTGCCTCCTAAAACCGAGCAATTAGAAAGCATGAGAGAAGGGAACAGCAGACCCAGTGAGTGTCCGGGATGGGAAAGTGGTGGGAAGTCTGGTGGCTGCCCCCAAAGCCCAAAGACATGCAGCTTTGCTCTGCCCAATGGCCAGTCCCGGGGGTACTTCTGCTCTGGAGCAGACAGTCCATGTTTAGACAAACACGGTTTCTCACAATCACCTAATAAAGCCGCTTAGCACAATGTCAAGGAGCAGGCGCTCTGACGCCAGCCTGCCTGGGGGTGAAGCCACGTTGTGCTACATTTTAGCTGTGCCATCTTGGGCTACTGGCAAACCTCTCTTCTGATCTGTAAAATGGAAGCCAGGATAGCCCTTGCAGAGGGCTTATTGCCAGGATCAAATGAGTTTTTGTAAAGTGCTTGGAGCAAAGCCTGACATATAAGTGCCATATCAATGCATGATAATTAAGGGCATAAAATCTATACTTTAGGCATTCGTTTTTGTCTGCTGGGTCCTTCAGAACAGAGGCCATTAAACTCAGTAAAAAAGGACATATTCTAGCCTGGCCAGTGTTGCTCAGTGGTTGAGCATTGACCTATGAATCAGGAGGTCACGGTTCAATTCCCAGGTTGCAGGCTTAATCTCTGGTAGGGGGTGTGCAGGAGACAGCCAATCAATGATTCTCATCATGATGTTTCTATCTCTCTCCCTCTCCCTTCCTCTCTGAGTCAATTAAAAATATCTACACTAATAAAAGAGTAAGATGCAAATTGACCATATCTTAGCAACACCCACCAGCCAATCAGGAGTGAGCATGCAAATCAACCCAATGAAGACGACAGGTTAATTTGCATATGCAGGCGCCGAGCAGCGGGGGGGGTGGGGCGGGGTGAGATGCTGGTGACGATGCAGGTGTTCTGCACCACCCCAGCCACTCCGGTCCTCTGAGCAGCATGGAAAGGTGGGAAGGTGGCTCCTGGTTGGAGCTAAAAGGCGGTGCGAGCAGCCAGGGGAAGGAAATCTTTGTGTATCGGGCCTCTAGTATATGTGTGTGCATACACACACACACACACACACACACATACACACATTCTAAAACTCAACTTTATTGAAGTATAAATTATCTACAATAATATTACCTATTGTAAGTACATATTCAGATGGATGAGTTTAGACACATTTATATTTGTATGAAACCACCACAGTCAGGATATAAAATGTTTCCATTATCCCCCAAAGCTTCCTTTTCCCTCATCCTAGTCAACCCCTTCACCCTAAGCCCCAGGCAGTCATGGTCTGTGCCACTGAAGGTTATGATGGCCCATTTTTATTAGGAAGCAGGTGTTGGGTACATTTACTTATAGGTTACATATGTCCTGCTGTCAGTCACACTAGGAAAGCTTAATTTCTGTGTTTGTTTTTTTAGATTAAAAAAAAGAAATATTAAGCAAAGAGACAAAACATGAACAATTGGTGAATCTGGTTAAGGGTATTTGAGAGGCTTTTGAAATAAAGTTCTTGAAACTTCTCTGTAAATTTGGCATTATTTCAAACTAAAAAGTCACGGCAAATCAAATTAACTTATGTAGCATCGATAGAGCTACCGCTGCGCCCTTGGAGCACTGACCGTTCATTCTCTGAAGGCCCCGGAGAGTTCTCTAAGCCTGCCAAGAGTCAGCCTCCCCTGCTCAAAGGAATCAGCATTCCAAGGGGGCGGCCGAGGCAGCTGCTTGGCACCTAGTGATGGGACCAGGCCTCCTCGGGGCCGGCGGCGCCTTTGGCAGGAGAGAGACCCTCCAGCTGAGTCCACACGGGCCTTTGGGGTGACATGGGCCAAGCTTGAGTTGGGCAAAGAGCTGGCTCACGTTTGGCAGGATAGATGTATTGGTGAAACACTTTGTATCCATAAAGCACCTTATAGCTTAAAGCATCCTTTAGGAATGAGGCAGCTTAAATATGATATAAATATGATATAAAGCACCAGCTAATTATAGCTACTGCTGCTGCTGCTGTTACTGCTACCAGCTCGAGTGACCAACCATCTCAGGTGCCTGAGACTGTCCCAATATTAGGACTGAAAGCCCTGCCTACCCAGAACCCCCTGGGCTCTGGGAAAATGAGGGCAGGTGGCCACCCCAGAGCCTATTACTAATGCTTTCACTGCCACGATCCCTTCACTCACTACCATGTTAGTCTGCTCTGGCTGCTCAGAGACTAGGTAGTTGAAACAACGATTTATTTTCTCACAGTTCTGCAGTCTGGAAAGTCCAAAATCAAAGGGAGAGCCTGCCTGCTACAGACAGCCACCTTTTCTCTGTGTTCCCACATAGCCTTTCTTCTGTCTGCGGTGGGAGGGAATGAGGGGACTCCCGGTGTCCCCTTCTCATAGGTGAAGGTAGGGCATCAGGGTAGGGCCTCACTCCTATGACTTTATTTAGCCTTAATTACTTCTGTGAGGGGAGGGCTTCAACTCGTGTGTTTTGAGGGCACCATCTGCCAGCCAGTCTGACTGCCCCCATCACAGCTATACCCATGTCACCAGTGCCTCCTGCTCTCAGCTTTGGCTTCAGCCATACCTGCCTCCTCCAGGGACAGCTTCTCCACCGCCCCAGACAGTCTCCCGCCTTTACCCCCTTCCATTGCTCTCCCCGCTTCCTTGGGCTCTTAGCATGCCGCTGCTCCCTCTTTGTGTCCTCTCTCTTTGAACACGCTTCCCTCTGTTGTTGGCCTTGGCCGAGGGAAACCAGGTATCTGGCTCTCCTAGGAGCTGGCTCTGGGAGCCCCGAAAAGGAATTCCCAAGAACTGTCTCCTACCAGAAACCTGTCCAGCCTAAGTCACTCCCCCAGGCTCCTCCTTCCCCTGGACTCATCATGACAGTGGCCATCACAGCAGTGGGCAGCCCACCAGGGATGCATAAGGGTTGGGGGGGCTCATGAAGGTTAATGAGGCTGAGGCTACCACTCCTTCTGGAGGTCACTGTCACCCCGAGTGCCCCAGAGCCCTGGACTGGCCTCTTCCTGTCGCCAGGACATCATTAGAAATGTTAATTATTAATTATCACTAAAAGCTCTTTTTTGCTGCATTGCTGATCTCTATTGCTCTCACTATCTCTCTTTCCCCCCCTTATTTTCTGTAATTAGATCCTGGTTTCTGCATCTCCCATTTTTCTTTTTTGTCCTTTTCCTCTGACCACCTTTCACCTGCAGGGTGGGAGTTGGGATATCCTAGGCCAGGGTCCGCCAGCAAGAGGCACCTGCCTATCCTTCTGCTCTGTTGCCCTGGCGAGTGCCCACTTATGTCTTTCAAAGCACAGAGGACTTAGGGACTGGGCAGAACCTGAACAAGAATTGGGTTCTGATGTGTGATTTATTTTTTTTAATATATTTTTTATTGATTTTTTACAGAGAGGAAGCGAGAGAGATAGAAAGTCAGAAACATCGATGAGAGAGAGACATCGATCAGCCGCCTCCTGCACACCCCACTGTGGAGATGTGCCCGCAAGCAAGGTACATGCCCCCGACCAGAATCGAACCTGGGACCTTTTAGTCCGCAGGCCGACACTCTATCCACTGAGCCAAACCGGTCTTGGCTGATGTATTTTTTAAAATATTATTTTTATTGGTTTCAGAAAGGAAGAGAGAGATAGAAACATAAACGATGAGAGAGAATCATTGATTGGTTGCCTCCTGCACACCCCACACTGGGGACCGAACCCTCAACCCGGGCATGTGCCCTAGGACCTGGAATCAAACTGTGACTCCCTGGTTCATCGGTCAGCCCTTGACCATTGAGCCACACTGGCCAGGCCTGCTGTGAAGTATTTCTGATGAATCTAAAATCCTCCCATTCCCTGCACCTTCCCTATACCTTCAGCTCGGGTGCCAAGGCCCAGTTTTGTGAGCAAACTCAGGGAGCCACCTAAAGAGATGCCATTGGAAGGGATCCCTGGGAGGATCTCCTTACCAAAATGCCTCCTCCCCCCTATCTTGGTGCCACCCTTCCACCCTCGGGGAGGCAGATTGCTGGGAAAATCAGGAGGCAGCTCAGGCCCCAGAGTGGTCACTACCTGCTCTGAGAGGCGGGGCTACCTCTTTCCAGGCCACACAAGTCAGTGAAAAGAAGAGTTTGAAATCAGGAGACCTGAGTCTGAATCCCTGCTCTGCCATGCACCTCCTATGTGGCCTTGGACAAGTTCGATGACCTCTCTGAGCCTCTTCTTTAAAACATGACAGTAGTCTCTCCCTCTCTGGGTCATTGGGGAATTTAATGAGAGCATGACCTCTGTCTCTGAGTCTGACATATTGGGGGGCTTAATAAACATCCATGTCTCTCTCTCTTTTTTAAGTAGATGAAAACTCCTGCCTCTCCTTCATGCCACAGGGCTGGGAGGGTTGGATTTCTGAGCACCTGCTCTGCACCAGCTACCCTTCTATATACTTGACTCAGAGTAACTCATTTACTCCTCATAACAACTCTACGAGGGAGACACTGTTATTGCTATCTATAACAAGGAGAGGTAGAGAAAAGTTGAATAGCCTTCCTGAGGTCATGTGCTAGTCAGCAGACAAGCTAAGACGTTTTTAGGATATAGTGTAGGAACTGGAACTGTGTCGTCCAGGAACGTAGCCACTTGCCAGATGTGGTCATGGAGCTCTTGATACGTGGTTAGTCTGAATTGAGATGTAATTTAATTATAAGTTATAACGCCAGTTTCAAAGACTGTATAAAGAGAGAGGGCATAAAATACTTCATTGGTAATTTTTAATATTAATTACATGTTGAACTGGTAGTATTTTGATTATATATTGAATTAAATAAGATATGTTATTAAAATTAACTTTACCCATTTCTTTTTCTATTTTTAATGTGGCTGCTAACAACTGTTCAATGACATATGTGGTTCACATTATATTGTTACCGGACTGTGTAGCCTAGAACCCCTGCTCATCACCACCCACTATATTGTCCCCAGCAGAGAGGATTTGTAAATACTACAGTGCTAGATTATGCCATGATAGGAAAGTCACCACCAGACCCTGAAGACGGATTCGTAGGGTTTTGTCCATATTAGGACTCCCCTTATTTAAGGCGTAGACACCTCTGAGGATGCTCCAATCCTTTGCTAAGGCGGCCAAGAAGTGGCCCAGCAGAAACTGAGCCTGGACCCACCTCCCTGCCACCCAACTTAGACGTAGCAATGAGAGAAAAGCGAGCTTGTTCCAAGACAAACTGCTTCTTAGTTCTGCCCCAGGAAGGCATGAGGTTCACATCTAATTCACCCGACATCCCAACCAGCTGTTTAGAGACCCCATGGGGCGGGAGAAAGAGGCAGGCTCAGCGGTGCCCGAACTCCTCAGGAGGACCACGGACCTGCTCTGCCTGCAGGTTCTCTGGCAGGTCCTCGTGTGAATATCTCCAAAAACAGGGAGATTCTGCCCGCTGACAGAATCTTCTGCTTCTTAGAAATGTCTGCTTTTTCCTGAACCGCCCTTTACAGAGTGCTTCAGTTGCACAAATTCCCGAGTCTATTTTCTGGAGCTGTGCCTGTCACAGTTGCAGAAAGCATGGCACACAGCCCGGTGTCCCACAAAAATCAATGGAATCCAAACCTCCAGGGGTAGGACCAGGTATTTGCATCTGTCTTTCTCCCTTTCTGTCTCTTTCTCTCCTATTCCCCTTTCTCTCCCTCCACCTCTCTCACTCTCTCTCTTTTTCTCTCTCTCCACATTTTCTCCCCTGTCTGCCTCCCTGTCTTTCTCTCTTACACACACACACACACACACACACACACACACACTCAGTGCTGTAAGAACCAGACAGACCCACAAGCAAGGCTCTCAGCATGGTGTCACAGTGCCCAACAGTGTGACCAGTTGTGACATATGCTGTCAGTAATTTCCTAAAAATAAAATGGCTAAGTTTGCAAATTACTTACTTCTTTTTTTAAAAAAAATTATTATGTATTTTTGGTTTCTGAGAGGAAGGGGGAGAGAGAGAGAGATAGAAACATCAATGAGAAGAGAGAATCATTGATCGGCTGCCCCCCTGCATACTGCACACTGGGAATCGAGCCCGCAACTCATGCATATGCCTTGATCAGGAATCAAACCATGACTTCCTGGCTCATAGGTGGGTGCTCAACCACCACGCCACACTGGCGAGGTGCAAATTATTTACTTCTTACATTGTGCAGGTTCAAGATTACTCATATAATGGTGTCACTTTTACTCACTTGCATTCCTGGACACGTTCTTGATTGGAAGAAAAGAGAGTGGTGTTACTGCCACGTGGTGGGCACTGGGCACACCTGAACCCTATTTTATCTTTGCCCAGAATGGTCAGTAACTGAGGAGAGCAAAGAGTAGGACAATTATGCTAATATTGAGTTCTTACTTTGTGACTGATGATGTGCTAAGAACTTTATGTGTATTATCTATCTGATCCTCATACTAATTATTGAAGGTAGAAACCATTATTAGCTTCATGTTGCAGATGAAGAAACTAATAATAGAAGTTAGGTAACTTGCTTAATTCACCCAGCTGGCAAACAAATCAGAAAGGTCCAGGAGAGGTAGGTAGGTCTGTCTATCTTGGCAGATTTTAATTGTCCCAGACAATCAGGAGACTTGTATAATCCTAGTGTAGGGACCCAAAGAAGGGGTCTCAGACCATTGTCTCCAGGAGTGGTCCCCAGAATCTTAGAACACAGGGAACAAGGCAAAGAAACAGGTTATTGCCCTTGGTACTTCAGCCCGGATCCCAGTGTGGAGTACCAGTGAACCACGCGGGACCTTTTGGAGAACTCGCTACCTCATTAAAGTCAACCTAAAACCAAAGCCAGCCATAAGGCTCACTCTGCCAACTTCCATGCACAAAACTCTACCCAATTTTTGGCTTTTAAGTCAAGGGGAAAACCACACATGCCAGCGAGAAGTAGATAAAAGTATTTTTGTACACTGTGGATTTATTTATTTCTGTGCCGCTCAGGCTCTCCCATGGTCAGCATCCTCAGACCTGATGGTCCATAGAACACTCTTCCTCCTGAGGTATGTGGGAGGGCAGGGCAGGAAGAGGAGCTGTGACATTTTCTCAACTCTCAGGCCCTTGCTGGAGGCCAGTCACCACCACTAACATGACTTTGTTGTGACAGTGGCAACCTGTTGTAAATTCTTTACTTTCCTACAAATGTGGGTGGGTAGTCTAAAAATAAGGGTCTGCCATGGGGATGTGTCTGTCCCTTGTGTCCCAGCAGATAAGGGTAGTCAGGTCTGGAGGTGTCCACTGAGGAAGTTCACACCAGCTTCCATAGGACAACCCATCATATGTTGGAAGCAGCACTTACATGCCTCTTGATTTGCTCCTTCTCCTGGTCCAAAGTTTCCTAGCTCCCTCAAGACTTCTTTATGGAGACGCACCATCTGGCTGCCGTTCCTCAGGATGCACTCCAATTTCTCAATGTCCTTCTTCTCCTGTAAAGCCCAGGGTTGAGGGTTGTGCTCAACCCTGGACAGGATTGGCCAGTTCTGAGCATGCAGAGGCCAGGTGATCATCTAAACCAGACACTCTACCCTCCCTTAATGTAGCCAAGACTGTGCTCACTTTATGTATCATATATCAACCACATAACATAGTTGGGCCCGGCTGAGCTAGCAGCCAATTTACAGAATAACAAATAAATAGGTAATTTTCCCATGGACTGCTGCCAAAGCAGGTCTCCCCCATCCGGTACTTGTGCAATTAATTTTTAACCTAAATGCAGAACTTTGTATTTCTCTCTTCTCACTCCATCATGTTGGTTTCAGCCCTGTGTTCCTTCCTGTTGAGGTCATTTCTTACTTCCATTCTGTCATCTGTGGTGGTAACTACGCTCCCCAGCTTTGTGTCTGCCTCAGACTTGATTGGAACACCTTGTAGGTTGTCTTCTGAGTCACAGGTAACAATGCCCATAAGGTCAGCACCAAGGGCAGAGCTCTATGGCATGCCACTAGAGACCTTTGGGTTGACACAGAAAAACTAATCAGCATTCTTTGACTGCGGTTGTTCATCCAGCTATGACTCCACTTCCTGTCCTCTGACCCAGTTCTCATTTCCCCAGCTCATCCTCAAGGGCACCAGGTAAGGCATTTGTCAAACGCCACGCGGAAATCAAGATGCATTGGGTCCATATCATTGCCTTGATTTGCTGCCTGAATGAGTAGAATTGCTGCTGACATGTGATGGGCAAGACATTTATCTGTCTTGGGGGTGAAAGAGAAAAATAAGTGTATTAATGAGTATAAAGGGAGGGATTCACTGTGGAAAATGCAGGGAAGCCCATTTAAGTGGAAAGATTAGTATGTAGACTTCTACTAGCATGTATCGTCTTCCTCCCTCAAATGTTCATATTATTTTGTTTTAACAGTCTCTCATGTATGTAATTATTGCATGCATTTTATCTCCTCCATAAACCTGAAATTTTTTTTCTTTGCTTACGCCAGTTTTATATTTCTTGTTACCAAATGTTTCAAAAGCTACATACCTTAAGTTCAAGGTTATCTTAGTCATTGAATAAGAATATATGAAAAGCACCTAGACCTAGCTTAGCCCAATATAAGATCTTAAAAAAAATATCGGTTCCTGTGATATACCCACAACACTATAGCTCAGGGCCTTGCATTCAGTAGGTACTCAATAAATGTGTGAATGGGTACACAAATAACTAAATGGCGCTCTCATATTTCCCCGGCATTCAGACTTACATAGTAAAGGCGTGAGACCTAGTACTCAGGTTTATAGTTGACTGCGTGCTTGGTTAGAGAATGTTGACCAAATAGGATTGATTAGGTATTGGGGAGAGAGGAGACATTTGATGGACAAGACATTTATGTGTCTTGGGGGTGGAAAAGAAAATTAAGTGTGTTAATGACTGAGAAGATAGGGGTTCACTGTGGAAAATACAGGGAAGCCACCCTAGCTGGTTTGGCTCAGTGGACAGAGTATTGGCCTATGGATTGAAAGGTCCCAGGTTTGATTCCAGTCAAGGACACATGCCCAGGTTGTGGGCTCAATCCCCAGTAGGGGACATGCAGGAGGCAGACAATCAATGATGATTCTCTTTCATCATTGATCTTTCTCTCTCTCCCTATATCCCTCCCTCCCTCACTCGCTTGCTCCCTCACTCCCTGTCTTCCCCCTTCTCCCTTCCTTTCTGAAATCAATAAAAATACAAAAAGAAGAATAAAAGGAAACACAGGGAAGCTCATTTAAATAGAAAGACAGCATCTGAGAGAGTAGCCAGGACTCCAAGAGAAATAAAGTTCAGTTGGTTATCTGGTTTGAGGGTCAGGGTCAGAGCTTCATGTGGCAGAGAAGCCAAGAGAGCAGATGCAAAGTAAGTGCTGGGAAAACCAAGGAGCAAAAGTGGGCATGCTCTGAGTGGGTCCAGGGCTTTGGCAGCAAATGTGTCTGCTGTGCCCAGTGCTTGCTGGTATTGGGAGCTGCATGGGGCCTGGGGTGGTCTGGTCTGGATGAAAGACCCCAATCTGGGCAGGCTGTTATGATATGTCAGTACATCTAAATACACATTTTTTCCTGCTCCACATTGAGGAAATGCCAGTATATCTACATTATCCAAATGCTTCTTTTAAGCAAAATCCTTTCATTTGTTAACCAAACAGCCCTATTATTATGAAATAAAATGCTTGCTTTATATTCCAAGGATCCCTTACATGCCAGGATGGGCTTTGTATTCAGGCAATTTGGGGTTCAAATCCCAGCCCTGTCACTTGTGGCTGTGTGATATTGGGTATGTTATGCAGTTTTTCTGTCATAACTTATGGTACTGTTGGGAAATTAGATTTAACATATTTAGATATTTAACATAACTAAAATGCCTGATAGGTAATTGTGGTCGACTGTACCTGTCAGTACTAACTGTGTACCCTTGGGCAAAAATCACCTACTTCCTCTGAGTCTCATTTTTATCATGAACATAATGGTGTAAGAGCTGTGAGAATATAAGTGAAAACTATTTTGTAAAGTGTGAATTACTTCATAAATGTGAAACTTCTTGTGACTTACAGGTTGCTCAGGAAAGCCTGACTCTTCTATGTACCCACTAAATCCAAAGATGTATCCTGAGAGGGGGATTCAGGGACAGTCATTAGAGGGGACTGTGATACCTTCAAAATGTTTGTGAGAAAACTGTTGTGAGCATCTATATGCTCCTGGGGAGAGAGCCTATTGCCTCAATTATATATTCAAAGGGGTCCACAGTCCCCAAAAGGTCAAGAAATACTGCGCAATATTGCCATTAAATGGCAGTGTGAGGAGTTTCTTAGAGTGTGGAGAGAGAGTCAGCACTGTGACCATCTGGGGAAATTGCAGACATGGACCCATTTCCTTGGATCTTCCTCCAGTGCCCAGGAATGCAAGGTCCTACCTGTCTGACCTTGCTTGTTTCTAGAAGCACCGCACATGAGCCTGAGCTAGCTCTTCATTCAATTCAAATAGACCTTCCCCATCTGCAAAAGTCTTTCGTGCCATTCCCAGAGTAATTCCAAACAAACCTGTAAGCTCGCATAGACCGATGACCCGTGGTAAAAAGGGCTCAGAGATGCTCAGGACAGTGGCCAAAAGAGCTGACGTACAGAATGAAATTAGCATTGCAGACGGGCAAGAGTTAGAGGATCTGAGTTATAAACCAGGTCTGCCTTTATATGGCTGATGGAACAGGACAATTCAAGGACTCCAATCACTACAGAAACTATTGAAGAGGGGGAGGGGCAGTTGAAGGTGAACAGCTTGTCAGATGATGTAGATGGTCCTGACCACCTCACCTTTCCCTCACTCCTGAGGATGGTGAAGTTGGGTTATGGTCTAATGCCAGCAACCCTTGTGAGAAGGTGTTATTACCTACCCCTCCCCTTCATTTCTCCCTGAAGAAGTCATACTTGGGGTTACTCCCCACATCTCAGGAGCCTTAGGGAGGAGGGTTAGGCCAGACATTTGGAACAAGGCCCATCTCTTGCTCTTTCACCCTTCCTTTGGCTTGATGTGACTTTGTATCCCATAATGTTCTCAGACCTAAGTTTGGATGTTGAAGGGAATAAATGGTTTCCTTTAGTATAAGGAAAGAGTGTCCCTGCATAGTCCAGCCTACTGGTATATGAATTAAAAGCTCCACCTAATCCTAGCAATAATAACTAGTACACGTGTAGTATGGAGCTGAGTATTAAATGCATTTAATTCTCCCAACAATCTAGCAAGTAAATCCAATTATAATCCCTATTTGAGAGAGAAGGAAATTGAGGCAGGAGGAAGGGAAGCAAATGACCTGCTCAAGGTCACAGCTAGTAATCATGCTAGGATTCAAATCCATTAAGTCTGGCCCCGTACTCCATACACTTAAGCACTGCACCATGTTGCCTCTGTGAGGGAAAAGCATAATTCCCGGGACCCTGCCTTGTTTGTGCATATAATTGTGTCAGGGTCTTGCTGGGAAGGGGAGTGCCTGGGCCAAGGCAGAATTTACAAATTTGCGGTTTGAATGTCAGATCTGGCCTCAGTTTCCTCCTCTGTAAAGTTACATGGCTCTGCTTACTCACATGGCTCTCTCTCCTGTTGTACTGAAGAATCATTGGGGGTAGCTTTGTGTGCTTCATGGGGAACAGAGAGCCAGGCACATCGTAGTGTTGGCAGCAAAACAGCACTGGGTGTTAGGTGGGTGGAGTCAGACTGGATCTTGGTTCAGCAACCTTGGTACTGGAGTTGTGGCTAAGAAAGAATTCAGAGCCAAGACTCAAATACAAGCAAAAGTTTGTTTAGAAAGCCTTAGAGGTAGAAGAAGTGAGCTGTAGAAGAAATGGGCTCAGGAAGCAAGTTGCAAGGCAAAAGAAGGGGCTCTTGAAGCTTGGGTGAAAGGCAAGGAAAGCGTGCCTGGGGGATGGGTGGGGAAGGGTGCGGGCATGCTCCATAGAGGGAACCACACTAGGTTCTCCATCTTGAGGGTGTTTATCTGGAGGTCTCAGAGAAAGACCCTAATAGAGCACTCAGGTGTGTCCTTTCAGGGTCATGGTCTCTACCATGGGTTGGTGCCAGGCAGGAAGGGTCCCTGCCCTGCAGACTCATGTATTTCTTAGTCAATGCAGCTGGTCCTAATGTCAGCCAGTCAAAGGATCTCTTACCTGGTTTTGCTACTTTTCTGGGACTGGAGCTGAAACACAACTGAGGCCTAGATGTTATCCTTAGGGGTTCACACTTAATGGAATGATTGTAACAGGGGCCCGCATGGAAGTAACATGAGGCAACTTTTATTTTTATTTTTATTTAATATATTTTATTGATTTTTTACAGAGAGGAAGGGAGAGGGATAGAGAGCTAGAAACACCTATGAGAGAGAAACATCGATCAGCTGCCTCCTGCACACCCCCTACTGGGGATGTGCCGCAACCAAGGTAATACCCTTGACTGGAATTGAGCCTGGGACCGTTCAGTCTGCAGGCCGACGCCCTATCCACTGAGCCAAACCAGTTTTGGCAATGAGGCAACTTTTAGGTCCCTTGTTCTTCCAACTGGGGGTTCTACTGCATGATTAGGAATGTGCCAGGGGAGGAAAGGTCAGGGAGGATCTGACCACATGGTCAGTGATGTGAGAGGGTCAGGGGATCTAAACGCATGATTAGTGATATGACCAGTCAGGGAGGTTTCACACTGTATGACCAGCCATATGCTAGGGGTGGAAAGGTTACAGTGAGGGGTGGGTGGAATCCTAGTTTTCCAGTTTCACCTGTTGCTGGGCACCTGGGGCTTTCTGCCCTGGTGACCTTGCTATGCTCACGCCTGTCTAACTGCTACCACAGGAGGAGCTCAGAAAGATTTTCTGAAGAAATGTGGGTAGACAGGTCAGTGGATAAGCAGAGCTTCTTGGAATTGTCTGGGTGAAGGCAAGACCAGTGATCTAGTGATTTGCTTGGATGGGCATGTCTGGCCAGGGCACGGTTACTCTCCCTTCGGTAGCAGGGACGGAGTATGAGCTTCCTCCTAGAGACCTAGTTGTTAACCTTCCCCACAGCTGCCGAGGTTTACAAAGGTTTTTAGGAGTGTCTAGGTAGGAAGGTTCTGCCTGCACAGAAATGCTATTCTCAAGAGCAAACACAGAACAAGGGAAAGAGAGGCTGTCTGTTGCTTGTGCAGAAAGAACCTATAATCTATTCAGGGAGGCGAACCAGGGCCTTATCCCTCTGAGCAGGAGATTAAAGGCCTGAACTTGTGATTGCTGCTCAGCTGGGGACCTCTGCTGTATGCTGCCAACAGGGAGCCCGAGAGCACAGAGAGCACAGCTGCCACTGGAGAAAGTCAGCGTGGGGGACCGCCAGTGGCGGGCTGTTGAAAACAAATGGGGCAAAGAAATGATTCTCAGGCTATCGATTGGAGCTGATGTTTGCAGAACAGCCGGAAATGACTTACTTGCCTTCAAAACCAATAGGGAAACTGAAGTCAGTGAGCCTAGGATAGACCTCCCTGAACCCTGCACAGGGTTTTCATATTCCCAGTCCTCTCCTCCCTCCCAGAAATATCCGCACATTAACCCAGCCACCACCCATTGCCCAGCCAGGGCCTAGGCGGTAAGATCCGTACTCCCTCTGCCCCTTCTCTTTCCTGCTCTTTATCCTCGGATGGCCTCCAGCATTAATGTCTTTCTCAGCCTCCAAACCGCCAGGCTGCTGCCACCATCACATCTGGCCACTGATCTCCCCTTGCCGCTGTCTCAGGGCTTCTGCTGTGCGTGTACCAGGATGTGGATGAGCGCCTTCCCTCCTTCGGTTAGCTAAGAAAACACTGGAGCTTTTGTTGTTTACTTAAAAAGAACTCCACTAGTAAATTACCAAAAACAAACCAGGAAAAGCAAGTACAAGAGCCTAGAAATGCTTGAGTCTGCAGAGCAGGGACCCTTCAACCAAGATAACTCAGGATTAGCTCAGTGAGCACAGCCTACTGGAAGCCCAGGACCCAAATCCTCCCCTCCCTTGTCCTGCTCTCCTCTCCCTTCCCCTTCTTTCCTCTCTCCTCTCCCCCTCCACTTGTTTCCTTCCATTCCTTTCCCTTCCTTTTTCTCTTTTATTTTTTCCCCTCCCTCCCTCCCTCCCTCCCTCCCTCCCTTCCTTCCTTCCTTCCTTCCTTCCTTCCTTCCTTCCTTCCTTCCTTTCTTCCTTCCTTCCTTCCTTCCTTTCTTCCTTCCTTCCTTCCTTCCTTCCTTCCTCATTCACTCTACCCCACCCTCTATTACTCTGGGTCTTTCAAGAAGCAGATGCAAGATGGGATTAAAGGGACATCAATTCTATGTGTGGAAACATCTGTGTGGAAGAAAATGGGGAGGAAGCTAAAAAAGAAAAAAGAAAACAAAGAAAGGTTGAAAGAAGCAAGGCAAGCCTGACCTCGAATGCAAGAAGGAAGACAGAGTGAAAGCGTGCTTGACTGCCCTGCAGCCTAAGGAAGGTTCAGCAAGGCTGTCAGGGCATCCCTGAGCAGGTTGGCTGTCTGAGGAGGGCACTGTCTCCTGGGCATGGGCCTGCCGAGCATCCCCACCGTGCTGTCAGGGGCTGGAGCAGCCTGTGGGAAGCAGGGCCTTGGTGGCAACTGAGTGAGGGGTTTCAGAGCCTGGCACCAGGGGCCTTGTTCAGTCCTGTCCTTGCAGTTGGCAATCTGTCAGGCATCCTCTGGCTGCCATAACACTCTGGTTCAGCACGCTGGAAGCCAGTCACAGACTGATTCTACCCTTCAGTGGACTCTGACTCTTTCCTCTAGTCTTCCTTTCCACATCTACATGGCTTACTTCACTACAGCCTGCTCTGCAATGCCTTCTCTGGCTACCCCATCTAGAATTTCAACTCTGTCTGACACCCCCTGGCCTCCTTCCTGCTTCATTTTCTAACCCCTCATCTATTTTCTTATCTGCTGTTTATTGTCTCTCACCCCTATTAGGATATAAGTTTCACGAGGGCAGGGATGTTTGTGAGTCTTGTTCAGTGTTGTATGCCCAAAGCCAACACAGCACCTGGACTTAATATTTGTCGGATGAATACACAGGTGTCTGTTGTTCAGCGTAACTTTGAGCTCGGTTTCTGCAGCAGCTGTATGGACCTCGGGAAAAGGGCTGTCGCCTTTAGAGCTTGAGAGCCTCACCTCCCTTTCTAGGCCCTGGAGAGGTAGGTGTTACGGTGCAGGGGTTTATAACATGGGGTTTGGCACTGGACAGACTCAGGTTCTGGTCCCAACTCTATCACCAACTGTGTGACCCTGAGCCAGGCACTTAACCTCTCTGAGCCATAGCTCCCTCATGGGTGAAATGAGGACAACAATATAACAGGATGGTTTTAAGGTTGAGAGAGTTCTGATCACCCCAGCTAAATCTTAAAGACTTTTCCTACTTAAAAGTCAGCTCTCACTAATGGTTTATCAGCAAAACTATTTCTTCTATTGAGGGAGAACTTCAAATCTCAGCCCACTTCCCTAAGTCTTTTGGGGTCTCAGGCTTTCTCCTACTGTCACCTCCCTTTTCCTCACTCCCCAAATATTGGGAAGTTTTTAGGATTCCTAGGTTTCCATCATGACTAATAACTACCATTCCCCATTGGCAATTACTTTGCATACACTATTAGGTGACTTAAATAATTACACGACTTAAATAATGTGATGACAGGGACCCCATATCTAGTTCCCTGCTATACCTCTGGAGTCTGGCGCTGAGTAGGTGCTCAGTAAATACTTGTTAAATCATCAGAACCAACTGGTATGTTGTTGTTATCATCCATATTTTACAAATGCAGAGACTAAGACTTGCCCACGGTCACCGAGCAAATAAGTGGTAGAGCCAGTACTTACACCTAGATCTGTCTCATCTCTAAACTCGACAGTTTTCAATTCAGTGGTGCATTTTACAATCCCCAGAGGAAGAGCTCAGGATGCAGACATGGGCTCATGATGGTCTAAAGACTCAGCCAGTTATAGGAAGTATCAGGAAACTCCAGTTTAGTGTTGGGGGACAGCATGGCCTCACGAACACTTTGCTATTAACTTTTATTGCGAGCACATAATTTTCTAGGTTGAGTGAATCATTTTTGGCTGGCAAAGAGACTTCTCTTCATTTTTTTTAGCTGCTCCTGAATTCTTGACAATGTTGAGTCATTCCTTGGCAGAACATTGCCAGTATTGTGGCAGTCAGGACAATTAATGTAGGCCAAATAGCTTAGTTAGCTAACCCATTGGTTTTCTTTTAACATAGTGCAGAGTTTAACCCTGTTTTAGGCAGTCTAGAAAGAGTGGTTGAAGTTCCTTACCTAGCAGAATGCTTTCGAAGTCTCAAGGGTGGCAAAAGGTAGTTGGAAGACTGGGGATATGTTTGTAAATTTGCAAATGATGAAGTCTTTTAACGATGCAAGCTGGGCCATTTGTGCTTGAAATAAGGCTCAGGCATGCACACAAATACATAAACACCCTATGATGAAAAACCTGAGTTTTTATTGTACAAACAGCTGTGTTTGCTTTTAAATGATGAAATTAAAATACCTATAAGTAGAGTGTGGCATTGCCTAGGGACAGTTCTTTGAGGATCAGAGGAAGAGCTGCTGATGGGGTATGGTATTTGAGAGGCACCTCAAAGGCTGTTCTTTCTCAAAGCCCCCTTCCCCATTCTGCTTTGGGGGTTGTGATTTTTCACCATTGGTCACTGGAAGAAGGTGTGATAGTTGGCTTTTCATTAAAGAGCAAGGATGCAAATATGTGGCAACACATTAACACACTGGTGCACAATAACACTTAAGTCAGTTTAGGTATCAAGCTAGCCAGTTGATGACCTAGATAAGCTGGGAGAATAAGGTATAGTTTGGCTATGGAGTGGGTATTTGTTTTTGCCTGCCCAACATCTTTCTGAACACAGGATTCCACTTTTCCTTTAGGGAACCATCCCTTCTCTAGTCTTTGTCTAAGGAATTTCAGTGGGCATGTGATAGGCTTAGCCAATCAGAGAATTGTGTTCTCCTGTCCATTGCAATTGGTTCAAGAATAGACATATGACTTGAATCAAGCCAATAGGAGGCCTACCCTCAATTTGTGCTGGAACTATTAGACCAGAGCTATATTTTTGGGGGTGGCTAAACTAGTAAAGTGTACTATAACAGACCATGTTACATTTCAGATAAGCTAAGGACACTGGTATCCACACACTGCTGACCCTGGAGCCAAATATTCATCCATCAGCAGACTCCTTGAATCTGTTCTCAAGTCTCTATCTCTGGATGCAGAGATTCTGACCAGAGTCAGGGGAAGGTGTCTCTGTGTCTGAGGTCAATTGAATGCTGAGTAAAATAATCCTCCAGTGTTTTGGGGGGTGATGGAACAGGGACTAGTAATCAACAATTGTCCTGTTTAGAATTCTTATCCACATCCTATAGGGGATATTGTTCAGTCTCCTTCCTTCTTTATTCTGTGGCTCCCCCAAATCCTTACTCTGACACCAATCAGAAATTGGGTGGCAAAAGGCAAGTCAGTATAGTCTTTTCCTATCTTCAGCTCTTGGGGATCTTGGCTCCTTGATTCCTTCTCAAGGAGGGAAAGGGCTGTGTGGCAGATTCAGGAAGTGTCTTGTGAGCTAGGAGGCCTGAATTCTAATTTTAGCTCTTGTATACCTTCATTCCTTGGTCTTGGGAGAGTCTCCCTCTCTAAGATTCAGTGGCTTGTTGATTCTGTAATTCTGGAAACTGATAAAGCAAAATATAACTCTCTCTCTCTCTCTCTCTCTCTCTCTCTCTCTCTCTCTGTGTGTGTGTGTGTGTGTGTGTGTGTGTGTGTGTGTGTGTGTGTGTCATCTGGGAAGGCTGAGCACTTGACCTCTGTGTCTGGGTCTCGCCTTGTGAGATGCTTATAATCTCTTTGGGCTGACCCCTGCTATTCACACATACCCTCTCAGCCATACCTTCCAGTACATGCCTGGATTTTTTAGTTGGGAAATCTAAAGTTGGAAATAACTTTAGAAGAGACCCAAATATTGGGTCACCACAGACCAACAGGGGATTCAATAAATGAAGCTTCAGCATTTAAAAGATTCAAGTTCAATTTCCTCAGAAAAGTTCCTGAAAATAAAGATTATCTACTTAAAACACCCAAAGATAGCATTTACGAAAAAGGCACTTTGCAGGGAAATCAATCTTAATGTTGCCTTTCACAATTCCAAGTTCCTTATGCTCTATTAAGAAGTGGCCCCTTCACCTTGCCTTGGGTCTCTCTTCACCAGCACCCTCCCTAGGTGGACCCATTTCTGCTTGGGGCTTGTCTTCTTTTCTGTAGTGATGGTTATGGGAAAACTGGAGGATGAGCTGTGATATAGCTGCCCTGAGCTGAACACTGATATCAGGAAGGACCCTGCTCATTTAGTTCCCATCTTTAAGCATTTATAGCAGAAGGAAAGGTAGCAAGAGGAATGCACAAACTCCAGCTCAAAACCCAATTTGAGGACTTTTCTCTCAAGACTCTTGTGCAGGGAGAGAACCAAGATGGCGGCAGAGGTAAACACCTGAAATTGCTGCCTTGCACAACCACTTTAAAACTACAACTAAAAGACAAAACAGACATTATTCAGAACCACAGAAAGGATGGATAAGTGGAAATTATACAACTAGAAGGAAAGAGAAAAGCACACTGAGACCCAGAGGAGCTGCAGAAGTAAAGAGCAGAGGTATGGAGGCATGTGAGTGGAAAGAGCTGGCAACTGAGTATGTGGTTGTCTTTTTCAATTGGGAGGGAGACACAAGTTCCCAACTGCTCTGAACTCCAGTTCTGGGTGAGACTCTGGGGACCCAGCCTCATACAGGGAGAAACTGGATTGTCTGGCTTCAGGTGGAACTCAAAGGCAGCTTTATCTCAGAGGTGCTTGCAACGATTACCAAGGGACACTGAAACCAGAGGCCTGTTAGGGAAGGGCTGAGGATCAGCCATAGCTGTTTGCTCCATCTTGTTAATTCCCTGAGACCCTGCCCCACCCAAGCTGTGCACAGAGGTTTTTACATATGAATGGCCTGGCCCTTTGCAATCTAAAATTACCTAATGAACTGCAGCTGGGTCAGAAAGACTCAGAACATCCAAAAGAAGGGCCAAGGCCCCACTGCAGCTTGCATTGCTTCACAGCTGGACCTTATCTGGGCATCTCCAAACACTAAACAAAGAAGAGGAATCTGCAGATCTCTCTGTAGTTCCTGCTGGGTGGCCTTAGGCAGAAGCTAAATTAGCACCTCCTTAGAATCCAAGAGCCAGTGTACCCAGTGGTCAGAGTGGAACCATCTAGATTACAACTCCTCAGATCCACAAGGGACACTTAGGGGGTTAGACTCAGTGAGCACCAAAGCCCCACTGAAGCAAGTCTTGCCCCATAAGAGTGTCTTCAGCACAGAAGTTCTCCCAGCAAAGAAACAGGTGATCCTCACAGCCAATTGGCCTAGAGGCCAATTCCTCCCAGTGATACCAACAACAATCAAGACTTAACTACAACAAGACTGTACCATAAAAGGGTGCACAAAGGGTGTCCACCTCAGGTAACTGGGAAAGCTGAGTCACTGGGCCCTAGAGGACAGCTAGCACACAAAGCCACTCTATCAACATAGGGAAGCAGCCAAAATGTGGAGACAAAGAAACAGGTCACAAATGAAAGAAATGGAGGAAAGCAAACTACTGGATATAGAGTTCAAAACCATGGTTATGAGGTGTTTCAAGAATTTTCTAGAAACTGCTGATAAATTCAGTGAGACCCTCAAGGATATGAAAAAGGACTAACTAGAAATTAAGCATACAGTGACTGAAATAAAGAATAATATATAGAGATCCAACAGCAGACTAGAGGATCGCAAGAATCAAGTCAAAGATTTGAAATACAAAGAAGCAAAAAACACCCAACTGGAAAAGCAAAAAGAAAAAATAATCCAAAAATATGAAGGTAATATAAGGAGACTCTGGGACAACTTCAAGCATACCAACATCTGAATTATTGGGGTGCTAGAAGAAGAGAGAGAGAAAGATATTGAAAACCTATTTGAAAAAATAAGGACAAAAGACTTCCCCTGCCTGGTAAAAGAAATAGACTTACAAATCCAGGAAGCGCAGATAACCCCAAACAAAAGGAATCCAAAGAGGACCACACTGAAACACATCATAATTAAAATGCCAAGAGCAAAAGACAAAGAATAGTAAAAGCAGCAAGAGAAAAGCAGTTAGTTACCTACAATGGAGCACCCATACAATTTTCAGCTGATTTCTCAACAGAAACTATGCAGGCCAGATGTGAGTGGCAATAAATATTCCAAGTGATGAATAGCAAGAACCTACAACCAAGATTACCCAGCAAAGCTATCGTTCAGAATTGAAGTGCAGATAAAGAGCTCCAGATTTTTTTAAAAAAGCTAAAGGAGTTCAATACTGCCAAACTAGTATTATATGAAATGCTGAAGGGTATTCTTTAAGAAGAAGAAGAAGAAGAAGAAGAAGAAGAAGAAGAAGAAGAAGAAGAAGAAGGAGAAGGAGAAGGAGAAGGAGAAGGAGAAGGAGAAGGAGAAG
>JAAGEH010000038.1:19553121-19666333 GCA_011751065.1 Lasiurus cinereus | reverse complement strand
AGAAGGAGAAGGAGAAGGAGAAGGAGAAGGAGAAGGAGAAGGAGAAGGAGAGGAGGAGGAGGAGGAGGAGGAGGAAGAAGAAGAAGAAGAAGAAGAAGAAGAAGAAGAAGAAGAAGAAGAAGAAGAAGAAGAAGAAGAAGAAAAAGGTAAAGATAAAAATTATGAACAACAAATACATATCTATCAACAAGTGAATCTAAAATTCAAGTGAATAAAAAATCTGATGAACAGAATAATCTGGTGAATATAATAGAATCAGGGGCATAGAAAAGGAGTGGACTGACAATTCTCGGGTGGGGAAGGGGTGTGGGGAGTGCGAGAAGAGACTGGACAAAAATCGTACACTTATGGATGAAGACAGTAGGGGGGTAAGGGCAGAGGGTGGGATGGGAACCAGGTGGAGGGGAGCTATGAGGGGAAAAAAGAGGAACAACTGTAATAATCTAAACAATAAAGATTTATTTTAAAGAAGACTCTTGTGCAAAGAATGATCTTTATGAATCTTTTTGCCTTTATGAATCATGGAGTTTCTCAAGAAAAAGGAATCAAAACCTTCTCACTGTCTTGGATTAATTTTTTTTTTTGTAGCTTACAAATTGGGAAAATATCAAGTGATAAACAATGATATTATTTTCTTATTTAAGATCAGTTTTTTTTCATTATAGCAGATTTATATCCATTTGGAAAATGGTGAGACATATGAATAAGAGGCACAATATTTATTTATTCTATAGATTTTACTGATTTTGCAGACTTGGAATTCCCCTACAATAATCCTAAAGCCTATTAGGATCTATTGTCTACAGATTGGAAATTGCTGTTTTGCAAAAAACAAAAGAGATACTGAGTGTTTTCTACATGTCTGTTGCTATCCTAAGTTGCATACATTCCATTTGATTCTCATGACAACCTCATAAAATAGATACTTGTATTATGAGAAAATAGGCATAAAGGAATAAAATAATTTACTTAAGCACACTTAGATAGTAAGTGGCAGAGTCACATATTTCTGATTTCAAATCCAAGTTCTTAATCACAGAACCTGAATATGGCCTATACTGCTATATATCCTTTGTAACTGACTACTTTTAATTTAGTTATTTGTATCCTGTTTATATTCTGGCTCACAGAAAAAGCTCAATAATAGCTTTTTAATTAATTGATTAGTTGTGAGGGTGGGTTTTCTTTTTTAATGTTGATTCCTGTATTTATACTGCTTATTTCCAAATAGAGGCATTTTAACCTTCTTGAGCATAGGCCACCAAAGTTCTTGGATGGACTTGGTTGACAAATATCATTTTAAGTTTTGAATTTCAAATCAGAAATTAATAGATATCAGAGAAGGAACTGAACTCGGAGATTCTCCATCTAATTAGAGAGCTTGATGAAGATTATTTTGTTTACAAACTATGAGTCATCTACCAATTCCAAGAGCATTCAGTTAAGCTTCTTCATCATCACTACCACCACATCACGATCACCAAAATCATTGCCATTTAAATATATTTTCAGGGCTTCTTATTCTTACAGGGGACTTTTCTAGATTCTGAAGATAGGTATATAGAGGTATGATATAGGTTCTGTCCTCGAGAAACTTACAACCCAATGGGGGAAACAGGGAAATCTACCATGTGGAGGTGCATCTAGCTTAGGCTTCAGAGGAGAGTTGATTGGACAAGAGGGAGAGCAGAATTAAGAATTGTACTATTCTAGACAGAGGGAATAATCTAAACAAATGCAGTGAGATATGGAAGTTCATGCCTAGAGAAATGTAAACAATAAAATAGAGGGTGTTTAAGAGTTATAACCCATTGGAATATATTCCATGGGGTGTGAGGTAGGGATCTGACTTTATTTTTTTCCATAGAGATGATTAATTGTTCCAAAAACACTTCATGAATTGTTAGTTCTTTCCCCACTAATAAAAAATAACATCTTGTTCTTGTCCTTAAATGCTTAAGTTTGTTTCTAGATTCCGTTTCATTTCATTGTCTGCTTGCTCTGCACTTGAGCTAGTACCACATTATTTAAGTTCATATAGCTTTGTGATATGACTTGACATCTGGTAGGACAAGTTCCTCTCTTCTTTTTCAAAATAATTATGGCTATTCTTGCTCATTGACTCCTCTGTATGAATTCTAGAAGTTTCTAATAAAATTCCCTGAAAAAATCTTAGGGGGTATAAAAGAAATGCCATGAGGCATAGAGGGAGCATAATGGGCCATAAGGCTGGTCAAGTAGTGTGAAGGTCAAATAATGAAGACTTAGATCATTGAGCCAAGACATGCAGAGCCTATAGCACTTCTGGGCATGTCTAAAGAAGCCAGGAGAACTTCTGGCATCCTGGCCCCTCTGTTAAGAATCTTGTCTGCCATGCTTTGCACATGGATTGCTACAGGCTGGTCAGAACACCCATGCCCCCAGAGCCTTCCATGTCAGGGCTGAAGAGAGAGTTCAGCCTGTGTTGGAAGATCAAAGAAAGCCTTGTCCATCTTGCTTACTCAGAACTCAGAAGTGACCTGAATTAGAAACCCTGAAGCAGCTCCTTTCTCTCTGCCTTGGACTTTTCACTGCCTCTGCCCCTTTTCACATGCAGCCCTCCCTGGCTGCCATCTGTCATAGTTACAGATGATTGGACAAGGATAAGGAGGGAAAGTCAGCCGCCCATTGTGTCTTCCTCAGAAGACTAATGTCAGCCCTGGATCAGAAATCATGGGAAGCAGCCCTGGCTCTCGAGTGAGGGGAGGGACCTTTGGACAAGCCTCTGAGGACAGGCTGCCCGCTCATGCATCCCATTCCATTAACTACAAGACAGAGACGTGTGCGCAGGGAGGGGCCCCTCTTTTGCTTGCCTTCCCACTTTCTCTTTGGCTTTTATTTATTTCTTCACTCAACAAGTATTTACTGAATACTCACTAGGTGTCAGGTGTTAGGTAAACAATGTGAACACATCAATTTGGCGTTTGTCCACATGGAGCTTACAGTCTGGTGGGTGAGCCAGCCAGCAATAAGCTAGCAAACAAACACACACACACATGTTTTCTTCTCTGCTCTCCTCTCTTCCAAGCACAATTCTTCCTCAGGAAGCCTGTTCTAGAGATGGATAGAGGTAGGTGGGGGTGGCATGGCATACCAATATAAAAGGGCACTCCAGCCTCAGTGTTGAAGTGGGAGGGTAGTGGGTGATTTCTATGTGTAAGGAGCAGTTTGAAAGGGTCCTGAAGATCTTACCTTTGCATTTTTCTGACCTTAGCAGATGATTCTTGTCTCCTTTTTTGATAGTGAGATATATATCCCATGTCTGATGACATAAACTATAGGGAAATCAAAGAGTTTTTCTGCTCTATGTAAGAAGAGGAGAATGGTGAATAATTCTATATCCAAGATGATGGGGAGGAGGACAGGATATTCTAGCAGAGATAGTCTACAAAACATCCTCCCTCAGAGGGGTTTCTGGTTCTAGTAACTATGATATTAGGTGCATGATTGAAGTTTTCGGTCAGTTCTGTGTGGCCTTGAGCAAGAGGTGACCTTCTGGAGAAGGTAGAGGGAAAGAAGCAATGTAGACCCATGGCAAGGAGCATCAGATAGCTCTTGACCAGAGGGAAAAGTATGAAGAACATTGAATGGAAAGCTTTGAATACTTGCACATGTGGAATTTGTTTTAAAAACAAATAGCAAGCCAAAACCAGTTTGGCTCAGTGGATAGAGCATCAGCCTGCGGCCTGAAAGGTCCCAGGTTTGATTCTGGTCAAGAGCATGTACCTTGGTTGTGGGCACATCCCCGGTGGGGGGTGTGCAGGAGGCAGCTGATCAATGTCTCTCTCTCTCATTGATGTTTCTAACTCTCCCTTCCTCTCTGTAAAAAATCAATTAAAAAATATTAAAAAAAAAACCACAAATAGCAAACTAGAAGTGTGGTGTTAGAGAAGTCATGAGCTATCAGTTTTTACATTTATAAATAAACTAGAGGCCCAGTGCATGAAATTCATGCGGGGAGTGGGGGAAAGTGTCCTTCAGCTCAGTCTGCTCCCTCTCCAATCTGGGACCCTTGAGGGATGTCCTACTGCCCACTTAGGATCCCAATCCAGGACTGCTGGCTCCCAACTGCTCACCTGCTTGCCTTCTTGATTGCCCCTAACTGCTTCTGCCTGCTAGCTAGCTTGATCACCCCCTAACCACTCCCCTGCCAGCCTGATTGATGCCTAACTGATCCCCTGCCAGCCTGTTTGCCCCTAACTACCCTACCATGTGGGCCTGGTCACCCCAACTGCCTTCCCTTGCAGGCCTGGTTCCCTGCAACTGTCCTTCCCTGCAGGCCCAGTCACCCCCAACTTCCCTCCTCTGCCATCCTGGTCATCCATAACTGCCCTCCCTTGCAGGCTTGATCACCCCCAACTGCCTCCCTTGCAGGCCTGGTCCCTCCCAACTGCCCTCACCTGTTGGCCTGATCACCCACAACTGCCCTCCTTTGCAGGCCTGGTCCTTCCCAACTGCCCTCCCCTGCTGGCCATCTTGTGGTGGCCATCTTGTGTCCACATGGAGGCAGGATCTTTGACCACAGGGAGCAGTCATCTTGTGTGTTGGAGTGATGGTCCATCTGCATATTACTCTTTTATTAGATAGGATAGAGGCCTGATGCACAGGTGGGGGCCAGCTGGTTTGCCCTGAAGGGTGTCTTGGATTAGGGTGGGTGTTCCCTTGGAGCATAGGGTGGCCTGGGCTAGGTGCCTGTGGTGGTTTGCAGATGGGCCATGCCCCCCAGTGACCCAAGCGGAGGCCCTGGTATCTGGGATTTATTTATTTTCTACAATTGAAACTTTGTAGCCTGGAGCAGAGCCAAGCCTTCTGCTGGTGCAGCCATTGAAATTTTATTGCCTTATGTGGAGGCCTGGGGTGTGTGGAAAGCTTGGCTTCCTCTATCCCCTCCCTCCTGCTCTCTCTGTGGCCGTAGCCATCTTGGTTGGGTTAATTTGCATACTTTCTCTGATTGGCTGGTGGGCATGGCTGATGGGTGTAGCAGAGGTATGGTCAATTTGCATATTACTCTTTTATTAGATAGGATTGTGGTTGGGAAGGTGAGATGGGGTGCCGAGAGTGACATTTAATGATTTCTAAGATTTTTGCACCTTTAGTTTGATCTGATTCTGTTTTTATCCCCGTGGAACAGACGCTATGTTGTCTAGAAATGTGTAGATGAAAGGATTTGTTTTTGTAAATTTACTTTTGGAGTCTATAGGCTCTTTGAGAGCAATACATATAGGAACTTGCATAAAATTTAGTTGGATGGATGAGGGGGAAAATATAACATATGGGAAGTTCCCTCTTTCCAAGGAGCCTACTTCTGGGTTAGAGAGACCAATTAATATACTTGAAATAGTCAAAGAAGTCTGCTAGGCAATCCATATTTAAGTTCTAAATTCTGGCTTGACTAGCTGGTTCCAGAGAGTACTGTGGACAGCTCCATAGTGCTGAAGGTAGAATGATAATGAAGTGAATGCACTTTCCAATTCAGTGTTTACCTACTCACTCATCCCACAAAACGTCACTGAGGGCCTGTTACACTCAGGCAGCATCCAGGTACAGTCGGAAAGAAGTTGTTTTTGAATATTTTAAAGTTGAAGATAACCTCAGGAGAAATGATCAAAAACTATTACAACACGGATTTCCAAGAAACATAAAAAAGGAAACACAAAAGAAAATTTCAGTTTAAAAACTTGAAGTCGGAAATATTAGGAAACTTTTCATACTATATACCATCTGTTGAGTGTCTACTATAAGCCAGGCTCAGTACATACATTTTTTTCTAAGTAGTTTTATAAGACAGAAGCCCAGAGAAGGTCTGGGTCCAGAATCACATGGCTTATAAGTGGAGCAGGAACAAGACCCGCATTTGTTTCCTGGCTGCCCCCTAAGTTCACCATGGGAGGAAGAAATGTTTTAGTCTGCACACAGCTTATGTAAGCTTATGGGGGGAAAGACCAGCTCCTTTGTCCCGCTTCCTTCTCTTAAGTGTTTTCTTGCTCTCTTGGACCTGGGACAGCACCAACTGGTAGTGAGAGGGAACAGGGAGTTTCCAGAACTATTTGAGGTGTAATAGGCAGAGATCTTTCAGTAGGATGATAATTTCTCCAACTCTAGCCTAATAAAAAAAGTAGGTAATTAGCTTACAAGAGTAGGAAGTCTAGGTGTAGGTCCAGCTTCGGATATGCTGAATCTTGGAGGAGAGGAGAAAAAGATGGATGTGTGTCACATGACGTCATCCTGACTTGGCTCCTTCCTTCAGCCCTCATCTTCTGCTTTGCTTTATTCGCATGATGACAAGGTGGCTTCTGGGAGTCCCAGAATTACACTGTCTCTGATTTGCAACTCCAGCCAAAAAGTACCTTCTTCTATTTCAATTTCTATGTGTCCATTACAGATAAAATTCTGATTGGCCCTGTTTAGGTCATGTGCACCTACTCTGATTGATCAGTCCGAGTCTTATGGTTTTTACCTTGTGGAGAGAGCAGGCATACCTGGCATATGAATATGGCATCAACTGAAGGGAGGTAAGACCTTTCTGAAGAACCAGAAGGAAGATGATGGGGAGTCAGACTGGACAAATGAAAGTGTTAAATGCTCTGGATCCCTGTGGTGGAAACACACAGCCCAAGGCACTAGGCCAGGGGCTTTTTAGATGGTCTGATCTTCTGAGATGGAAATGGGGAGGCTGTGGGAAACAGGCCCAGGAAAGAAAGGTGAGCAGCCCAGCTCAGAGGGGTTCTTCAGACAAAAAAAATGTCTGGTTCCTGGTTTTACCTGCAGAGTCCACCATTTTAAGGCAGAAAATCAAGCTTAGTCACAAAAGCAACGGCCCCTCTTTCCATGCAGTTCTCTGCAGTTTACCATCTCCTTCTCAGAGCCTTATCACCACTCTGGCTGGTAGTGAGGCAGATGGTCCTTCCCTGTGTTACAGGTGAGGAAATTGAGGCTCTGAGATGCTAAGTGACCTGCTCAAGGTCACTCAGTTAGGTTGCAGAGCAGTTACTATCAACCAGCTTACCAGCATCCAGAATTAATTAAAGGTTCAGGAAAAAAAACCCCAACACAATCAAGATTGGTAAGCGATGAGGAGAAATCTCATTGGACAGACAAAAAGCTGCAGAGAGAACAGACCTGCCAGTTGGAAAGGCAAAAACAGGAAGCTTGGCCCAATTGCCCAAGAAGAGAACAAAGAAATAGCCAGAATTTATAGGTGTGAGAAGAGAAAAATCAAGGAAAGAAATGAGATGCAGCCTGCAAAACACATAAAAGGAAATAGAAAAACATTCTTTAAAATACACTAGGAACAAGAGGAAGATAAGGGGGAATGTTTCTTCCTAATAGATGATGAGGGAAAGCTGATAATAGATGACACCAGAAATGCATAGGTTTTTAATGCTTTATTTCTCGGGTAGCTGGAAAAACTGCATACAGACTAGAAGGCAGGGGGGAAATGGAAGGTGGAAGGCAAAGGCAGGTGCCTGCAGGGAACTAAAGATCTGGAAACCCTAGAATGTCAAAGCTGGAGGGACTCTGGATGCCATTGGGTCCCACCCCACACTTAACAGACGATGAAACTTCGTATCAGAGAAGGGAGGATGAGCAGCCCAAGGTCATTCAGTTAGTAGTAGAAGAGCCAGGCTTCTGGCTCTTGGTCCAGTATATTTTTCTGGCATCTTTGGGAGGTGGAGAGAAGGGGAGAGACAGTGGTGGATAAACCAGGACATAAAATCCACATGGGAATTAGGCAAATGTACAAATAAGCTTGATTGAAGGCAGGGTAAAGGGCAGGATTTGGGGAGAATCCTGGGTGTAAGGTAAGGAGGAAGCTGCCTTGACGTTATCGTTCAAGTCTGGCTGTTGCTCTGGCCAGTTCAGTCTTCTGCTAGTCTGTTTTTTTTTTGTGTGTTTTTTTTAGGGTCTCCAATTGTTTGCCTCTCTCAGATCTGCAGTCTCTGGATTATTGACTGTTGTCTGATGCTTGGATGCTGCTTGTCTTGCTTTGTCTCTTGAATCAGTTTTCTTTAGCCACAATTACACTAACAAACCACCCCAATAATCAGAGGCTTAAAACAATATGCATATATTTAGCTGGCTGTGGATAAGTGATTGAGGCTGGCCTCAGCTGGGAGATTTTCCTATATTGGCTGGATTCATTCACATTTGTGGAGTGGTTAGTTTGCTGTTGGCTCATCTACAATGGCTGTCACTGGGTGCGTTGGATGACTGGGATGTAGGAGATGACTCAGCAGCTCTCTGTCCAGTGCCTTGAAGGTTAGTCCAGACATATTTTCATGACCAACAGCCCCCATCATACAAGGAATGGGAACACAGAAGTACCTTAAAAGTTTCTGCTTGCAAATACGTTTGTTAACATTTTGTTGGCCAAATCAAATTACATAGTTGAGTCCAGAATCAGAATGGGAAGCATTACAAAATGACAGGGTAGAGAGGGTGTAATTCAGCAAGGTTATTAACTGGAGCCATTAGCATAGTCAGTCTACCACCAGGCCTCCGCTCCCAGGGTCTTTGGTGCTGCTGCCATTCTCTACTTCCCACCATCCTTGTCCTGCTGAGTGAGCTGCTTTTCTGGCCCCCAACCCTCATTGTAAAGTTCTGGGTTTGCCTGGGCTCCCTCAGCCCATTTGTCATAGGGACAGTAAGCTGAGTGCCACACCTTGATTCCATGCGAGTAGACTTTTAGATATCCCCAGGGAGGACAGTGATTAGGGCACTGCATGCTCAGAACTGGTCTCCTGCAGCCACAGTCTCAGAAGTGGTGCCCTCCAAAAGCTCTTGAACTGGAAACTCCTAAATCTGTGGGAAACTCTCACTGTTATCCCCTTTCAAGTCTTCCCAGCCCATGGACACATGCCAAAGGAAAGCCAGGTAGGTTCCCTGAAGCCTTTATCCTGTGTCCACAACACCCTGGACTCTGTCCTCTGAGAGGGTATTATGGGCTGAATTCTGGTTCCACCAAAGTCATATGTTGAAGTTCTAGTCCCCAGTTCCTCATCATATGACTGTTTTTAGAGACAGGATCTTTAAAGAGGTTAACGAGGTTTAAATGAGGCCATTGGAGTGGCCTTATTCCAATTGACTGGTGTCCTTATCGGAAGAAGCAATAAGGGCACAGGCATGCATGAGCCCAGAGGAAAGACCATGTGAAGACACATGAAGAAGATGGCTGTCTGCAAGCCAAGGAGAGAGGCCTCAGAAGAAACCAACCCTGCTGACACCTCAATCTCAAGACTTCTGGCTCTGAGAGACTGTGAGAAAATAGATTTCTATTGGTTAAGCTAGCCAGGCTGTGGCACATCATTAGGACAGCCCGATCAAACTAATACAAAGGGAGAAACCAGTGTTGGGTGTTTGACTAAAAACACCAGGAGAGCTGTAGATAGTCCTCCCTTCAGCACTGCTGTTCCTGCCCTAAGACAGGGAAGCACTCAGTAGAGACACCAATCCTGGTTTATGTGAAACCACCTCCTGGTTTATATTCTGAAGACTGAACATGTCCTGACCTCTCACTACTTGACCAGCCACTGGTCAGGATGGATCTCTGCTTCCCCCAGACAAGGCTAAGTTTCCCTCAGTTCTGACTTCTCTGCCTTCTTGTGCCTGGGCCTGTGCCCCCTTCTGTCCTTCTCCGTCTTGACATCAGGCCAATTCAAGTGTTCATCTCCTGGCCTGGGATTCTACTGTGAGGAGATCAGGTCTAGATTTTCAGGAATTTAGGATGTCAATGCCTATCCTCTTCTTTCTGTCATCTTCCACAACATACATCCTCCACAACATACACTTTCTTTTCTAAAAAATATATATTTATTGATTTCAGAGAAGAAGAGAGAGGGAAAGAGAGATAGAAACATCAACGATGAGAGAGAATCATTGATTGGCTGCCTACATGCCTCCTACGGGGGATAGAGCCCACAACTTGGGCATGTACCCCTGACTGGAATAGAACCTGGGACCCTTCAGTCAGCAGGCCAACGCTCTATCTACTGAGCCAAATCAGCTAGGGCCAGAACACACACTTTCAAAAAAAATTAATGCGCTGATAATTTCAGAAAGGGGGAATAGTATGTTTTAGTACAAGGCCATAAAAAAGGACCCATGTTAAGTTTAGAAGCAGAATAGCCAGTCAAAGGAAGGACGTTGAAGCACTGTTTAGATGGCAAGGGTTGGACTGGTAGCAGGGAAGAGTCCAATGGCCACTGCACGGTCAGAGTTGAAAGAGCCCTGGATCAGGAGTCCGAATTCCCAGCTCTGAATCTGGTTCTGTCGGTCAAGCAGGTACCTATTGCGTAGGATGCTATGGGCCACTTTGCCAGGTACTGGGAATACAGAGTCAAATATGGCAGACACGGGACCTTCCCCCAGGGGGCATTCACTCTCTCTCAGCACTACACAGGGCAGTTAGTTCACATCTGAGCCTCAGTGTCCCCATATCTAAAACAAACGCGTAGACCATGATTTCTAATGCTCTTCTCTGCCCTACCATTCCATAAGGACTGTCCTCAGGTATGAGGGGCAGAGGCATTGATTATGACAGTGGCAACTCTAAAGATGGCAAGGAGGGATGAGTCCAGGAACATTTCCAAGAATGGATTGACATTTTGGCTGTGGGAAAGCAGGGAATCTGAAGAGACAAAAGTACCTGAGATTTTTAACCCGAAGGTGTCATAAACCAGGAAAATGGGAACTGGGTAAGCAGTGAAGATGAATGCTGGCACAAATGAGATTATTTTTGGTAATTATACAGGCAAATGGGTCACACCTATGCTTATGTTATTTCCTCCAAAGAAGGAAAAGTAAACTATATAAGTGAACAGGTGTGTGTGGAGGCGGGGGAAGTGCTCAGTGGTACATTGTGCGTTGGGATGAAAAAGATCTTGAGGTCCCAGTAGAAATCAGTGCTGCTATCGAAGACAATCCCTCTAAGGCAGTGTGATGACAGATGGGAATTGCACATGGAGGGGCCGTTCTGGGTGTGTGGTGGAGGCTGCGGGGCTGGAGAGGCAAACTGCCAGCTTGTTGCTCCATCCTTGGGGGATTGTGAACCTGAAGCAATGTTCTTCTTAACAACATAATGTTTCATCTTTTTAGGGAGCTGAGTGCCCAGTAAAGCAGCCAGACAATAGTGGCCATCATTTAGTCAACCTTACTGTAATACCCTTCATATTCCAGGCAAGGATGCAGAGATGATAAGAGAGGGTTTCTGTTTATAAAATTAGAGTAGGGGTGGGGTGGGGAAGTAGACACATGACTGAATCTAATGCAGGCAGCTGGTGACTTGAGCTTAAAACATTATTGTATGCATAGTACTGGTGATAAATTCTTATGGCCGAGCTCTGGGAAGACTTCATGGAGGAGGTGTCATTTGAGCTGGGACTTATGTGCAATCAATATGAGAACAAGGAAGGTAAATGAAGGGACTCGTGGAAGCATCGTCTGTAGACTTTGGCAGGAGGAGACGAGTGGAGGCTGGCTTGGAATGTACTAGACCATTATTTTGGAGGTGGCTCTGGAGGGAAGGGGTCTTTCCCAATATGACCTGGATATCTAAGCACCCACATAGGAAGAACCCGATACATTGATTTAATTTAAAATTAAGTGGGGCCACCACACAAAAGATGGAAGAAACTATGGGAGTGGGGGCGAGTCAGTAACAGGCCAAGGAAAAGGAAATTTCAAGCGGACAGGAGGCTGTGGGTGGTTTCAGACAATGCTGCTCCTTAGGAAGGGTGGAACAGGCCAGCGTGGCAGAGGCGTGGATGGCTCCGGAGTCTGAGGAACCACACGCTGATGAGCTGCTTGGTCAGTGAAGCAAGGAGAGGAGCTGGGATGACTGCTGGAAAGATCCGTGGGGTCAGAGGAGGAGGAGGGGGGCAGTAAGTGGCCCGAGAGTTCCCAGCTCCTATCTACACTGCCCTGCCTGAGCCTGGAGTTGGAGGTGAGGGGGCTTCAGGCTTGCCAGGATCTGCAGGAAGGGGTTGTGGACCAGCTGGAGGCCTCTGAGCAGCGTGGGGAGTGATCAGACTGCATAGCACATACAGCTGAGCTTCTGAGCAGTGAGTGGCTGAACAGATGCAGAATGCTTACCTGGCAGGTATCGCAGACAGAGAACAGTTGTGAGCCCAGACCCCCATTCTGCTCTCACTGCTTCCTCCCGTAGAGTCTGCCTTCCTTCTCCTCCTCTCCACCTTGCTTCCCTCTCATCCTCCCTATCACCTCTCTGCCTTAAAAAACAAAACAAAAAACCCCAACCCAGGCTCAGTTACAGTTATACCATGTGGCTCCCACCCCAGAACCTACCTGCATCCTAGGTAGGCCAGGCAGGGCAAACCTTGTTGGCTGCTTCATTCTTGTGCTCACCCCTCATCCCCAATTGATGACATGCCAAGTGAGGTTTGGGGTTGGGTTCTCAGGTTCTTGGTAAAGCCTACTCACAACACAGGCCTCTATTCATTTCAGCCATAATTACCTTCCCAATATCAATCTCACCTTCTTTCTCTTAGGTAATTCCTGACCTTCTTTCTCAATAAGCTACCACATACTGAACAGTTATCATAACATCTGGCTTTAAGTTAAACAAGTAATTTTAATCCTATGACAACTTGGTAGATAGATATTATTCCCCCCATTTTTTCAGAAGAGCACACTGAGGCTCAGAGATGTTAAGTAACTTGTGCAAGGTCATATAGCTTGGCAGAACCTGTGCTCCATTCCATTCCAGGCCTACCTGATTCTGCACCTGCACTAATAAACACCACTTTGGACTCCCTTTAACCTTTAAAGTCTCATAAGTTGTCTTTCATCTGGGAAGAAAGGTCAGATGGCCTCTTCCTTCAGACCCGTCTCCCCTCACCTGGAGTCCAGCCACCTTTAGTTTTCAGCACCATCCACATCCTTAATGCATCCAGCAGGGTTGCAGTACCTACAGGGAGGGGTCATTTCACCACCAGTTTTTCAGAGTGAGGGGAGCAAAGGTAATTTGGCAGCAAAAAGGACAGCTCAGACAGAACACCCGAGGACAAGGGCAAGGGAGGGAGTTGGTTCTATTTTTCAATGCTGGTGACTTTATTGGCAGGACAAGGTAACCAAGCGTTGCCAAAGCTAGTTCATCAACCTCCTGCACTTCCCTCTCCAGCTCCCGTCCTGATCCAAGCTGGTTGGTGTCCCAGGGGCAGCTGCTGGCTCCTGCCTGTGTCTGCTACCTCATCTCCCTCCAAAGCTCTGATTTCCTTCCTTGATAATCCAGAGATGATGATAATTATGATACGTACAGCAGTCTAACACTTAAGATGCGATTTTCACAGGCAGCATCTCATTGCCACCTTAGTAATGAGGCCCTATTCCAAGAGTAAGCTTTCGGGGGAAAGGCCTAGACTGCACTCTAAAATGCTGCTCCCCATCTCTCCACCTGGATTTAAGTCTTCATCTCTCTCCTTGGGGGCAAGTTTGAACCCCAGGCTTTAGCTTTTGCCCAAATACGTAGACTCTACTATTACCTTGGAGGGAAATGGTGCTACCTCTATTTAAGATATGGACAGACTGCTTGGCTGGTGTGATTCAATGGTTGAGCATGACCTATGAACTAGGAGGTCGAATTTCAATTCCCAGTCAGGGCACATGCCCAGGTTCCGGCTCTATCCCCAGTAGAGGGTGTGCAGGAGGCATCATCATTGATGTTTCTTCTGTCTATCCCTCTCTTTCCCTTCCTCTCTGAAATCAACAAAAACATATATTTTTTAAAAAAGATATGGAGAGACTGAGGCCCAATGTAGTTATATCCAGAGTGAGGGTACACAGCTATTAAGCAGAGAAGCCAAGATTCAAGCCCGAGACTCTATCTACAGTGTGCTTTTCCATCGCTGCAGGGCCTTCTGGGGCCATGTTTGACCTGGCCACGATGCACAAGCAGGATTTTGGTGGTGAGGGTGGGAGTGTGAGAGGCATAAAGGTAGGATATGCATGGCAAGTGGTTTTGTACAGCTGGAGGACAGATGGGCTGGAGGCTTGGTGGGAATGTGGGGCCCCATTACAAGGGCCTTCTCTGCCCTGTTAATGACTTTGAACCTCATTACAGGCATGACCCATGGGAGCCATTGGGATTCAGAGGAGGGGTGTGAGAGCATCTAATCTGGACTTTAAGGTAGGTGGAATTCCTGAGGAAAATATCTGACACTTCAAGGAAACAGCCAATACCACTCCTTGGAGACCCTTAACGAAAGAAGTGAAGTTGAGTCTAGTGGTTTTGTCCAAGGAGAATATCACTGGAGCTGTGGTGAGTCTGAGGCTTCTTGGTCAGCAATAGGGGAACTCATATGTCCCAAGTGGCCCATGAAGCTGGCTTGCGAGGTCTGGGTTCTTGCCTGGACCAGGGGGCACAGAGAGAGGATGAGTTCATGGGGTTCCCATCAACTGAAAGACCAGGTGTCAGGACTTCAAGGAAGAGCCTTAGGGATGAGAAGAATTACTTTCAGTCCTCAGGACCCAGGAGGGCAGGTGCTCATAGATTTGGGAGAGGGGCCAGGGCTCTCAGGGTAGTGCTGCGTGGGCTCTGTGAAGCCTTTCCGGGGAGCCTGGGGCTGGCCTCCCATGACCTTCCAGGGAGCAGGAGGAGGGCCTTGATTTTCAACATGAGAGCCCTTGAGAGAGAAGACTCAATGGATTTCAGGGTTCCAGCCCTCAGAGGAGGATGCTGAGTATCCCAGGCCAGGATATACCTCTGGGATTTGGCTCCTTGACTTCAGTCAGGCATTCAGTCAAAATCAGGCAGGTTCTCAGCTGGAGAGCTGGAAGCAGTTTGGAATTCTCTCCATGAGTTGACCAGGCCTGCCTCCCATCCCAACCCCTTTTCCTGACTTGTAGCTCACTACACTCCAGCTGCACTGGTCTGTTTTCTTCCTTTCACTCCATTGCCCTTCCCTGTGGGGATCACACAGTCTTCCCCCTACTTGTCCCTTTCCTCTCGTTACTACTACTTGTCCTTTGGCCCGTTGGGCTTGGATGAGACCTAAGGGCAGCTGCTAAGCCTGGGATGCTCACTGGTGTCCCCTACCCCTGGCGCATTGTGGGTACTCAGAAAGGTGATGCTCTCTGGGGTCAGAATTTCCTGCTACTGCACCAGATGAGACACGAGACTACCCTGAACCATCTTGTTAGCCTTGGATTAGGGTCTGGCTGGGCAGGAGTGCCAGTGGTGACAGCCCCTGCATCACTGTTGCTCCTTCAACAATCCTATGAGGTAGGGCTGATGTTGGAAACTTTTTTGTAGATGAGGAAACTGAGGCCAAATGAGCGTAAGTGACTTGCCCGAGGTCACACCATTGGCAGCACAGCTGTGGATTTGACTCCAAAGGCCCTGGGCTTTCCACATCCTCACATTGCTTCTCATTACCTTGTTCTCTAGGAAGAACCTGAGAGGAAGATATGATGCAAATGTGGGTAATGGTTGTCTTTTACCTGAGCCAGGAGTCAGCTGTTCTGGGAGATGTGATTGGGTCCTTCATCCTCTGGGCAGGGTTGCAGATGAACTGAACGAAGAGGATTCTACCCCAGTCGTTACCTGTCTTTTCCCGGTACCCAGAGACCAGAAAGTTTATTTAGAAGCTTTAAGCATCTCTGCCCCCAAAAGAGGTACTAACAAGCGATGGGGCATTTGTCAAAGGTAAAATACAGGAAAGAAGAACAAAGAGAAGTCAGTGGGGAGCCGGGAGAGGAAATAAGAGTCAAGGGGATGGTGGACGTCAAAGAAAGACAGAATGACTCAGGAAGAGGGATGGGTGCCCTGGGGGAGGGCTTGGGAACAGAACTGGATTGGCGAGCTGCAATTTGTGAAGTTTACAGATAAATCTTGGTCCTTTCAGCAAAGCTTATCTGTAATGGGCTCTGCTGGCTGAGGCCCTGTCTCCTGTAGACATAAATCATTTTCTAATTTATAACATGAATAATTGATTTTGCCTCTGTAGCCTCAACAATAAATCTCCCGATCACACATGCATAAGAAAATAATAATAATGAAAGCGATCAGGATATGCCGCCATCGATTAACTGTGAGAGGGGCCACTTGACTCGCAATTCATGCTTTAAGTATTCCAGGTGGCACCGTGCCCACAAGCCACTTCTGCCCCCTGCCCCTGGGCTCGCCTGTCACTCGTGGGGAGAGTCGGGGAGGGGAAGCTGGGTCTGGCCATGACTGGCCGCAAACAGGATCAATTCAAAGGTTTCCTCAATGGTTAGTCATTTAGCAGCTATTTACTGAGCATCTTTTACTTAGAAGGCCCTGGGACAGGTGTTGTCCAGGGCAAAGCAAGACCTGGTATATGAATTCAAGGAGCCTATGACCCAAGGAAAGGGCAAAGCATGGAACACATGATTTGGTTTTCAGGAGGGACAAAAGGGAAAGAGGCTTTCACTGCTCTGTTGTGGTCATCTGCAAGCCAGGAGCCCTGGCATCCTTCCCAACTCTTCTCCCCCTCTCTCTCTCCCACCAGGTCCTGCAGATTCTGTCTCCCTAAGGCCCTGGAATCTATCTACTCCTCTCCACTTCTTGCTCTTAGCAACGTAATGAACTAACTGGCTGCCCCGTATCCTTCTTTCACCCCCTCCCCTGCATTCTCTCGTATCCAGAGTTTATCTTTAAAATGATAAGTAGGTTCTCCCACAGGCCCTTGGTCCAAGCCTCCACCTTTCTCTTCTCTAGCCTCACCTACTGGGATTCCTCTCCACGCAAAGCTTGAGACATATTCAACTTTTTAAAGAATCCAAAGGTGTCCTGTTCTTTTCAGCCACAGAGACCTTTATGTGTATTTTCTTTGCCTAGAATACTTCCTTCCCACCCTGGCACCTCCTGTTCCCATCCTTTGGTCTCAGTGGGAACATCACAACTACCCCAGCCTGGGTGAGATTTCCCCGATAAGCCCTCCTACCATCCCTACACTTCTTTACATCACACATCCCATTGGTAATTTCCTGTTCAATATTTTCCCTTTCTGTTGATGATAAATTTCAGGAAGCCAAGATGCATATCTTTGTTTGCCACTGTTTCCTTAGGACCCCTTAGTGTCTGGCACATAACAAATGCTCAATAAATGCTTGATGAATAAATGTTCCTGCCTCCAGCCTAGTTCCTGTCTGGGTCATCCTACATAGATTTTTTTTGTTGTTGTTGTTGGTAAATACCACAGCCAGATTATCCTTCTGTTTAAAGATTTTCACTGTTTCCAGTGCTGTGTATGAAGTACAAATTTTCTAGCCTGGCCTTGACAGTCGCAACCTATCCTATTCGGTCATTCCAACTTCATATAACATGGCTCCTCTCAGTGGACTCTCTGCTCATTTCCTGAAAAACTTGGCTCAAATGCCAACTCTATTAAAGCACTTACTTCCTTGCTTAAACTTCTGATGGTTCCCCTTTGCTGCTAGATGGAAGAGGAGGCATCGAAGTGTTTTAAGTGGAAGAGTGATGTGGCCAGATTTGGGCTTGGAGTTGATTTGTTTCTAAAACTTCATGGGGGATGGATCTGAGGGGCAGGGAGTGCTGCAAAGAAGCAGGCCTTCCACTCTGAACATGACCCTAGCCCTGCACCTCAGATCTATGGGGCTCGCTAGGGGCCTCACAGTGATTCATCATCAGACTTAGATTTATACCCAGTCAGTGCCAAGATGCTGCCATTTTATCCACTCAGTTATACCACTGGTCTGGCCCCTGAGACTGTGGTTTCCCAGCTCCTTGGATCCCTGGCCTGAGTCCCAGGATCTCCCTTACAATGGAAAATTAAAAATAGAAGCTGTTTTTATAGTAAAAGGGAAGAAGCGAAGGACCTAGGCAGGGTTTGAATAGGCAGAAGTGGTACCTGGAGGGCTCTCTGGGAGCATGGAGACTAGCCCAGGAGGCTCTGAGCACATGGGGGAGCAGAGGCCGGGCCCTCTGGCAGGAGACAAAGTATCCCTGGTGGCATTTGGGAAGGCTTGGCTTTCCTTTCCTCACCCTCACTACCTCTGTCCCCATGCCTTTCCTGGCTCTGAGCCCATGCCTTGCCCCATGTTCTGTCCTCATTCCCAGGGAGGCCTTGTGTAGCCATCAATCTAACACAGAAACATTAGAGAGAGCTAAGGAGTCATCAAAGCAAAGCTGGACAGTAGAGAAGAGAATGGGAGTGTAGGAGGGACAGGGGAGGGCAAGGATGGAGACATGGTGCTGGGTATCCGAAGTGACTGACCACCATCCAGGGCCATCCACAGCCCTTTCTGGATGATGATCCCTGGACATTACTGCTCCCACCCTAAGGCCATGAAGATGCCTCGGTGAGCCCATGTGCCAGGAGGTCTGAATCACAAAGTCTAGAGAAAGTTCTTGTCTAGATCTTGACAGTGTGATCTAGACAAGTTATCTTCCAGAACCACAGTCCCCTCACATTTACAATGATAATTCCTTAAAATTGTGGGATTTTAATTTTTAAAACCTCAGGTATAACTTCCATGTAATAAATCACACAACTGTTAAGTATACAGCTGATTCATTTCTCATATGTGTGTACCCACCTAACCATTACCCGGATCAAGATACAGAGCATTGCCAACACTGCACAAGGTTCCCTCAGACTCCTCCCAGTCAGTACCCACTATACACTCCCTCCCCGCTCCACTGCTATTTCTGATTTCTGTTAGTATAGATTAGGTAGAATATTTTGAGATTTATGTAAAATCATATACTATGTGGTCTTTGAGTTATTTTCCTTGGGTTAAATTTATATAAAACCATATAGTATGTGGTGTCTAGGTTCTATTCCTCAGGGAGAGGGTTTGATAATGATCCAATGAGTAGTTCATATCAAAGCACTTACTGTACCATCTGGCGTCCAGTAGGCACTCCAGGAACATCCAAGGAGGCATGGGGTGGTTTGATCAGAGAGACCTGGCTTAACAACCATCTCCATACCTCAATGGCTTTGTGACATTCTGAGCCTCGATCATCCCATCTGTATAAGTGAGTAATAATTGCTACCTCCTGGGGTTGTTATGGGCATTAAGTGAGGTAAAGAAGGGATAGCATGTGAAATGTCCATTCTGTGCTTCTCTCCACTATGGTGCTGAAATCAAAACCTCAGACTTTGTTTGAGAGAGCCAGTTACCTTGTTATATCCCAGTGGTTTTCAAATTGCATTTCCTGGGGCCTCAGGACCCTGCAGTCACGAATCAGAGGCTGAGGGAAAGGGAGAGAAGAAGGGGAAGGAAAAAGCTTAGCAGATAGGATTGGATTTTTCTACCCCAGGTCAGCTGGAGCAGCTCTGCTGTCATCTGTTTGAGAAGTTGGGGGGATGGCATTTGCAAAAAAGAATTCTGCTTCTAAAAAGGGCTTGAACCACTCTTCTATTCTATAACCACAGAGTGTTGCCCAACATGCCAGCCAGATGTTGTTTAAAAGGGAGGACAAATGAGAACATATCCATGCTAATTGGTTAGACCTTTCTGAAAACCTCTCCAGAAAAATGCCCTACACTTCAGTACAAGGACACTGTAAGAGTCAACCAGAAATGAATAAAGCAGTTCCTTTTTTAAAAAGTTTTTCTCAAGTATCAATTGCTTCTGAGGGACATCTACCGTTCTATTTCTTTTATGAACTGAAATATAGCAAGATAAAATTTTAGAGGAAAATCTTTATGATTGCATTGCTTTAATATGGCAACAATGAAACCCCATTAAAAAACATGTCACAGTGCACCTCTGTTGTTTTTGTCTGCCAAGCAAGCCTTTGCCCATCTCTGGCACCAGCATCTCATTTTTCCTTTGTGGAGCCATCCCTTTCCCACTTTCGGTCATGGGGGGCACATTTAATTTCAAGAATGCACATCTGACCCAGTCCTTGTCACACACTCCATCCCCATGGCCAGGGTGATTGTCTAGCCCAGTGGTCGGCAAATTCATTCATCAAAAGCACCAAATATCAACAGTACAACGATTGAAATTTCTTTTGAGAGCCAAATTTTTACAACTTAAACTTCTTCTAACGCCACTTCTTCAAAATAGACTCGCCCAGGCCCTGGTATTTTGTGGAAGAGCCACACTCAAGGGGCCAAAGAGCCACAGTTTGCCGACCATGGGTCTAGGGAAGGGCATCACACAAGCCGGGCCAGTAAGAGCACAACCTGGGGCTTTTGTTGAAACTAATGGGAAAGTGAAGCGCTTTTTTCTATTGGATTTGAATTTGGAGCTGCTGGGGGCTACCATGGTTGGCAGGCCTGCTTGAGAACACAAAGAAAGCACAGGAGCCCGGCCAACATAGCTCAGTGGCTGAGCATCGACCTGTGAACCAGAGGGTCACAGATCGATTCCTGGTCAGGGCATATGCCTGGGTTGTGGGCTCAGTCCCCAGTGTGGGGCATGCAGGAGACAGCCAATCAATGATTCTCTCCCATCATTTATATTTCTATCTCTCTCCCCCTCTCTTTTCCTCTCTGAAATAAATAAAAATATATTTAAAAACCAAGCAAGCGCAGGAAAAGAGCAGAGAAATAAAAAAAGGCCGGATCCTGAATACATTTCAGCTTCTGGATTTAGCTATGCCTGAAACAAGACCCAGTGGTGCATGTTTCAGTCACTGGGACAATAAATTATTTCCCCCCTTAGAGATTTTCTTCATCTGCCACCAAACAAGTCCTATTCAACATTCAAGGAGATCAAAGCATAATCATGTCAGTGCATTTGCCTTCAAAGCTGTCACTTTGGGAAGCAACACTTATTCCAAACTATGTTTTAAACCTTCACATTGAGATGACCCTTAGTATCAGTTCAACAATAAAATCTATCCTTCCTTTACATCTTTGCAAGTGAAGACAAAGGGATTGTGTTGGATCACTTAGTTTGTTTACCAGACTTAATTCTGATACACCATATTGAAACTCACTCTACCCTCAGAGGATGGAGACTGACTGACTGGGATGGCAGCTTAGAATGAAGTGCAGTCACATCTGTAAATTGGCATTTAGCTTTTCAAGGTGAATGAGAGAAAATTAATTTGCATAGATGTACTATGAAATATCAACCTCATTATCTTTGGTCTTACCTCAAAAATAATAAGCAGTGCTTGTTCCCCTGGCCTCTATTGCTCAGTGAACCATATGGACCTCATCTCCCTCTGGTCTTGATAAGAGAACTCATATTCCCATTTCACAAGCAAATCAAGGCCAACTTAAGTTCAGAATAAAGGTTTTTATAAAGCCATGGATGTATTAAGATCCAGAATACTATATGGAATCACTCAACAAAGAGACCACCAGAAGTCAGGGCCAGACCATGGATGATCTTGAGATCAGGGCAGGCACAGAAGGGGCCAACAGGAAGCAAGATGAGGAACAGAGGAGGGGACAATACTCAGAGGAAGGGGCTGAGATCAGTTAAGATCAAAGGAGACACCTAGCATAGTCTGTGTTCCCTGCAGGGTCCTTGTCAGTGTGTGCATGACCTCAGCAGAGAGCCAGGAGGAACCCCAAGGCTCCTGGCTTCCAAGCTCTGCCCAAGAAGATGTGTCTCACTCTGGGGAGAGGTTTTCTGTATCCAAGCTATTTAATCCTCCCCAGCAGTTGGGCAGGCTCCGGAGATGATGATGATGATAATAATAATAATAATAATAATAATAATAATAAAAGAAGGTAACAGAATGGGTCTGCAAAGCCTTTAATACACAGCATTAAAAGGTAATGGAAAAATCGATGGAACTGTTCAACAGGGTCACCCCAACTGTCAGCAGTGCTGTCATTAGTGGGACAGTTGGTGTTCCAGCCATGGCAAAGCTGCAGGCCAGGCACCATCATCAGGGCCTAGCTTGACCTCTTCGGAGCTCAGATGGCTTCATGGACTCTTGGACTTCTTACTAGAAACAGAACACTAGGGGATGGCCTTTTCTTTCATGGGCACACCCCACTCTTTCACCGGAGCCAAGTGACTTTATAATAGCTGCCATTTATTGATCACTTTCTATGGCCAGGCTCTAGGCTAAGAGCTTTCTGAGTTGTTGCATTTAATCCTTACAATCCTCTATAAATTAGCTACTCTCACCATAGTTTCCATTTCACATGCCAGTACAGTAAGGTCCAGAGAGACACATGTGCCTTTGGTCCTTTGCTAGGAGAGAGGATGGGTGGATTAGCACAGAACACAGGATATGAGAGCTGGGAAGGGTTCACAGAATATCTGACCTGACCCCTCGGGACAGAGAAGTGGAGTTGTCTTACTTGCCCAGGGTCACACAGCTGCTCAGTAGAAAATGTACAATTACAAAGCAGGTGTCCTACCTTTTAGTCCTGTTGTTCTTTATCCCCATATATCAGCTGATATTTCCATCCACAAAGCACACACTCCGCTGGCTTTGGACTTTGGAGTCATTCATTGTAATTAAAGACATGGTCATTTAGGAATTGTTTCAATTCAATGCGAAGTTACTAAAGCCACTCTGTGTTCTGGGGGGAAGGATGTCGGAGAGCAAGAAGGTCTGCTTAAACATCAACAGCATCTGGCTGGGGAGAGAAAAATATACAGACCTGAAACAACCTTAGAATAATTCTAAGACGACAAATAAACACGAGGCATGTTTATTTGTGATGCCAACCACGCACGCTGAGTACTAGGGAATTAAAAGTAATGGAAAGTAAGCTCAGCCGGAGGAGGAGCTGTTGGGGCGGCGAAGAGTGTGGAACTGGGCTGGTGAAGGAAGGACTGAGATTAGAGAAAAGGAGGAGCGGGGGCTTATCTGATGACAGAAATCTCAGAACAAAGACCTAGTGGTTGGAAAGAACCTGGTACAAAATGCTGGACCTCCAGGAAAGGAGGTTTACTGCTGCCGAAGCTGGGAGACGGGGCAGGGGAGCTTAGGCTCAGTGTGGAAGGCAACGTTGAGCCAATAGAGATGGTTAAGTAAGGTAATGCAAGATGACAGCGGCGGATGTAGGAAGATGTATCTGACGCGGCCATCCTAGAATATTGGAAAGTTGGAGGACTGAATTCTATCTAGACAGGTAATGAAGGGAGTCTTCCAGGCATGAAGTGGTGGAGGTAGCGGAGGCTGGTGTGTGGGTCAGGAAATAAACAGGAGGTGAAACACAGAGAGGCTGCCGGGAAGGGGTTCCTGGGGTTGGGCGTAAGGGCTGAAGGAGAGAGGGCGTCAAGTGGAACTCACCCGTTACAGGCTGAGAGTCAGGGGGAAATGATGGCAAACTGGGTAGTGAGGATTTAGTTCAGGGTGCAGGGGAGATGGGGGAGGAGAGCCCTCAGGCCAAACCGAAGGCCAAGGGAAAGGGAGAGAACTGGGGAAGCAGGTTTTTCTTCCTGGGGACTTCTCCTGGGAAAAGAAATATCCAGAAAGGACATTTCCCAAGTGTTTCCTCTCCTTTGACATATGTCCAGCGTGCTTGTTTTGTGAGCAGTATGGAGAAGTAGAGGGGGGATGGGCCCCAGGATTGTCAGCTCTGGCCTGGGACCCTGCTCTGCCTTCACCAGCCTGGAGCCAGGGGCAAGTCACTGAATGTCAGGACAGGGAATAATGAGACCCGCCTTACGGTGTGGCAGGGGGTTAGGTAAGAGGTATGCAAAGCGCTCACCGGAATGCTCTACACACACATGCTCCATAGATGACAAAACCAGCTTTAACGCACCACACCATTCAAGTCCCAAACCACAGAAATGGCTCAGGACTCCAGCAGATGGTTGAAAACAGGCGGAAGTGGAGGAAAGACTCTTGGATGGGATGAGCAGGAGCGTCTGGGGCAGCAACTTGTGGGAGCTCTCCCCTGTGTTTCTCAGGGCGGCTGACAGCCTCCTGCCTGGGTCTCCCAGGGAAACCGCAATGCTCCGGCCCTTTGCAGACCAGGAGAGCCAGGGTGAGGGGCTACGCGTGGAGCTGTGTTTTTAATAAGCTCCACAGGTGATTGAAAGTAAACTGAAGTCTGAGAATCACATTTTATCTGCTGATACGAATCTCCTTGGTAAGGTCTCCGGCCTACGTGATCACCACCCAGGTAATGGGGATCTCACTCCCCCACTGGCCCGCCCATCTCTTTGGAGCGAGTTTCCTGTTAATAAGGTTCCTCCCAGCCTCACGACCCTCTCAGAGAAATGAGAAGGCTGGGAGGGAGGAGAAGGGACGTGGAATCTGACAGCAGGGAGAAAAGAGAGAGACTGAGGAAATGAGAAAGGATGGGAGCTGGGGTGGAGTGGGGGTGGGGGGTAGAGGGCGGCGTGCCACCGGGGCAAGGAGAAGGGAGCAGCCGGAGCTAGCTCCCTCCATGGTGCAGCCGTGCTGGGTTATTAAAGGGAAGAAGAATGAGCCTCTATCTCTGCAGAGCAGGGCCAAGAGTCATCAGCAGACGTTATTAAAATCCTTTCCTCATCAGTGAAAGTCACTTATCGCTCTTCATCAGCAAAGCTCTCTCTTATTTTTGGAAAGGAAAATCAACTTAACAGGTAGGGACTGTCCTTTCACACCTCCCAGGAAAGAGACCAAGGTTGTCTCCTGGCAGCCCCCAAACTAATGTGGAGCTCAGAGAGCACCCCCAGAATGGCAGGAGAGGGGCCCTAGGCGTCTAGGTCCTGTATTCCCAAGGGAGACTTCTCCCCTGCTGCAGAGGCTGTGTGGGCAGCAGCAACAGCAGCACCCAGGGGTCCAGGTACAGTGATGACTACCTGCTGCAGGGGGACCCTGCCTCCCTCAGCAAGAAATCATTGAGAAGGAGCACCCCAGCGTGGCTGCAGGGACTGGGCCTGATCTGAGGGGCTGCCTCCTCCCAGGCCTCCCTGCACTGACTCTCACTGCTTCCTCTGTCTTCCGTCCCATCGGAGGCCTCTCTCCTGGACACGTCACTCCCTTGCTGACAAGAGCTCAGAAATTGCTCACTGTGACAGGAATCCATCCATACACCTGAGCCCAGGCCCTTAGCTCAAGGCTTTTCCCAGAATGGTCCCCAAGGAGCCCTCCAGCCTTCTTACCCACCTGGCCCTGCCAGGCTGCAGGCAAGCAGCCCCCCCTCACTATTCTTTCCCAAGCCCACACTGCCCTTGCAGGCCTCCCTGTTTTTGCTTAAGGCGGTTGCTCTGCCTGTAACGCCTTTCTCCCTCCTCTCTACCAGGTGATCTGCTTAATGGCCCAGCTCAAATGTCCCTTCCTCTGGGAAGCCCTCCGTGACCTCTCCAAGCAGAACTAATTATTTCCTCTTCCAGGCTCCCATATAGCACGCCTGCTACTGTTTTACCAGTTAACACATTATATTCCAGTTGATGGCAATCCCTTGTTTTTATATGTCTCTCCTCATTACAGGGATTTCTGGCAGGAAGCACAGGGAGGGGCTGTATCTTGCTTCTTCATTCCTTCCACAGAATTGGGCAGAATTCTTTATAAGCATGTATTGAGGATGGCTCCTCCAGCCCTCTTAAGGTCCTACCTATGCATTATTCCATGTCATCTGCCAGATGATTAAGCTGTTTCACAGGTGAGGAAATGGAGGCTTGGGGAAGAAAACTGACCTGTCCAAGGACCTATGGCTAGTCTATAGCAGAGCAGGAATTAGAAACGAGGGCTGTCTGAGCTTCATAAAGGTTTGTTAAAGGACTGAGTGAACCCCACCCACCTCACCTCAGGTGCCAGCAGCCCCTTGGATAGACTGGCAGAGGGACCTGGAATGCTGTCTAGCTCCTGAGCCAGGTCCCATTGATCCATCTCCGTCCCCATGTCTGTGAGCTCAGACTTCCTCTGCTTCCAGGGCATCTGGAAGCCCTTTGCCTATTTTCTTGCTCTGAAGTCCTTTGTCTATTTTCTTCCCAACAAGGTAAGGCTCTAGAGAAAGGTCATTAGCCCCCAACTCTCAACCATGCGCATTCTCCCCAACCCAGCAATCCTTTCAGCCACCCCCACCCCAACCCCCTTCCCAATCCCCTCCTCAATCTCTGCAGTGTAGTCAGTATTTCAGCTTCTCTCCTCTCCAGCATCCCATTCCCAGTGTTTTCCCGGCCTCCAACTGAGCCTGGAAAACACGCACAGCAGAGTGTCTTGCTTCAGATAGCTCTGGAGGGGGTCGGAGCTCTGAGCAGTGGCCACAGTGTCCTCCTTCACTGGGGCATTTGGGCATAGCTCCTCTCTTCTTATTCCCTAGTCTCCTAGACCAACTCTAACATTACAATTTTGTAAGTTTTCTGAGAATAGCAGCTGAGTTTTCCCCATCTCTACAGGTCCCACAGTCCTTAGTCCAGAGCTGTGCCCTGCGTGATACCCAGTAAGTGGTGAGTGAATGACTTCGTGGAAAGCACTAAGAACATTGCAGGAATACATTCTCAAGCACACCACTCTCCATCTTAATATATCCTATCCTGCCTCAATCTGCTTGTTGTTCCCTCTGGTTCTAGAAAGGATGATGTCTCTTTTCCTCTGTAAACCTGACCCCTCCATCATTACTGCGCCCACCTCGTTGGGCTGCACCTCTCCAGCTGCTTGAGGGCAGGCCAACAGCTCTGACGTTCCCCACCCCCCATGTGTTTCTCGGGCTCTGGCACACTGAATGGACCCTGCTTTAAAAGACCAACAGAATTTATGTCGTTTCTATACTTAGTTAGCAAAAGGTAACTGCAAATCAATCATATGCTAGGACCTGCAATAGAGAGGAAATATGGTTCAGAGCCATCTGGTGGGGGTGCAAATCACATTGTTTTGTTCACTGTTGGTTCTCTAGTGCCTAGAACCATGCTTGGTACTTGATAGGCACACAATAAGTATTTGTGTGGTGAATGAATGAATGAATGAATGGCCTTTGTGTTGACTGTACTGTCTACTCATTCCAAATATATTTACCTAATATTACTATCCTTCAACCTCTTTTACTCCTGGGACCTCTCTCCATCCCCTCCCTCAACCACCACTCAGTTATTTCTCATCCTTTCGTCCTCAATTCTGTAACACCCCTTTGGGCACCAAAGCTCCCACTCCTTCATTCCCATTAGCACAACCTTTCACCTCCCCCTTCCACCCCCGATCACCCAGTCTTCAGCCTTTCCTCCTCCCAGTTTCCTTAGTCTTCTGATCTGTTCCGTGTTTACTCACCTCCTTACAATGCACCATCATGAAGCATTTCAGCGAAGAAGTTGGTCATCTCTGAGTGACCTCTGCCTCCTGACACACCACCTTAGTAGTCTTTGGCTCAGAATGTTCCAACTCACTTTTTTTTTCTTGCTGCAAAGAGAGATTTTCCAAGAGCCCTGCAGATCAACCTCATTACAAATGCATGCTTACTTGCTTCAGCTGTTTGGCAACTCTTTAAAAAATGTGTATTTAAACAATTTTCTAAAGGGAAAAAAAAATCTCTTCACCTTCTCACACCAACTGTTTACATAATTCAGTGACCTTTTATGAACCCCATCATTGTAAAAACATCATTTTTCAAGGTAGAAATCAACTTATCCATCCTATTTCATACTCTACCTTGTTCACCTAACATTTTTCTGTATGCACTTTCTCATGTATTGACAGAAAACTCATATTTATCATTTGAAATGCTTATATAGTATTCCATCACATTAATGTTCCATAGTTTGCTTAACCATTGCCCAATTGTGGAGCATTTGGGTGGTTTCCAGGATTTTCTTATTATGAACAGGGCAGCAATACACATCTTTTTACAAATAGCTCCTATTTCCTTTTCAGTTATTTCCGTGGTATATATTCCCAGAAGAGGGATTATTGGGTCAAAGGCTAGAAACACTTTTATGGCGTTTGTTGCAAGGTGTCAGACTGTTCTCCAGAAAGACTGTACTAATTTGTAGTTTTCCAGTCTCTTTACTTATGTTCTGTACTCTCTGAATTAATTCCTCCAGCAGTTGTTCCAAATCTTCTGGGCCTTCGGGGGTACCCAGCCACCCTCACCCTGCAGAGGTGATTTTACTGAGAAAGTTACAGGCACCAGTCCCTGAGTTTCTTCAACTTCCTTCCACATCAACATGTCTATCTTCACCCTGGCTCCCCCTGAGGCTGATCTCTGATGCAGAGGCATCCAATTTTCTTTCCAAACAAACCTCTCTGCCTACGTATTTGACCTCATTCTCTTCTGTCTCTTCAAAACCATGCTGCATTAGTTATTCCACTCTTTTACGTCATCCATCTCTCCCCTTTCTCCTGCTCTTTCTCCACAACCTGCAAATATCCTCAAGTCTCTCTTTTCCTAAGAGCAATAAGCAATTTTCCCTTCTACTCCTGAACTGCTCTCTTTCCCCATCACCATCCATCTTCCTGAAAGAATTGTCTAAACGACGTCTTCTCATTTTGCAGTTCCTTCTCAGTCTTTGGCTCTTTCTTTAATGACCAACACTCAACTAAAGCAGTCACCTCAAGGCCACTGATAATTTCCTTAAATCACCCGAACAAATGACCTTTTATCAGTCATTGTCCCCACCATCTTGTTGGCTATTGTATCCTCATTGAAACTTTCTCCTATCTGGGGTTCTACTGGCAGTGCAATTTTCTTAGAGTCCCTATCCTACCAATGTTGTAGCTCTAGAAGAATCTGTTCCTGGACCTTTTAATGAACTTTAAATTATCACTATCTCCCATTGTATAACAGACAGTGGAGTTGGGTAAAATTGATCCCACTTCCAGCTCTGACTGACCTAGACCCATTAATATAAACCCATTCCTCCTGTCACAGTGATGGTTCAGGTGAAAGCAGACCAGAGCAATCAACATGTGATATTTACATGTGACCTATGGTGACCCAATTAGGGCAAAGCTCATAGTTGAGAGAAGCCAGTTCTTTCTCTTTTCTCAAGTATAAATGATAAAACATATAAACCTCATTGCTGTTGGCCACCATATTATAACCTTGAGGGAATTTAGTATGAAGATGATGTCAAAATATAGAACAGAGCATAGAGAACTGAAGCATCATGGATCCAGATCCCTGATCAAACTATGCCTGAAGCCCTCTCCACTGGGTTTTTCATTTCTCTATGAAAAATAGAGTCAATAAATTTCTTAGATTATTTAAATCATTAAGTGTAGGTCTTTTCTATTATTTACAATTAAAACATATAACTATTTTAACCTTGTTCACTGTTCTCCCTTTATACTCTCATTGTATAATATTATTGCTTTCACCCATTCCAGTAGCTTCTATGATCACATCTATGTAGCTGATTCCTCTACACCCCTAGTTTATACCTGTCTCCTCACCTCCAAATCCAGCAATGCTAGTTCATTATTGAGTGGCTGTATGTGGTCTATGAAGCTTTAATCTTAGCACTTAACACCAAAATTTTTACCACCACCACCAATCAACCTTACTTCCCTAATTCCCCATATTCGATTAGTCAGTTGCTCAAGTTTGACATTTTAGAGTCATATACCTACTTTTCTTTACATTCTACAGCCAATCAGCTACTGTGAATTCATAATTTTGCCTGCGGCTGCAGCCCAACCTTCATTAGTTCTCTCTCAAGTTGATTTATCTTCTAATTGGTCTTCTTACCTCTTAGGTATCTCAACTTTTGACCTTCCTATACAATATTGTTATCAGAAATATATTCCTAAAACACCAAAGCAAGCAAACTAAGGATTTCTCAATATATTTCAGATTGAATCCCAACTTTTAATCCTAAATCTAAGTCCTCTATTGCAGGGTCTTTTCATGGTCTTCCTAGTTTTATAATCCCATTACTCTCTCATTGGTGCACAGAGTATAGGACCTTGAAAATAGTAGGTGCTCAATAAATACTCATTAAATTAGTATGAATCAAGGGCAACCTTATGGAGACAAGATGATACAGGAAGATGCCTAGCAGTCTTATTTTTTTACCTGAATATTCACTAGAACCACTTTTTTCTTTTTTATATTCCAACTAGGGATTTATCAAGTTTACAAATATTTATTTAGTGCTAACTTAGTACAAGTTAACACTGGAATCTGAAAGAAACTTGCTTTGAAATCCTGTACCGCGGTGACTCAGAATTATGGTTTGCAGAGTGTGACCCATATAGATGTTCCTGGAAGCCAAGGGCTAATCTTCCTTTCTACAGTGTTAATATTTAGGACAAACTTTGAGCTGTATAGCTATTAAGGCTAGTGGGGTGTGGGGGAGAAGCATGGACTAAGAGTCCATAGACCCAAGTTCTGCACTTGGATCTTACACTAATTAGCTGTGTGACCTTGAAAAGTCTTTTAACCTTCCTGGGATTCTATTGCTTCTTTACCTGTGAAGTAACCCAGTTAGGTTGCAGTATTTCTCAAAATACAGCCCTCAGAATGCTTGCAACAGGTTCACCAAAGTGATTTTTAATAACGCAACTTCCCCGGACTCAAGCCAGTGCTATTGGAAATGAATCTTTGGGGTTAGGGCCTAGGAGTCTGCATTTGAGCAAGCTCCCCCGGTGATTCTTATTCCCACTCAAGTTAGAACCTCTAGAATTTTAAATTACAAGGTTCCTCTGTTCTAAAATGTGGGGGTTACTGGATTAAGAAACAATTTTAGTGTTTTGCAGTGATAAGTAGGATGGACGAGTGAGTAATCAAAGTGTCTATGTAGGGAGAGAGCGGTTAGAGAACCCCTATTCCAGGGCCTGCTACCTAGGCCACAGCCAAGGACTATGCTGCAGCGGCTCTCCTGTCTGCTTGCTTGCCTCCTTTCTTATCCCTGCCTTCCTCTTTCCCTTTCCTTTCTCCCTTCCCCTTCTTTTCATTCTTCCCTTCCCTTCTCTTACCTTGTTTTCTTTTCAAATCCTTTCCTTCCTTGTTTCCTTCCTTCCTTCATTCCTTCCTTCCTTCCCTCCTTCCTTCTTCCTCCTTTACTTCCTCATTCTTTCCAAAATCCCTTCGGTACCTGGGTAAGTACATCATTAACAGTACATTCATTTGCACTTACCTAATATGCTTTTTAAAAGATGAAGTCTTTCTGGCTCCCTCCATCAGATGTGAGCATTTCCTGATCAGAACTCTCAGAGCACTTTGAACTTCTCTTAAGCCATTAATCATACTTTGCCACGTAGCATTTCTAGGTCTAGTCTACTGTATACCTGTGAGGAAGAAGACTATTCATGTTTATTACCCCCTCCCCTTTACAGTGCCTAGCATAGTGCTTTGTACATGTTAATAATAATATATTTTACATTTATGTAGTATATACTGGCTTAATAATTATTTTTACAGTCGTTGGTGAATAGCAGACACTAAATAAGAATATGCTGAATGGATGAAGGAGCAAGTTCCTCTATTTTCCTTATCTTATTCTTGAGCTTGTCTTAGCTCCTTCCCAGAGGCAGGATTGTACAGTGGCACGTTCCCCTGACCTTGGAGCCAGAGGCTGGAGTTTGAAATCTTGTTCTCCCTCCTAATAGCTGGGTGGTCTGGACAAGTTGTTTACCCTCTCTGAACTGTGACTTTATCTATGAAATACACATACTAATGCCTTATTCTCGTGGTGGGTGATAATTAACTGCAATTACGTGTGAAAACAGGTGGCACACAGCAGATAATTTAAAAATACTAGTTAAATGAAAGTCTCCCCTTCCCCCAACCCTTTACCTTCACTACACTGTCCCTCAGGACAAACACTGGCTTTTCAAATTGGTTCTCTCCAGATTTGTATGCTGTGTCTTGGTGCAGTGCATACAAAGACGTGCAGAATACATTTTGTGGCCTCTTAAAAATAGTCAATGTCATAAGGTGAAACACACATGGAGAACACTCAAACTGAAATGAACAGACTGCATTTCTCAGGATTCTTTGTTGTGAGGCCCATAAAACCAATTCAAATAAGTTTAAGGAGAGAAAAATTTATTGACTCCTATAATTGGGAAGTTCTAAAGCGGGTTTGGCTTTAAGCACAGCTGCATCCAGAGGTTAAAATACAGAAGCCAGGATGCTGTCTCTTTTTCTGCACTTCTGGGCCCTGCCTCGATGGCTCTGGTCTCTGGCAGGACCCTTCCAGTAGGTGGGAAGAGTGACTACTGGCTTGCAAACCAAAAGGGAGAGAGGCCCTTTTAATCTTTGTGTGCACAGGCAAATGTCAGCAGGATTCTCATGGACTCTGCTTGGGTCTTGTACTCACATATGGACAGGTCTTTGGGTCCAAAGTTCAAGGCCAGCCTGGGTCACATGCCCATCCCTGTGGCCTGTGGGAGAGAGGTTAGAGGACACAGTGGTTAATAGCCCTCAGAGCACAGGAATGACAGAGAAGTAGCTCCTCAAAAAGAAGGGGTGTCGGTAGACAAACCCAACTTGTTCAGTGCACAAGTAGAAAATGTACCATTTCCCGTAAGATGCTTCATGCTTAAAACTGCCTACTTTGTATTATTTAAAGGGGCCAACTTCATTTACTCATTAATTTATTCATTCACTGTTATGGGAAAAACAAAACCATTTTGAGTGTGATCTAAGCCTCTGGCCCAGTGCCAAGGGTTAGGGTAAAGTAGTGTCTGTGACAAGGACGAACATGGCTTCCTCTCCTGGAGCTTCCAGTCCAACGACAGATCTCATACCTCTTACCGCACGCACTGCTGCGGCTCCTACAGTAAATATTCCTCTCGCTGCGTGAACTGCTGCGGCTCCTAAATATTCTGCATGAAGTGTGATCCTTGACTTCCAGGAACCATTTCCAAAAATATTGGCTGTGGAGTCTGACCTGGGCGGACTATCACCCATTTAGCACAATCCGTGTGTTGGCTGAATGGGCCTTTCCTGTTGGAGATCAGAGACTCCAAGATGGTGCCATGGAAAGCATGCAAGGCCATCTCCCAACAGAAGCCTGTGCTCGGTTCTGGAGCAGTAGTTCTCAACCTTTCTAATGCCGCAACCCTTTAATACAGTTCCTCATGTTGTGGTGACCCCAACCATACTTCATAACTGTAATTTTGCTATTGTTATGAATTATAATGTAAATACCTGTGTTTTCCGATGGTCTTAGGCGACCCCTGTGAAAGTGTCATTTGACCCCCAAAGGGGTCGCGACCCTTAGGTTGAGAACCACTGTTCTGGAGGGTGGCACAAGTGGGAGATGGGTGGATTTTGTTTTGTTTTAGTAAAAAATTGTTTAGGTGTGATGAAGTACAGAAAGCATAACAGTTAGCATGTTAGCCATTTTTAAGTCTGTGGTTCAGTAGTGTTTAGTGCATGCACATTGTGTAACCAATCTCCAAAACTTTTTTATCTTGCAAAACTGAAACTCTGTACCCATCACACAGCTCTCCCTTCTCTCCTTCCCCTGCCCCTAGCAACCACTATTCAGCTTTCTGTCTCTATGGATTGGACTACTCTACGTATCTCATGTAAGTGGAAGATAGAGTATTTGACTGGCTTATTTAATTAATTACTTTATTTTTTCAAATATATTTTTTATTGATTTCGGAGAGGAAGAGAGGGATAGAAAAATCAATGATGAGAGAGAATCATTGATCGGCTACCTCCTGCATGCCCCTTACTGGGGATCGATCCTGAAACCTGGGCATGTGCCCTTGACTAGAATCCAACCCAGAATCTTTCAGTCCACAGGCCAAAGCTCTATCCACTAAGCCAAACCGGCTAGGGCAACTGGCTTATTTAATTTAGCATAATGTCCTCAAGGTTTATCCCTGTTACAGCCTGGGTCTGAATGTCCTTCTTAGAGGCGTACCATTGTCTGTATACACCACATCACGTTCACCCACTTACCCAGCGATGGACACTTGGGTTGCTTCCACTTGTTGGCTCTTGTGACTAACGCTGCTGTGAACATGGTGGGGAAATCGGTTTTGATGGTAGGAGCCTGGGTGTTCGGGAGCTTAGCAGAATTCACATAAAGTAGGACCTAGGTAGGTCCTGGAGCAAACCTGTGTTCTCAAGAGTAGCGTAAGGCTTGGGTGCCCTCCTCTGAGATAGGCTGGGGTTAGAGGGAGGGAGGGTGTCCTGGGACAGAGGAAGTGTCTCCATATTTCAGGGAGAGGGTCCAGAAGGAAGAGGAATGCCAAACTTCATCATCCTCACAATTTGTTCAGCCCTGGCACTGATTTCACACTTTGTTGACCACTCTTCGGAACTCTTGTCAGGGTCACGAGAGATGACCCCCGAACTCTAGTATTGTACTGATTACTTGAGGAGAGATCTTTGCTCAGTGCTCAAGACCCACCTCCTTCCTCTGCTGAGCCTTCCATCAAAGCTCTCCCAGCAGCTGCTGGCCACCCAGGCTGCCCCGCCCCCACCCCAAAAGAGCTCTAGCTCCCTCCTCTGCCATGCCCCAGCCCCAATTACACTCTTTTTTATTTTTGCCAAAATTGCCTGTATCAGCGTCAGTAACTTATCTGTTTATTTGTTGTCTACGCCAGACTGAGGTTTGGAGTCAGCCTGATGCTGAGTGCCTAGCGCTGTTCCTGGCACTGAAGAGGTTCAATGTGGCTTTGTTGGAAGGTAGAAAAGGAGGGTTGCGCTGATTAAAGGAGGGGTCCTCAGGGATACCCAGCATCAGTAGCCTGTTAGCTAGAGGCTGAGCCAAATAGAAGAAGAGTTTCCAGGGGTCTTTGAAATGGCTGCCAAAGACAAGGGAATTGCTTGTTGGAACTGGGCGACCCAGGAGCAGGTTTCAAGGTGCAGTGGATCAATACTGCTCCTTCCCAGGAAACGAATGGAATCGATGCCAGCTGCCCCAGCTCTCTGAGCAGATCTGAAAGCCACGAGCTCATGGATGGCCGTTCCATGTTGATTTTGTATACTGCAGCAATGTGTCCCTGCTTGGGAAACGGGAAGACACTCTATTGTATTTCATACCTGCAATTGTACCTGGGCCACTGAAGGCCTCATCGCTAAGTACACAGCAGCAGAAGAAATGCAATTGAAGGATTGAGAGGGTTCTGAGATATTGGGGCTGACTTTCTTGCTGCCATTCCCTGGTCCTCTACCCACAGCAGACATTGCCCATTGGCATCCACACGCTGGCTTGCCGAGCAACCATGCAGACTCAAAATGTTCTCATAGTGTTTCAGATACTGCCCCTGCCAAACATTCATGGCTGGGACTTAATGTAAAAGCTTTGCCTCTCCTGAGCTAATCCAATATACCGTATTCAGAGAAGGCTGCTTTCTATGGCTTTCTGGAGCCCATTCATCGTTGAATAGCTGGAATTGTTAAACCTCCAATTCAATGAAAACACATTGTTTTTCTAGTCAGGAAAGGGCGGGGCTAGGTGTTAAGAAGGTGTTTCCTTAAGCAGGTCAGAAATCTGCTTGTCATTTCTCCCAGTGGTCCCCTAACTGCCTTCTGGACCGCACCTAATAAGGTTCTCCCTATGTCCTGTGACAGCTCATTCACTACCTGAAGATGGCTGTTGTGCCTCCAATACTGCCCCCCTCCCACCTTAGTCTTTCTTTTTTTCAGGGGAAATCTACGTGTTTTCAGCCATTTCTTAATAGTCTTTTGTTTGTAAACCCCTCAACTCTCTGGTTAGCCTCCTGTGGCCATGCCCCAATTTGTCTACATTCCTCTTCAATTGTATTGCCCCGAATGTGCACAGTACTTTATTTGTGATCTCCTCATTCAGAGGACAAGCCAACACAAAGGGACATGCAGGTGAGTCTTGGGAGGCGAGAAAGAGTTCACCAAGTTGACAAGGTGCATCCAGGTGCCTCTAGGCAGGGAGAACCTCTATGAAAGTGTGACCCTGGCTTTTTGGGGTAGAGCATGCAAACACTTGTATGGACTAAGTTCTGTTATTTTTTTCATGACTTGACATTATTCTTAGAATTATAAAAGTTGAGAGTTCCAAAGCTCCTTAAAAGGCACAAACATCCATCTGATGATTAAATTGCCAGCTACAGCATTCCTTGTGAAAGATCAGAGATCTCGTTATAATAATGGTCAAAGTTATTCTAGGCATTGTGTGTGCCAGTAGACCTGAGTTCTCCATTAGAGCCACCACGGTGGAGGGACAAAGACAAGCTCAGATTTCTGTTTCCTAGAAGACTACACTCTAGTGGGTGGAGGGTGCACAAAAAACGGTAAAACAAATGGTATAATAGATAATGGGCTAAATATTATGGAATTATAGGAAGAAAGGTAGTATTTCCAATGAAGAGAGCAGAGATGGCTTATCCTGTGTCTAGACAACATTCAGAGTTATCTCTCTAAAAACCAAAGCAGATCACTCTCCTGCTCAAAGCCTTACCAGCACACTCAGAAATAAACCCAAGATCCTTACAGTGACACCTAGGCACCTGGCCACCTCTCATGGTTAACATGAGCTCTAGCATTTTCTTTTATATATATATGTATATATGTATATTATATGTGTGTGTGTGTGTGTATATATATATATATATATATATATATATATACTAGAGTACTGGTGCACGAAATTCATGCATGGGAGAGGGGAGGGTCCCTCAGCCCAGCCTACACCCTCTCCAATTCGGGACCCCTTGGGGGATGTCTGACTGCCAGTTTTGTTGACATCCCTCTGGCAATTCAGGACCATTGGCTCCTAACCACTCACCTGCCTGCCTGCCTAATCGCCCCTAACCACTCTGCCAGCTTGCCTGATCGCCCCTAACCACCTCTGCTCAGCTCCCATCACCATGGCTTTGTCCAGAAGGAGGACTGGATGACTAGAAGATATCCAGTCAACCCAGTCTAATTAGCATATTACCCTTTTATTAGTATAGATATACTGTATATATACATATATATTGTATATATCAACACTAATAAGAGAAACATGCAAATTGACTGTACCTCTGCTACACCCACACGCCACACCCACCAGCCAATCAGGAGCAAATATGCAAATTAACCCAAACAAGATGAGAGTGAGCAAGAGGCTTGGGTTTCCCCCAACAATGGAGGAAGCCAAGCTTCCCACCCTCTCTGGCCAGCCCTGGTGTCCACTTAAGGCTACAAAGTTTCAATTATAGAAGATAAATAAATCCCCACTGAGCTGGAGAGAGCAGGAAGCTAGGCTTGCCCCCAACAATGGAGGAAGCCAAGCTTTCTGGCTGGCCCTGACCTCCACTCAAGACTATAAAGCTTCAATTATAGAAGATAAATAAATCCCAGATACCAGGGCCTCAGCTTGGGTCACCGGGGAGGGGGGAGGGCATGGCTGCCAGCCTGAAAACCACCACAGGCCCCTCGCCCAGGCTGTCCCATGCTCCAAGTGAACCCCCACCCTGATCAGGGACACTCTTCAGGGCAAAACAGCTGGTCCCCATCTGTGCACCAAGCTTCTATCCTATCTAATAGAAGAGTAATATGCAAATTGACTGTCATTCCAACACACAAGATGGCTGCCCCTCTGTGGGCACAAGATGGCCTCCACAAGATGGCCAGCAGGGGAAGGTATTTGGGAGGGACCAGGCCTGCAAAGGAGGGCAGTTGGGGGTGATCAGGCCAGCAGGGGAGGACAGATGGGAGGGATCAGGATTACAGGGGAGGGCAGTTGGGAGTGATCAAGCCTGCAGGGAAAGGCAGTTATGGGTGACCAGGTCGAGAGAGGAGGGAAGTTGGGAGTGACTGGGCCTGCAGGGAAGGGCAGTTGTGGAGGACCCAGGCCTGCAGGAAAGGGCAGTTAGGGTTTACCTGGCCTGCAAGGGAGGGCAGTTAGGGGCAATCAGACTGGCAAGGGAGTGGTTAGAGGGTGATCAGGCTAGCAGGCAGAAGCGGTTAGGGACAATCAGGAGGGCAGGCAGATGAGCAGTTGGGAGCCAGCAATCTTGGATTGTGAGAGGGATGTCCGATTCCCAGGATCAGGCCTAAATGGGCAGTGGGACATCCCTTGAGGGGTCCCAGATTGGAGAGTGCAGGCTGAACTGAGGGACACTCTTCACCCATGCACAAATTTCGTGCACTGGGCCTCTAGTGTGTGTGTGTATAAATTTGAGAGAGGAAGGAAGAAGTAGAAAGGGATAGAAACATCAATGATGAGAGAGAATCATTGATTGGGGCCTCCTGCATGCCCCCCACTAGGGACTGAGCCCACAACCCAGGCATGTGCCCTTGTCTGGAATTGAACCCGGGACCCTTCAGTCCACAGGCCGATGCTCTATCCACTGAGCCAAATTGGCTGGGGCTGTATTTTCCAGACCTCCTTGCTGTCCCTTCAACCTGCAGATTCCTACCTTAGGGCTTTTAGGCTGGGTGCATTTTCTCAGGCCTCCCATGGCTTGTTCCCTCACTTCATTCAGCCTCTGCTTAAATATCAGTTTTACAGAGAGACCTAAAATCTACCCCAGCCTTGGTTTGTCACTTGCTATCCTCCTAACCTGCCTTTTTTAGTAATATTTGTTACTGCCTGAAAATACCTTTATTTATTAATTGACAGTCTCCCGGGAGAATGGAAGCTCTATGCAGGCATGGGTTTCATCTGTTTTGTTCCTCTTGCATCCCCAGTGCCAAGAATAGGGCCCCTAGCACATAATAGATACCAAATAAACATTTGTGGACTGAATTGGTGAGTTAATCTTCTTGATAGCCTCTTCTAAAATTATAGCAGATATTAACATTTGGTGTACATGACTATATTTTATAGAAATAAGCCTAATCTCTTTGAAAATGAGGCCAAATGTGCTATTTCCTGCTTTTTGTGATTTCTCGAAGATTTTTTTACGGTGGGTCTGAGGTCTGCAAAGTCTTTCAGCTGTCTGGGGGATTTTCCACCTAGGTCTAGGGACCTAGACAAATTGCATGCACAGAGGACTTATATCCAGCATAGGTCAGCATTGAAAGCTAAAAGTGACATGTCCCCAGAATTGTCCTTGAATATCCTTAGCATGGCAGCAAATCACTGATTCTTAGTTGTGCGTCCAAGGAAATGGTTTGTTTGCATTAGGAGCCCCGGCAGTGTGAAAAATAAACATCTCTGAACACCCAACTCACTCTTAGCTGCCTAGCTGCTCTTCCTGTAGGGGGCGTTTGGAAACTGAGTCTAGTGAGTGCTGGAGCCAGACTAATTTTGAATCCTGGCTCCACCACTTACTAATTACAGGCAGTTACTCAATCTCTCTATGCACCAGTTTCTTCATCTGCAAAGTGGGATTATAATAGTACCTGCCTCATGGGGTTATATTGAGGACCAAATTTATACATTCATGAAGGTCTTTAGCACTTGGCACGTAAGTATTTGCATTACTATTACCAATGATTATCTCCCATGTCATGTTCACACTGGGGCATATGCTCAGTGGGTGGAAAGGCAGGCAGAATGCTGTAGGCTACTTAAATTGTAACTGCTTTCTCACTCTCTCTCACTCTCTTTGTTTCTCTTCCCAAATGCCAATGGTAGAATGTATGACCTCACTGTAAATTGCTGAGGTCCTTTCCTTCTGCTGGAAAGAATTCCAGCTATTCATCCTTCTATGATTGGCATACAATTTCTAGTTTGAACACCTTTGTAGGGATTGAAGAAGGTGTGAAAGCAAACATGGAATAGCTTGACCTCCTCGTCTGGGTACACATACATTGCCACAGCTTCCACAGACAGTGGGGTTAGCCCTTGCTTGAAGTTCTCCCCCAGACATCACTGTCAAGTCCCTTGGGTTGCTTTTAGCTTTTCCTGGAGCACTGGCTTCTCTAGCTTCAGCTTTTTTGGACACTGTTCTTACAGATTCATGTGCTTCCCTTTTTTCAGCACTGAGAAAGAAAAAAAGTCGGAAGAAAGGCAACACTGCAGAAAATTCATGAAATATAGCCAGCCAGATTTTTTTTTTTTAATGTGAAGAACAGAAAAGAGAGGAGGCCTGAGGAGTTGGCATGAGGAGAAAGGAGCATTTGTTGTTATATACGGCAGAAGCAGCTGTCCTGCCCGCAGTGATGAATTTCCCGAGGCCAGAGCTGCAGGAAACGTGCAGGGAGCAGCCGCCCAGCAGACTGCTGGGGTGGGCAGGCAACTTTTGACCACACCTGGAAAGTTCAGATATTAGAGGTATTGGTTTTTCTCCTAAGTCCTGGTTTCCTTAGTTCTGAGCTTATATGGAGAACAGTGAGGGAATCCTTCTAGAAGAACTCAGCAAGTGCCAAATAACATTACTATCATCCTTGGGCTCCATACTCCATTCATTCATTCATTCATTCATTCATTCAACAAATATTTACTGAGCTCTTACATTCCAGGTATGATGCAAAAAAACTGAGGGTAAAAAGGTGAGGTAGGCACAGTCTCTTCCCTAAGTTGCTTATGTCTAGTGAGAAGGAGAGGCACAAACAGATAACTCTCCTACAGCAGGGCAAGGGCAGTGTCTCAGGCGGGGGGCCTCAGGAGCAGTCCCCAGGCAGCAGCGATCCTAGGAGGTGCCAGGAGAGGGCTGAGAAGCTGAGACAGAAAAGAAGGAAAAGAAACCAAAACAGGGTGTGTTAATGAGCAGGTGATTGCTGTGTGCAGCTGGAGCTCGATCCCATTGGGGATTGCTCAGCGCATGTGCAGAAGCTGTCTCAGTTCTGTCTCATTGGAGGGTGAGAATCTGAGAATGGCCCACAAACCCCCACCTTCTGGCCTTTCCTGACATCTGGCTGAGCACATGCATGGCCATAGGCGGTAGAAAGCCATGGGTGTATAGGAAATGAGGGTGCCAAAGGATGTAGGCAGAGTACTGGCTGTGTCTATTACGTACACTCATAGGAACAAGCACAGAGCACTCTGGGGGCCTCCAGGGGGAGCTCCCAGCTCAACTTGGTTGGGTACAAGAAGCCTATCTGGAAGAGGTGACAGTTGAGCAATGTCCTATGGGATGCCTTACCCCAGGGATATTTAGCACTGGCAAAGCTGATGTCTGGCCACACTATGAAGATTTTGAACTGAGAGTTTGGCTCAAGTTAAATCAATTTCTACCTATCACCCTGCCTATATGGTTGTGGAGGTTGAGAGCAGGATAAGAATTCAAATGGCTGCCATCCTCACAGTGCTGTCTTCTGCAGAACTGAGAAATGAGAGAGGGAACAGCAAGCAGTGAGCTTATGTTGCTTTTTTTGTGAAAAAACAAAGCAAAACAAAACAAAAAACAAAAATAATGTTCAAGGGCTTTTCTGAGTTCATCCAAAACCTATCCCAGGCTTCTGTCTGTCTTTTGTGGGTTAGATGCTTCCTCAAACATCCTTCCTTCCAGAGCTGCCATCCATAGCCCTGCCCCAGCCCCCACATGCTCGCTGCACTCACTGCTCCTTCATCAGCACCACCTTCCAATTAGACCAAGGATGTGGCAATGGGGCTGCCCAGAATTGCTCTCCCCACCTTCAGCTTGTCCTGAGCAGAGTTCAGATTGCACATTTCCCGACACTCAGAGAGACCCATTAATATTTAGCATGTTACATTTCCAGAGCACTTTGCTAACACGAATTGATCTTTCCGGCACCCCCTTGTGAGGCAGCTCAGTACTGCTGGCCCTACTAGGGACCTCAGGCTTTGGAAAATAAGCTACTTAGGCAAGAGCCACTGCTGGCGAGTGATAGATCCAGATTAGAAGCAGTTGATGACACCAGTTGTCTGAGCCTCCAGACTGAACTCCAGAATGGCCCCACACTCTCTCCCTGGAATAAACCCAGCCATTCGAAGATTGAGATAGAATGGGTTTGTCATCTTTAAGTTTGGACCGTTTACAAACCAGTTTGCAATTTTTGGAAATGCTTGTTATGTACCTGGAACTGGGCACTTTACATAGAACGTATCCCTGAGTTATCACTATCCTTGCCCACCTGCTGTGATGTTGCCACTGTTATTGTTGAATGCATCAGAAAACCGAGGCACAGAAAGGTAAAGTATTCTTGCTTCAGGTTGCACAGCTAGTAATTAGAAGAGCTAGTAGGATTTAATCCCAAGCTATTCATAAGGGTGGGTAGAGGGATAAGGTCAAATAGAATTACTCTTTGTGATGTTCTTTCTATTCCCCGGTAATTAATGAGATGCTTTGCTAGACTATTTTTAGAGGTCAGGGAACTGGGGGGTGGGGCATGGAGAGGTGCTATCTCCAAAAGTGTTCTTGAGGAATGAGAGTGTAAACTAAAGTTATTGGTTATTTGATTTCCTCCGATTTCACCCTTGGCTCCCCATTCCCATCCCTGCTTTAAAGAACAGAGAGAGGACTAGTTCATCCAATAAATAAGTGTGGGGCCCATATGCCATGAATGGTGCTTGGTTATGACACTGGCCATGGTGGGGTAGAGGCATACAAACAGTTATGATTTGGTGGGAGCTCTATAACCAAAGATTATTGGGAGGAGGAGGCAGAAGTAACTTGTTAAGTGGGTATTTTGTGGAGGCTGCACATCCTGAGGCAGGTGTTAATGATGTCAATATCAGGGCACAGATGATGCCGTGTTGGAACCTAAGGTCCAGTTCTAGATACCTGACTGGTTCACTCAGAACTCAGCTGTGAGGTTCAAATTAGCAGAAGACGCTACACTATTTTAGAGTTCTCTCTCTAGGAGTCAAGTTGTTCTCAGATCATGATGACTATGGGCATATCATCATCAAGCCTTCCCTGCAAGCAGGCATGGTGGCATCTCATGACATCGAGAGATGGAAACTAGTGGGGGATATGTATGTGAGTGTGTGTGTGTGGTGGTAGTATGGTGGTGGAGTGTTGGCACAACTCACAGCTGCATAAGAACATTAGATGCTGTGATTTCACAATGCAGAGTCAACCAAAACAATAGCTGTGTCCATTCCCTCTTTAAGGTAGCTTCAACTAGAGTTGAGAGAGTTCTCTGGCTCCTAATTTAGGCTTGGGGGCCTGGAGTCATTGTTGCTCATGAGTTCTCTCTCCTGCTTTTTCTGAATTAAACTAGAGGCCTGGTGCATGAAATTCATGCACAGGGGCACGGTGACCCCCAGCCCAGCCTGCACTCTCTCCAACCTGGGACCTCTCCAAGGTTGCCCGTTTAGGTCCAATTCCTCTCACAATCCAGGACTGCTGGCTCCCAACTGCTCACCTCCTTGCCTTCCTTCCTGATTGCCCCTAATCACTCCTGCCTGCCAGCCTGATCACCCCCTAACCACTCTCCTGCCAGCTTGATTGATGCTAACTGCTCCCCTGAGAGCCTGATTGCCCCTAACTGCCCTCCCCTGAAGGCCAGGTCACCCTAACTTCCCTCCCCTGCAGGCCTGGGTACCCCCCAATTGCCTATCCCTGTAGGTCTGGTTGTCCCCAACTTTTCTCCTCTGCCAGCCTGGTCACCTCTAACTGTCCTCCCCTGCAGGCTTGATCGCCCCCAACTGCCCTCCTTTGCAGACCTGGTTCCTTCCAACTGCCCTCCCTACTGGCCATCTTGTGGTGGCAATCTTGTGCCCACATGGGGGCAGCCATCTGTGACCATATAGGGGCAGCCATCTTGTGTGTTTGAGTGACGGTCAATTTGCATATTACTCTTTTATTAGATAGGTAGAGGCCTGGTGCACGGGTGGTGGCTGGCTGATTTGCCCTGAAGGGTGTCCCCGATCAAGGTGGGGGTTCCCTTGGGGCATAGGGCAGCCTGGGCAAGGGGCCTGTGGTGGTTTGCAGGCCAGCCATGCCCCCCAGCATCCCAGTGGAGGCTCTGGTATCTATTTATTTTCTATAATTGAAACTTTATAGCCTTGAGTGGAGGCCAGGGCCAGCCAGGAAGCTTGGCTTTCTCCATTGCCGGGGGCAACCCAAGCCTCCTGCTCTCTCCAGCTCAGTGGCTGCTGCCATTTTTGCTGGGATTTATTTACCTTCTATGATTGAAACTTTGTAACCTTGAGTGGAGGCCAGGGCTGACCAGAACGGGCGGGAAGTTTGGCTTCCTCCATTGGCAGGGAAACCCAAGCCTCCTTCTCTCTACGTGGCCACAGGCATCTTGGTTGGGTTAATTTGCATACTCACTCCTGTTTGGCTGGTGGGTGTGGCTTGTGGGCATAGCAGAGGTATGGTCAATTTGCATGTTTCTCTTTTATTAATGTAGATGGGAGCCGTTCATTGATACCTTACCCTCTTATTGTCCTGAGAGAAGTCTTATAATTCCTCCAGTTGATGCTCAAGACCCATACAACTTGGATAGTAGCACTTTATGAGGGAAGGGTCCAAATACCCAAAAGCTCAATAAAATTTGGATGCTTCTGTACTTATTGGCTGAAAATCACAAAAGCAAAGAAATTTCAAGTGAGGAGGGACCCATCAGGACCCACATTTTCACAGGGCAGGCTCCATTAATCCCTCTCTCCTGGTAACATTTTCTCCTTCATCTTCCATGCCAACCGAGTAATTATGGTATCATATTGGGAGGCTATTAAAACTCTGAGGAGATTGTGAAATGTCCCCCCACAGGGTTTTTCTCTTATATATGCCTTGTTCAAACTGTCTACTTTGAAGCTAGGCTGAGAATCGTTGGACAGGTGACATGGAATCCCTAAGAGTCTGAGAACCAGATATCCTCCGTTAATTATCCCAGGACTCCAAAGGGTCACACTATTAAAACAGGTGAGCTGGCACGAGAGGTGGTATAATTTAGTGGCTGAGAGCTCAGACTCTAGAGCCAGACTGTTTTGTTTCAAATCTTAGGTTTGTCACTTATTAGCTGCATAGCCTGGGGCCTCGGTTTCCTCCAGTGTAAAATGATGGTAATAACAGATTGTACCTTGTACTGTTGTGCAAGGATTGACTCAGATGGAACAGGTAAAGAGCTTAGCACAGTTCCCAGTACACATTAAACACTTGTTAAATGTTAAGTGCTATTGTTTATTAAAGGGAGAATCTTTTCTTCCTCTAGGGCATTTCTTTCTCCTCCTTATGTCCTTGACCCCCATGGTTGGGAGTTCAAAGGCCAAACAGCTTGCACATGGGCATTATTCTTCCCCCTTGCCATTGCCTTAAACCAACATATCACCATTTTTATCCAAGAGTTAAGGTCCCTTTAAGCAGCCATTCCTTATTTAGTCTGTTTAAAAAAGAAAAGATCCTTTGGTTTCATGTTCCTTTATTGTATTTTGTAAGGGACTGAGCGCATATTGGATACTATGTAAATGTGAAATACTCTAACAATAGTAACTGAGACAGATGAGAAACTCAAGGAAGCAAAGTCACCATTTTGAATTTAGCGTTTTATTGATGGGCTGAGTGATTTGGGAGAGACAATGCGGCTCCAAAGCTAAAGAGCCCACAGGGATTCAGAGGGCAAAGATTTGAATTTCAGTCACAGCAGCAGGTCTGGTGTCCCTAGGCAGGCAGCTTCCTTTCCCTGGAACTCAAATTCTCCCCATGCATACTGGGCTTAATGCCACAAAACCATCTCTCAGGGATGTTAAGCCAGGGCTGCCATATGTGGTTGTGAACTGTACAAGAATGCCAGCTGCAGAAGCAAGTGGGGGCAAAATGCAGCCCAAGCTTCCTCATGGGTCTCTGCACCCTAGTGATGGGCCTGTCTATCTGGAGGAGGGGGCACTTTTGTCTCATTTGCATGAAGATACTATATGGGCTATAATAGAGACCCTGTATGAATGAAGCAAGGTGACAACGACAGAACACAGAGCTTAGCACACTGAATGGATACCTTCACTCAACACAGTTATTGAACACCTACTATGTGCCAGGCTTTATTCTAGAAGCTGCAGATATGGAGATGAACATAAACAATTTCTGCCCTTGGGTCCTCTTTCCTTCATCAGCCTATTCTCCCCTACATTTAATCAGCAGCCGGTCCTGTTGGCTCTGCAAAATATTTGTCAAAGCCACCCATTTTGTTTTAGCACCAGCACTTTGTGTCGTTATTTCTTACCTAGACTACTGCAGTGAATGGGCTCCCACTTCTACTCTGGTCCTCCAAACAAAAGCAAGAATGATTGAAATGTGGATCGGATAACACCATCCCTGTGGTTGCTCTAATTTAATCAGCAGTCCTCACCATTGCCTTAAGGTTGTGCACACCTGACTCCAATTACCTCGTCATCTGAATCACCTAATTCACACTCCTGCCATCTGTATTAAGGTTCCCCAGAGAAACCGAATCCATATATATATATAATAGATATGTGTATATCTATATATATATTTCCTAGATGATTGTTTTAATATATACACACACATACTACATATGCTTATCTAAATAAGATATATATCCTCTATATCCTATTATATATATACTAGTGGCCTGGTGCATGGATTTGTGCACATTGAAAGAAAATTAACTAGAAAAAATATTTTAATATCACTATTCGCCCTTTCTCTATAATAGAAGTGTCAACCAAATTCACAATAGACAATGATAGATGGAAACACACATGTGCGATTTGCCCCAGAAAGAGCTTTGTATGTATAGAATAAATTTGCTTAATTAGACCTGCTTTCTGATTTAGCTAAACTTTTTCCAACCCAGTGAAGCACCTCAACTTCTCTTTCAGGTAATTGTCAGCAACACAACAGTAAATATCATCATGAAGCAGATTATTATTATAGATCATGCAGGGAGAACAAAGGGTGAAATATTTAAATGTAGCAGTGTTTGACTATATTCTGTGCAGTGAGGAAACCTGAAGTCATTTTCAAGTTCCACCATTTCTTACTACTTTTCAGTTGGGTCAAATTTCTAAACTTTCTAAATCTGTTTTCTAGCTAATGAAAAAAAAAAAAAAGAAAAAGGATTCTATTAAGTCTCCTATCTACTTACTCCAGGACTTCTGTGAGGATCAAATGAGATGAGTCATCTCACAGACATTTGGTTAAAGTGTAAAATGTTTGCACCTGGTTATAAAACAAGCCGTGTTCCTGGGCTAAAGAAATTCCAAGGAGTCTAGTTACCAGGGAAAGGAAATCAGATGTTGCTATATGATATCATTACTCAGTGCCCACAGCCATCATTTCTGAGCTGGGCTGGGCTGTAGGCTGCATTTTGCACCATGGGGTCTCAGCAATGTCAGCTGTGATTTGGTGAGCTGTAGCTTCGGGTGGTGGTGGGGCCTGTGTTGATTTGTTGGTGCCAGGTTTGCAGTGCCATTTCTGTGTAAATGACCAGTGCACATCATGACAACTCCTATGTTGAGTGTCTGCCCCCTGGTGGTCAGTGCACATCATAGTGATCAGTCAGACAGTAGGACACTTAGCACATTTGCCTCTTATATATATATATCACCCTGTCTAATAAAAGAGTAATATGCAAATTGACCATCACGCCAACACACAAAGATGGCCGCCCCCATGTCGACAAGATGGCCGATAGGAAGCACAGTTGTGGGTGATCAGGCCAGCATGGGAGGGTTGTTGGGAGGGACCAGGCCTGCAAGGGAAGGCAGTTAGGGGGGACTCAGGCATGCAGGGGAGGGCAATTTGGGGGTGACCAGGCCTGTAGGGGAGGGCAGTTGGGAGGAACCAGGCCTGCAGGGGATAGCAGTTAGGGGCAACTAGCCAGCAGGGGAGGGAAATTGGAGGAGACCAGGCCTGCAGGGAAGGGCAGTTAGAGGCCACAGGCCTGCAGGGAAGGGCAGTTGTGGGGAGGGACTAGATCTGCAGGAGAGAGCAGTAGGGGGAAACCAGGCCTGCAGGGGAGGGCAGTTAGTGACAATCAGACCAGCAGGGGAGGGCAGTTAAGGAACAATCAGGCCAGCAGGGGAGCAGTTAGGCATCGATCAGGCTGGCAGGGGAGTGGTTAGGGGATGGTTAGGCTGTCAGGCAGAAGTGGTTAGGGTCAATCAGGCAGTCAGGCAGGAGGGAGAATGGTTGGAAGCCAGCAGTTCTGGATTGTGAGAGGGATGTCTGACTGCCCATTTAGGCCTGATCCCAGTGGATCCTTGAGGGGTCCCAGATTGGAAGGGTGCATTCTGGGCTGAGGAGCCCCCACTCCCCCAATGCACAAATTTCATGCACCGGGCCTCTTAAAATATATATATATATATATCCTATGTCCTATATATAGAATGTGTATTCTATATATGTATGTATATACAAAAGGAGATTTATTTTGAGGAATTGGCTCATGCATGTGTGGAGGCTGAGAAGTCCCACCATCTGCTGTCTGCATGCTGGAGGCCTAGGAAAGCCAATGGTATAATTCTAGTCTGAGTTTGAAGGCCTGAGAACCAGGGAAACCAAAGGGATAAATCTCAGTTCAAGGAGAAGTGAAGACTAACAGACAAATGTCCCAGCTCATGTACATAATCAAGGACGGACTGAATTCTCCCTTTTCCTGATTTTTATTCTATTCAGGCCCTCAATGGATTGGATGATGCCCCCTCATATCAAAGAGGGGAGCAATCTACAGTTGACTCTTGAACCATATGGGTTTGAACTGCACTGTTCCACTTATACTTGGATTTTTAAAAAATAAACATAGAAAGCCCTCCTTATTCCCAGGTTTCGTTCTGCAGTCTCAACCAACCACCATGGATCTAAAACAGTATTCCATGGTTGGGAATCCACAGGAAGTGGGGCTGTTTGCATTATTCTATGCCATTTTATATAAGGGATTTAAGCATTGATAGATTTTGGTATCCTCAGGATATTCTGCAACCAATCTCCCATAAATTTCGAGGGAGATGACTGTGAGACGACTGTGGATGAGTCAAAAGCTATACGTGAATTTTCCATTGCACAGTGATTGGCTCTCCTAACCCATATGTTGTTCAAGGGTCAACTGTACTTTACTGATTCCACCAATTTAAAAGCTAATTCCATCTGCAAACATCTCCAAAGACACACCCAGAAACCATGTTTAATCTGGGCATGCTGTGGCCCAGTTAAATTGATACCACATAAATTTAATGATCACACCATGTCAGCAAAACTGACCATTCTGTCCGTCAAACAACCTAGCTATTTCTTTGTATAGTCTGATCCATTTGGCTGGAAGACTCCCCACCCCCAACCCCCTTCCTGGTTCTCTTCTTGACTATCTCTTTCTCATCCTTTGTTGCTCAGTGGAAAGATCACTGCCTCTGAGAGCTTCCTGGACTACCTTGTTAAAGTAGTCAATCACCACTTACTGCCAGGATGCTCTATCACAAAGCAGTCAGGCTCAATTTGTACGTATAGAGTTCTTTGTTTCTTTTCTGTCTTATTTGCTAGATTGTAAGCTCCATAACAGTACAAACTATGCTTGTTTGTACTTCAATATATAACTCCTAAGCATCTTGCTAGTCTCTGGTACATAGTAATAAATATCAATAAATATTTGCTAAATGAAGTTGTTGTAAGGAATTCATCTAATAGGGCAGTGGTCGGCAAACTCATTAGTCAACAGAGCCAAATATCAACAGTACAACGATTGAAATTTCTTTTGAGAGCCAAGTGTTTTTAAACGTAAACGTCTTCTAATGCCACTTCTTCAAAATAGATTCGCCCAGGCCGTGGTATTTTGTGTTAGAGCCACACTCAAGGGGCCAAAGAGCCGCATGTGGCTTGAGAGCCGCGGTTTGCTGACCACTGTAATAGGGGATTCATCACCACAATACAATGGAGAGATGTGTGTTATGACAAAGGCTGTGGTGCCCTGGCAAACTGACACTCAAAAAAAAAAAAGCCCTAATTTGTCATTTGCTGATTTCCATGGTGGTATGAATACTCACATCACAGCTGATTTCAAGCCACCAAAGGTTTAAGAACTGAATTGCAAAATTCCTGAGAGCTTAAATTGGCTTTTCAAAGTTGATACGAGCTGGCTCTGGCATATCAATGAAAGAAAGGTCAGCATGGGTGCAATGAGTACCCAGGAAAGAGGCAAAAGTTTATCCTGGGGGAGCTCAGCAAAGACTTCCTTGGAGGAGGTAATACTTGATCTGTGTTTTGGGTGATGGGTGTGTTGGTTTCCGCCCTATACCACGTAAACTGGTTCACCTAGCCCTGCTCTCAGTAGCCCACCTTCAACTGTTCTGGACTCCCTTACTCAGCTCACCTTCGCCGGACTGGGAGTTATCACTTGACTCAGTCAAATCCTCAGAAAATCCTTCTATATGGCAGGTTGTTCTATTGGGTTTGCTTTGAATGATACAGAGGAGAATAATATAGAGTACACTTAGTCACGGGAGGAAGGGGGAGGGTTTTCCAAACAGAGGGACAGTTTGTACTAAAGTGAGAGAGTGAATGCAACACAGCAGTTTGGTAAATCTAGATGTATCCGGGAGGGAGTGGAAGGAAATTAGCTCCTGGCAGGCTATGTTGATAGGCTGAGGAACATAAACCGATTCCCAGCCTGGGCAAAGAGGGAAAGAGACTACTTACTCTTCCTGTGTAATTCGTACCACAGCTGGTAATTGTGGGTTTTTGTTGTTATTGCTGGGTTTCATTTTGGGTATGGAATCATTTGATTAATATCTGTCTCTTCCAAGAGACTGTGAACCCCACAAAGGCAGGGACTGCCTTGCCTGCTGTTATTTTTAAGCAGCAAAAATACAATCTTGTTGAATAATTGAATCATCTGGGGAATTTTTGAAAAAATAAAAATTCCTCACAATAGGGTATGCTATAATCTTTCTCTGAACCTTCCAACCACAATATAGGGGGTGGGAAATAGTAGGGCTAACTTCCATAGGTTTCAAAAGCCACCCTGTTCCCCTTCTCAAACTTAATCAAGTGGATCTTTCAAAAGAGTTTACCCAAAAGGTGACAGGAGTAAAATTTTCCTTTGCATATAGGGGCCTTATGGTAGAAGGGAAGATTGGATAGAGGTGCTGAGGAACTGAGATCAGTGGGGAAGACCATGAGTAATCCAGAAAGAAAGAATGCAGGTCTGAGTCAAGTCACTGGCAAGAGACACTTGGGCGATAAATTTGGTGACTATTTGGGCATAGATGGTAGAGCAGCTGTTCTCAACCTGTGGGTCACTACCCCTTTGGGGTCGAACTACCCTTTCACAGGGGTTGCCTAAGACCATCAGAAAATGCATATATTTACATCACGATGCATCACAGTAGCAAAATTTCATGGTTGGGGGTCACCACCACATGAGGAACTGTATGCAAGGGTCGAGGCCTCAGGAAGGTTGAGAACCGCTGTGGTAGAGGAAGTGAGAGGCGGGAGGAATCTAGATGGAAGGTTGGAGTTTCACTTTTGAAATGTCTGTGGGACATGGATGAGGAGGGCATCATCTCTGAAGTTGGGAATATAAACAACAAACCCAAAGAGAGGAGGACAGGAGCCTCTCCTTTCCCAGCGCAATAGCAAGAACTCTGGAGAACACTAATATATGAGGTGGGTGAGAAAAACAATGCTTGGAGCCTGAAAGGAAGAAGGAAAACCTGTTGGAAAACCAACAGCGTCCAATGGTGCCTAACGCTTAAGTTAGAGGACCTTGAAACTACCTTTGATGAATTGGACAACAAGGGCATTTTCTGTGGAAGCAGCGGACAAAGGAGGCAGTGGAGACAGCGAATTTAGACTACATTTTTCAAGAAACTTGGCTGTGAAGAGGAGAGATGGTATGACTGAGTGGGATGTGAAGAGATTCGAGTACCCTTGTAGCTGAGAGGAAGGGGTAAGAGTTGAGCTTAGGCACTTTCCCCACCTCTTCATTTTCCTAGCCCCTCCCCGCCACGTGACCCGTGGCAGCCGACGGCCCGGGACTACAGCCCCCAGAAGGCCCTTCGGCGCTGCGGGGCGGAGTCGAGGCCTGGCGCTCGCCCCTGAGGCGCCGACGGAAGAGCCAGAGCTTCCAGGAGGCGGCGGCGGCGGCGGCGGCGGCGGAAGCGGAGAACGGCGGCGCGCCCGGTAACGAGCTGCCCCGAGTCCCTTTGCCTCCCTCTCCTCGTCCCTCCTCCCTGAGCTGAGGCTCGTGGCGTTCCCTTCCCCCCTCACACCTGGGACGGGAGTTCCTTTCTTTTTAGTTTGCTGCCGGCGTTTTTTTTTTTTTTTTTTTTTTTCTCACGTGACCCGCAGGGCGGGCCGCCGCCTGGGGCGGAGGTTACTGGGCAGCTCCCGCCCTTCGAAGCCCGAGGGACTCGGGTGGCGGGGGCTCGGGCCGCCCTGCCGAGGCCCCTGTGCTCTGCCCGGGGCTGTGTGCCCGCTGAGGGCCCTCGCCCCCAAAACTCCCCGTAGAGGGGACGTTCTTCCCTGGGTTTCAACAGGTACCGAGCGGGCGCATACTGAGTGGGTGCGTTGGCGCCTTGCGGGGTGAGTGGTTTCCGGGGTGCGCGCCTCCGGAGTGAGTCCGCTCCCTCCGCCGCCCCGGAGCCGGGGGCCACGGGCGGGGAGTGAGCTGGTCGGTGCGGGAGGCGGAGGCGGCGGCGGCACTTCCTGGTTTTCTTGGGAGGCCCCCGGGACATGCAGGGTCCGACCCCGAGTGTTCCTTCCGAGGGGAGCCACCTCTCGGCGCGGCGTGAGGGGAGGAGTCCCAGGACGCGGGTCCGAGGCCCTGGGGGGCGGGGGGGCTGTCTAGGTCTTGCTCTTGCGGGGCCCGGGCTCTTCGGTAGCCCGTTCCCCGCAGCCGCGGCTCCCCTCCCTGGAGAACGGGGACAATAAATAATAATAGTCTTTGGCCTGCTCGCCTTCCAGTGGGAGAGAGAGCCTGGTCCACAGAGGACCGAGCCTTCCGTGCTCAGGTCAGGTCAGCTGCATTTTCAAGTCACATTCGTGTGTTTTTTTTGTTTTTGTTCCCCCCCTAAACTTGGGGAACATGGTCATTGCTGTCGATGAAGATGAAACGCGTCGCTAAGAAACAGGTGGCCAGTGCCTTTGGAAATGAAGGTGTGCTTATGCCATCATGTTCCTGGGCAAGAGGTGGCTTCCCCCCTGTGGAGTCAGTTTTAAACTGCGTCTGGGTTTTGAGGTCCCATCAGAATTTGGGCACTTCTTCCCTCCCCCCCCCCCCCCAACACAGACACACCTGTCCACCGACCCCCCAGGTGAGGCTGTAACGTTGTGGCAGGTGCCCGTCCCTCAGATTCGGGGCGGAACGAACGCCCCTCTCCTGCAGGTCCGTGTCTCCCCCCCCTTTTTCAGAGACTGGCAGGCACACAGGCCCCACAACCTCGGGTGCCTGCCAGCTCAGTAGAGAGCGCTCTCTTCCCCTATCCTGGGCACCTGTGCCCGGCGTCTGTTTTTTTCCCCTCAGAGTTGGAATTCAGAATATCAACAGCCCATATTCCAAGGTGTTTCTCTTTTTCTGGCCGGTGAGCTCGGAGACTCTAAGCCAGGTGGCTTTTGGTCTCAGTTTTTTTTTTTTTTTTTTCCCCTCCTTTTAGAGAATGGGAATTTTATAATAAGATTTTTATGGGCTTGGAGCAGTCGTAGTTAGGTCACCTTAACTTGCACTTATTCTGAAATAATCGGTTGAAAGCTATTTGAACGTGGTTCAGAGGAAAAAAAAAAAAGAGGTGGGCAGGGCAGGGCATTAGTAGTTGAGTTGTGCCAAGTCGAACCAGCCGGAGTTCAAGTCCTGGTGTTGTGACTTATATTTTATGATTTTTGGCAAATTGATCTCTAAGGTTGTTTACCGGTCTCTAAAATGGAGATACTGGTCATAGCATGTACCTCGCGAGGCGTCTATAAAATAGATTCAATGAGATAGGAATATAGAGAGCTTAGTAGTGCCTGGGGGAAAGTGCTCATTCTTTTGCTATTGTCACTGATGACAATGATGATGATAAAACATAACTTTAGTATTTTCTTGAGATTCCTTTTTTTTTTTTTTTTTTGTAATGTGAAGACACCTATCCGTAGCCCTTAAACTTAAAATACTGTAACCAAGTTCTCAGATTGCAGGTATGTTTTTTTTTAAGCAGTTGCATTTTATGTAAAGACTAGAAGCCTGGTGCACAAAAATTTGTGCACTGGGGAGGGGTCCCACAGCCTGGCCTGCCTGCCCCCTCTCACATTTCTGGAGTCCTTGGACTGCTGAAGGCTTAGACCCCCTCCTCTGTGGGAGGCAATCAGGCCCATCAGGGGAAGGCACCACCCCCATCACCCCGCTGCTGCTGCCACTGCTGGCCATCAAGGCTGCCGGCCCTTGCAGCCACTGCGGCTTTGGAAGGACGTCCAGAAGATGTCTGGTCTATCCGGTCTAATTAGCATATTACCCTTTTATTAGTATAGATTATATTATGCTGCTTTTCACTTTTGGAGTTTTCCAAAATGCTGTTGTGAAAAAATTTTTGGGAGGTGATGTTTCATTTATAACCTGTAGTAAGAATGTAGTTTTCTATCTGCACCTAATAGATTTTAGCAGAACAATGACCTGTGTACGATTTAGATGTTGACCATTAATTGACTGGGAGAGACTTTTACTAGTATGAAAGCACTTTTTTTGTCTTGCCTTCCTCCCCAACTTTTTTTTTTTTTAAGCCAGACTAATTGACTGTAAAAGTTCATCTTAGTGGGTAGGGTCCTGACGACTGGTGACATCATTTTTCCTTTTTTGAATGTAAAGCTTTTTAAAATTGTAGTTGACATACAATATTATATTAGTTGACATACAACATAATGATTTGACATTTATATAGCTTACAAAGTGATCATCACGAGAAGTCCAGCAACCATCTGTCATCATACAACGTTTTGTGATGTTATTGACAACTTTTCTTCCCTGTGACTTATTTATGTTAAAACTACAAATTTGTATTTCTTAATCTATATCTTTTTGCCCATCCCCTCATCCCTCTGGCAACTATCACTTTTTCTCTACCTATGAGTCTGTTCATTTGTTTAGTTTTTTAGATTCCACATAAGTGAAAGGATATAGTATTTGTCTTTCTCTGACTTATTTTACTTAGCATAACACCCTCTAGGTCTGTCCCTGTTTTGGCAAATGGCAAGATTCCATTCTTTTTCATGGCTGAATAATATTTCTATATCTGTGTGTGTGTCCACTTCTTTATCCATTTATCTATTGATAAACATCTAGGTTGCTTCCATATCATTGTTATTGTAAGTAGTGCTGCAGTGAACATAGAGGTGCATATATCTTTTTGAGTTAGAGTTTTGTTTTCAGATAAGTGCCCAGAAGTAGAATTGCTGGGTTCTCATTTGTCTCTTTATTTTAGCCTTTGTTTTAAAGCAGGGTGGGAAACCTTTTTTCGGCCAAGGGCCATCTGGATATTTATAACATCATTCTGGGGCCATACTAAATTATCAACTTAAAAATTAACCTGCTATATTTGGTCAAACATTTAATTAACTCACCCCTGATACCTTGGCAGAGCCAGACCAAACAATTTTATGGACCTTATAATAAGGCCCGTGGACTGGATGTTCTCCACCTCTGTTTTAAAGTCTGTTTTGTCTGGTAATTTCTTCCCAGCTTTTGTTTGTTTCTATTTTAATGAATTATTATTATTTTTTTTACATCCTTTTATTTTCAGTGTGTTTGTGTCTTTTGACCTGAAATGAGGTCTTGGTTTTGCTTTTTTTTTTTTTTAATCCATTCAGGGGTGACTTCATTTTTTGAAGGTGGAAATTCTTGGTGACTGATGCTGATGGTGGCATTGGTTTGTGTGTATGTATTTGCAAGGAGTGAGAGTTTAGAGCAGCAGTTCTCAACCTGTGGGGACCCCTTTAGGGGTCAAACGACCCTTTCACAAGGGTCGCTTAAAACTATCAGAAAACACAGATATTTACATTACGATTCATAACAGTAGCAAAATTACAGTTATGAAGTAGCAATGAAGATAATTTTATGGTTGGGGTCACCACAACATGAGGAAGTGTATTAAAGGGTCGCAGCATTAGGAAGGTTGAGAACCACTGGTTTAGAGTTACTAGGAGAAAAACCTAATAGGGAAAACTGACTTACTGGTCAAAACAGAGTTTTATGGTTAAGAAATGAAATGTTCATTTTAAGTTCTTTTTTCAACATGTTGACTGCAAGATGTTAGTAGACTCAGATGTTTAGGAAATGTTTTCTTACTCTCTTTTTTGATATGATATTCCCTGGCTCTGCTTTGTTAGTTTCATTCTTATTCATAAATCAGCAAGATATTTTTTCACTTCATATTTGTATACAAAAATGTAAGTGATCACTTTCATTAAAATCTTCGTGTGCTATAAGTTTTTATTTTATTTTATTTTGTGTGTGTTTTAATATTTTTTTGACTCTTTTACTTAAAAGAAGTTTTTGGAAGGTAGATACATTCTCAGCTAAAGCATCTAAAAGTACATAGTGAAGCTCAGTTAGTGATGACTGTGCTGAATAGTTCTGAATAAGAACATTTTGTGGATTGTCCTATATACACCTAAGGCATGCTCTGGAGAGACTGTGGTATTGTGGAAATAACATAAGCTTTGGAGTCAGACTGATCAAAGTTTGAAGCTAGGCTCTGCTGTTTACTATTTTGTGACTTTGGTTCCTGTAATCATTGAGTTCATTTTCTCATGATCTGTAAAACGGATAATAATATCATCCTACATAACTGAAAAACTTAGACATTGTTTGAACTCTACATCTAGCCAGGCTTAGATAGATGGTGGTGTTACTATTTTCAGTTTTTATTGTATTTTTTGGACAGTTAGGAATTTTGGTGATACATCTATATTCATTCCCTCAGTGCTTTACTTGATCAGTGTATTTTTCTTCCTTCAGCCAAGGTTAAGGTTGTTGATCGTGACCATGGAACCCTGAAACACAGCAAAGTTAATTGGCCAGCATGTTTGAAACTCTGACCCTGTACTCATTAGCTCCTATTAACTAACCATTCACAAAATATCTCACCAGAATGAATAAGACTGCTATATTGTTGATTTGGCATTCATGCGCTCATTAGGCATAGTAGAAGTAAATGAGTGAATACTGAAAGTAAAAGTATATATTTTTAAATACAAAACTGTAGAAATAATAGGACTAGCCCTCACATTATGTATAAAATTGGTGACTTGCAGGATGACATTGAAAACTACTAGCCTGGCCAAAACCGGTTTGGCTCAGTGGATAGAGTGTCGATCTGGGTACTGAAAGGTCCCAGGTTCGATTCCGGTCAAGGGCATGTACCTTGGTTGCGGGCACCTCCCCAGTAGGGGACGTGCAAGAGGCAGCTAATCAATGTTTCTCTCTTATTGATGTATCTAACTCTCTATTCCTCTCCCTTCCTCTCTGTAAAAAAATCAATAAAATATAAGAAAAAAACAAAAAACTACTAGCCTGAACTATAATTTAGACATTACTTTTAGCTGTTGAAATGTATTTGTTGCAGACTTCCCACTCATAGGAAAAGTGAGAAGAAATGGAACTAGACTATTCATGTCTTGAAAGAGAACCCTACTCCTATGCTATCAACCACAAAATGTCTCTTAGTGGGGAAAACAGAGTTCTCCACTGATGTGCCCAGCAGGATGGATGAAGCCTGGGTAACTCCAAAGAGCTTATTGAATTACAGAGAAATTCCAGTTGTCAGAGCTTTAGATAGAAGAGAAGTTATAGGGTTTTGTTCAGCAGCAGTAAGACTGAATTTGGAGGAGATTTTCTCAATAAAACATGGGCCAGTTGCTCCCAGTTCATAGTGTGCATTTTTCACTGTCTTTTGCTAGCCTTCTGTATAGTTTTCCATTCTTCAAATTCACTCTTCAGTTTTATAAATATTTGTTGTCCTTCCTGTATCTTTTTTTTCTTTTAAATGTCAAACACAGTTGGTTTCTGATGAGGGCTAAAAATATAGAAGAAGAGATGCTGTTGGAAACAGCAGGTTCTGGTATCTAGTAAGGTTCCCAAGTAACAGGTTAACCTGTGAATATGGTTAACCATCGTATGATTTTCTGGAATAGTCAAATGGCTGTTAGTTCATAACCATTTTACTTGGTATAGAGGCAAAAATATGGGCAAAAGATTTGTTGCACTTCTTAATATGTAATTTGCCTCTTAGAAAAGAATATATGTAATGTTAATAATTGGCTTTCAGTTGGGCTGTTTCAAGTTATTTTCCACCATAAAAGTGTATGTCTTGAGTTGAGAATTTTGGGGGGCAGAATCCAGAGATAATATTCTCATTAACAACATCTAACAGCTATCATTTATGCAGATCACGTGCCAAGTACTGTGCTTAACACCTCTTTTTTTCCTGTTTAATTTATGTTGACATTGCAGACTACAAAATGAGCAAAAAATTTACCCAAATATCTCAGATATTAACACTTTCAGTTGCTTTCGTGTGTATGTATGTATGTGTATATTGAACCGTTTGAGGCTAAGGTACAGACCTATTCCCTTGTACACCTAAAAATTTGAGAGTGCATTTTCTAAAAACAAGGACATTCTTTTATGTAACCACAGTGCAGTTGTCAAAACCACAAAATTAACACTGATTACCGTGTAATCTATAGACTTGTTCAGATTTCATCCATTGTTCCAATAATGTATTTTTATAGCAAAGGAAAATTTTAGATCATGAAGTGCATTCAGTTGTCACAGCTCTTTAGTTTTCTTTAATCTCTAGCATTTCTTCAGTCTTTCTTTGTTCTTTTCATGACATTGACATTGTTGAAGACCGCAGACCAGTTATTTTGTAGAATGCCTCTAATTTGGGTTTATCAGATATTTTCTCATGATTGGATTCAGGTTATTCATTTCTGGCAGGAGTACCACAGAAGTAATGTTATGACTTCATTAAGGTAATGTCTGTTAGGTCTTCTAGTGTGAAGTTATTGTTTTTCCTTTCATAGTTTTATTTTTTGGTGATGAAATATATGTAACATAAAATATACCATTTAGTCATTTTTAGTGGAGTTAACTACATTCACATTTTGTAATTTTGAAATATCTTCGACAAAATACTTGAGACTGTAAATATATTCTGTTATTTCTTGAACTTTTCTTTTTTAAATATATTTTATTGATTTTTTTTTTTAACAGAGAGGAAGAGATAGAAAGCTAGAAACATCGATGAGAGAGAAACATCAATCAGCTGTCTTCTGCACGCGCGCCCTCCCCGCCCCGCCCCCCACCCCCCGAGGGTGTGGCCATAACCAAGATACATGCCCTTGATCGGAATTGAACTTGGGACTTTTCAGTCCGAAGGCCGATGCTCTATCCACTGAGCCAAATCAGTTTCAGCTACTTCTTGAACTTTTACTCACTAATTTTAATATCTGTTAGTGATTTCTGTCTGAATCATTTTCATGATGGTTTCTAAATGATGATTTTTTAATTCCTTCATTTTCCTATGCTTATTTATAATACTACTTTATTTCATTATTTTGATGCTGTCCCTGATTTGGCCAGTGGGAACCCTAAAGTTGATCTGTCTCCTTTTGGATTGCTTTAGTTATCTTAACAATTTTTTACTTTCTACCACAACAAGATGTTCTAGGCCCATCTCAGACTTTCCCAGCCCAAACCTTAGACTGAGTTATTTTTTCAAGGCTTTCTGGTTGATTTGACTAGAGAATGGCATTATAAGCCAGTACCTGGATTCTAGATGTTCTCGCTGCTGTGTGTCATTACTTCTAGGCCCTCTTAGCAGGCATCTGGGAAATATATACTTATATATGATTATGTGTGTTTCTGTCTATACCACTTATATTAATTCAACACTACAGAATTTAATCTAGCCTTCATTTTATCTTTATAACTCCTCCTCTTAACAGAAACCTAACCCCATTCATGTTTTACTTATTGGCTCAATTCTAGAATGTCAGAAAATAGGTTAAGAATTGCTACCTCATACCACTATTTAAAAGACACCTAGTAGCCTGGCTGGCATGGCTCAGTGTTTGAGCATCAACCTGTGAACCAGGAGGTCACGTTTCTATTCCTGGTCAGGGCACATGCCCAGGCTGTGGGTTGGGTCCCTGGTGTGGGGCTTGCAGAAGGCAGTTGATCAATGACTCTCATCATTGATGTTCCATCTTTCTCCTTCTCCCTTCCTCTCTGAAGTCAATAAAGGTATGAAAGACACCTAGTAAGTAGAGTTCAATATTTGTTGATATTTTTTTCCTTTAGCATAAATCTAAAGCATAATTATTTAGTCTACTAGTAAATCTCCATTGCCCAATAGGGTAGCCACTAACCACATAAATTGAAATATGTGGTAGTGTAAAATATATATCGGATTTTGAAAACTTAATATGAAATGGAATTAATATTTTAAAAATGTCTTTATATTGTTTTATATTGATATGTTTAAGCTATATCAGATAAAATAAAATATATTAATAAAATTTTACCTATTTTTACTTTAATGTGGCCACTAGAAAATATTACATTATTTATATGGCTCCTATTATGTTACTTTTGGACATTATTGATATAAAAACCATGTTCAGAAGTTATTGGATTAATTTTCTCTCCCCAATATTATTCCTTCCCTTGCATGATTATCTTAGTCATTTGAAGTACAGTTCAGTTCTATTTGCATTTTAAGTTTTTATCTTCATTCTAATTGATCTTATTTATTTTTGAGTATGTGAAACATTAATATTCTTCCAAAAGTCAGAATTATATAAAAATATATACTTAGAGCAGTATCACCCATTTTTTAAAAATAAATCTTTATTGTTCAGTTTATTACAGATGTTCCTCTTCCCCCCGCCCCCAGCTCCCCTCCACCTGATTCACCACCCTCCACCCCATGCCCTTACCCCCTGCCACTGTCCTCATCCACAGGTGTAAGATTTTTGTCCAATCTCTTCTTGCACTTTCACACCCCCTTCCCCTAGAGCAGTGGTTCTCAACCTGTGGGTCGCGACCCCTTTGGGGGTTGAACGACCCTTTCACAGGGGTCGCCTAAGACCATCAGAAAATGCAGATACAGTGGTACCTCGAGATACGAGTGCCCTAACATACAAGATTTTTGAGATACGAGCCGTCCAGCAAGCGATTTTGCTTTGAAATACGAGCAACATTTGAGATAGGAGTAATCGTGCGGATTGGCCAGCTGCACAGGATGCACCAGTTTACTGCTACTCGAGCGTCTCATAGTTTCCCATGCCTCAAGGTTACGGAACGAATTAAACTCGTATCTCGAGGTACCACTGTATTTACATCACGATGCATGACAGTAGCAAAATTTCATGGTTGGGGATCACCACCACATGAGGAACTGTATGCAAGGGTCGCGGCCTTAGGAAGGTTGAGAACCACTGCCCTAGAGAATTGTCAGTCCATTCCCTTTCTATGCCCCTGATTCTATTATATTCACCAGTTTATTCTGTTCATCAGATTCTTTATTCACTTGATTTTTAGATTCACTTCTTGATAGATATGTATTTGTTATCACTTTGTTCATAATTTTTATCTTTACCCTTTTCTTCTTCTTCCTCTTCTTAAAGAATACCCTTCAGCATTTCATATAATCCTGGTTTGGTGGTGATGAACTCCTTTAGCTATTTCTTATCTGTGAAGCTCTTTGTCTGACCTTCAATTCTAAATGCTTTGCTGGGTAGAGTAATCTTGGTTGTAGATTCTTGCCTTTCATCATTTTGAATATTTCTTGCCACTCCCATCTGGCTGCATAGTTTCTATTGAGAAATCAGCTGACAGTCATATGGGTACTCCCTTGTAGGTAACTAACTGTTTTTCTGTTGCTGCTTTCAAGATTCTCTCTTTGTCTTTTGCCCTTGGCATTTTAAGTATGATGTGTGTTGGTGTGGTCCTTTTTGGATTCCTTTTTTTTTGGGTTCTGTGTGCTTCCTGGACTTGTAAGTCAATTTCTTTCACCAGGTAGGGAAAGTTTTCAGTAGTTGTTTCTTCAAATAGGTTTTCAGTATCTTGCTCTTTCTCTTCTTCTGCCACTCCCATAATTCTGATGTTGGTATGCTTGAAGTTGTACCAGAGGCTCCTTATACTATCTTTACATTTTTGGACTCTCTTTTCTTTTTGTTTTTCTGGTTGGGTGTTTTTTGCTTCCTCATATTTCAAATCTTTGGTTTGGTTCTTGGGGTCCTATAGTTTGCTGTTGGATTTCTATATATTATTCTTTATTTCAGACAATGTAAACTTAATTTCTGGCAGGTCCTTTTCCATTCTTTTGCTATGCTCATTAAGATTCCTTGAAGATCTCACTAAGTTTCTCAGCAGTTTGTAGAAGATTCTTGAGTAACTTTATAAATGTGGTTTTGAACTCTATGTCCAGTAGTTTGCTTTCCTCCATTTCTTTCATTTGTGACATGTTTCTTTGTCTCCACATTTTGGCTACTTCCCTGTGTTGATGGAACTGCTGTGTTGGAAAACACCCTTATGGGACAGGACTTGCTTCAGTGTGGCTTTGGTGCTCACCGAGTCTGCCTCTTGAGTGTGTCACTTATGTATGGGAGGAGTTGAAATCTGGTGTTGCCTCACACTAAACTCTAGATACACTGGTTCCTGGATCTCCAAGGAGGTGCAAGTCAGCTACTGTCGGAGGCCACCCAAAAGGAGCTACAGGGAGATCTGTAGATTTCTCCTCTTTATTTGGAGTTTGGAAGTTTTGGAGTTGTCTGACCCAGTTGCAATTTGTTAGATTAAGCTGTGAGAGGGCAGGCCATTCATATGCAAAAGCCACTGTGTGCAGCTTGGTGGGTTTGTAAATTGGGTGGGAGGGGTCTTGGGGAGTCACTAGGCTAGGGCGTGGCAAATAGCTATGGCTGCCAGTCAGCCCTCTCTGCTGTGTTCTGGGCCCCAGCGCAGTAAACAGTGATTCCTATGTGCACCTCGGCGAGAGAGCCACCCTCTCTTTCCAACCCAATGGCAGACAGTCCAGTTTCTCCCAGTATGAGCCTGGGTCCCCAGAATCTCGCCGGAAATTGGAGTTCAGAGCAGTCAGGAACTTACGCCAGCCTGATTCACGCGCGTCTCCATACCTCTGCCTTTCTGAGCCTCTGCACGTCCTACCAGGTCTCAATGCATTTTTTTCTTTCCTTCTATTTGTAGAACTTCCACTCCTCCAGCTTTCCCGTGGTTGTGGAGGATCGTAGTTTTCTCTTTTAGTTATAGTTTTGGTGTGGTTGTGAGAGGCAGCACATACAGGTGTATACCTTATGCCGCCATCTTGGTTCCCCATTTTTTTAAATCCTTTTCTACCCTGTTTCTGCCTACCTTCTATGTAGGTAACCACTCTCATCATTTTCTGAATTATCCTTCCTATGTCTTTCCCCCCCATGAATGAGGAGATACAGATATATTTTCTTTATTTTCTCTCATTTTTACAAAAAAGGAATCATAGTACAAGTATAGATAGACATTCTTTTGTCCTTGATATTTTTCACCTAACATTATTTTGAAATCCATTCAACATCAATTTACAGAGTTTGCTCTCCTTCCTTCTTTTCTCCCTTGTCTTTTTCTTCCTCCTACAGTTGCATAGTACTTTATTTTCTTATGCTTTTTACAATATTTTGCATTTACACACAGTGCTGCAGTGACTAACCTTGTCCATATATATCTTTTCATATGTTGGAAGTGTATGTTTGGGTAAATTCCTAAAATGGGATGATTGGGTCAAAAGTTTTAAAGCATATATAGTTTTAAAATATTGCCAGATCTCTTGCTGTTGGAGCTGTATAAATTTGAATTCCCATCAGTAATGTATGAGAGTGTTAGTTTCCCCACAACATTACCATCAATCAGAATGTGTTATTTTATACCTTTTAATTTTTGTTAACCTTATAGATAAGAAATGGTATCTTCATGTAGTTTTAATATTCACTTCTTTTATTAGTGAGTTTGAACATCTTTCCATATGCATAAAGGTCATCTTAATATTTTTTTTTGTGTGAATTGTCTTATGTCTTTTTTGGTTAATCCTCCCCCGTGAATATTTTTTTCATTGATCTTTGGGGGTGGGGAGACATTGATATCAGAGAGACTCATCAATTATCAATTGGTTGCCTCCCCTGGGGGCCTGGGATCAAACCTACAACCCAGGTTTGTCCCCTGGACTAGGAATGGAACTTGAGACCCTTTGGTGTGAGGACCAGTGCTCTAGCCACTGAGACACACTGGCCAGGGCTCTTACATCTTTCTAGTCACTTTTCTATCAGGTTTTTGTTTTTTTTCCCCTCCCTCAGTTTTTAAGAATAAAAAAAGTACAATAGGGAAATTAGCTCTTTATAAATGATATATGTTATAGTTTGCCAGTTGTCTTTTGTTTGTTTAGGGTGTATGTGTGTATTTGTTTAGACTTTTATGTAGCCCAATTTTTCATTGCATCAGAATTTTGGATAATACAGTGGTACCTCGAGATACGAGTTTAATTCGTTCCGTAACCTTGAGGCATGGGAAACTATGAGACACTGGAGTCGTGGTAAACTGGTGGGTCGTGTGCAGCCAGCCAATCCGCGAGATTACTCCTATCTCAAATGTTGCTCGTATTTCAAAGCAAAAATCGCTCGCTCAATGGCTCGTATCTCAAAAATCTCGTATGTTAGGGCACTAGTATCTCGAGGTACCACTGTATTTAGAAAACCTTCTTTAACCAGGGTAAAAAGGAATTTACACATTTTTCTCTAGTTACTTGTATGATTTTAGTTATGTTTGGATCTCTGATTCATTTGGAATTTTTTAAAATGAATATTATGTGGACTTATAATGTTTTACACATGTTAATTTGTTGTCCCAGTATGTTTTCTTTAAAAAGTACAATATTGCCCTTGTGTTTTGAGATGCCACCTTTATCATATGTTAAGTTTCCATTGAATTTATTTCTGGACTTTCTGTTCTTTTGCACCAGTCTGTATTCCTGCACCATTATCACACTTTTATTTATTGTATATCAAGGGCCAGCTTTTAAAATTTCTATTGTGTTATTGGCTATTCTTACATGTTTGTTTTTTCTCTTGAACTTTAGTAGCAGCTGTGGCCATAATAAAGTTTGCATGTATTAGGATTGTTATTGGGGTTATGTTGAATTCATATATTAATGAAGAGAGAACTGACATCTGGATGATACTGAGTTGTGTTGTTTTCTATCTAAGAACAAGGAATATCTTTCTATTTCAAATCTATATTTGTGTCACAGGAATGTTTTAAAGTTTTCCTTTTATTGGTTTTGTACACTTCCTGTTAAATTTGCCATTTAAAAAACTTATTAACATGTTTTATAGATCCTTATGTCAATATTTATAGAGCTACTTTATTCTGTTTAATGTTTGTATTGTTTTCCATGATATAGATGTACCATAATTTATTTACTCTGGCCTATATAGGTGGACATTACAGTTGTGTATAATTTTTCATTCTACGTAATTTTTCAGTCTATATTCACCAAAACAGGATCTTATCGCTTTTTTAAAAAACCTTTTCCAGTTTGAAGGACAATAAAGAACCTATTTATTATTACTTTGCCAACTGATGATGCTTATTTTTTATCCATCTATTCAAAACTTCCATTCAGCATATTCTTACTGAGCATTCACTATATGCCATCCTATATAAACTATAGTAATCCCTGGAAGTTGAATGTCTTTTTGTGTTTTTGATCATTTGTATTATTTTGTTTTGTACACTTCTTTTTTTTTTAATGTTAGTTAATTGTTGTTTCTGCCCCCTTAGACCAGTTCTCAGAAGACTGAGAATGAAATATAACATTTCTTTATTCTATTTTGTTGATGAGTTTCCAAAAAGTACTTTGTGTGTATATTTATTTTTCTTGCACAATCTGTGGTAAATCTCTGGCTTAAACTCTTAGTATTCATGAAATGAGATAATGTAAGTTAAGTGCACAGACAAGTGTCAACGAAATGATTACACATTTTAATAAAAATGACTTTTATTATTATTATTTTCCAGGTGAGGCTGCTGCGTCTATCAGAAAGGAATTTTTGTACCGTTTTTCTTCAGACAGAGTCTATTTGTTGTAGAGCAGTGGTGGGGAACATCCAGCCCATGGGCTGTATAAGGCCCTTGAAATAATTTGGTTTGGCCCTGCCCAGGCAACCACAGGCAGGACTCTAAATTCAATAGATCTAGGAGCTTTTTCATAGCAACATCCATTTATATTAAGTGCATCATAATAATGAGAAATTTTTTTTTATTCTCACCCGAGGATATATTTTTTCCCATTGATTTTTTGTTTGTTTTGTTTTGTTAGAGAGAGTGGAAGTGGGGGAATAGAGAGAGAGAGAAACATGGTTGTGTGAGAGACACATTGATATGTTGCCACCTGTATACATCCCCAACTGGGGCCAGGATTGGGCCTGCAACCCAGGTAGCGTCCTTAACTGGGAATCAAACGAACCTGGATCCTTCAGTCCATGGGCCAGTGCTCTAACCAATGAGCAGATAGGCCAGGGCGATAATGTAAATTTGAGGAATATCTATTACGGGATAGACAAGACACAGAGGAGTACATGAAAGCTTTTTGTCTGCTGACCTAAGCCTGTCTGCTTGTATTGTGGTGACTCAAAGGACAGTCAGTACCAGGCAGGCTGGGCTTTGGGACAGTGTTAACAGGAAACTCTGGTGATCAGTCATGATGAGATGAGATGCTATGAGATGATTCCTCACAATGTTGAGGATCTTGCCTCTGATGATTGAAGACGATGTTGTCAACTTTTTTGTTGACACAGACAATAACTCCAATTCAACCTTTATCCACAATCAACAATCCTCTCCAAAGCAGTCCCATATGAAGATTAATGAAATAACAGCAGCACACAGAAAAGACGTCAGGTGTTGATGATATGATGATACGAACATTGCATATGTTTCAAATCCAAAATGCAGGATCAGAACAGCAGTTAAAGCAAAATAATAGTGTCTATGGGAACACACACACTGGATAGTTATTAAAACTTAAGTGGTGTGACATCCTACAAATGGCGACTACAAAGAAGAGAAAAGTTGATGCAGAGCGTCGATCTTTCCAAGAGAAATGGACCAATGATTATTTTTTTGTTGAAGTCGAAGGCAAACCTGTGTGCCTAGTTTGTGGCGATATGTTAGCAGTAATGGAAAAAGCCAATCTGGAGCGTCATTACAGCTCAAAACATGCTAAACTCAGTGAATTGGGAGGCCAAATGCGTCTGGATAAAATCAATGCTCTTCAGCGGAGTTTGGAATTACAACAAGCAGCTTTCACTAAGCCTAGTTGTGACAGAGACAACGTTATTCAGACAAGTTACGTAGTGAGTGAGCTAATAGCAAAGAAGCTGAGGCCTCATGTAGAGGGAGAGTTTGTGAAAGAGTGCATGGTGGCTGCTGCAGAGTTGTTAGCACCAGACAAGGTAAAACTATTTCAAAGTGTTAGTTTGTCTCGGAGAACTGTCTCAGATCGGATTACTGATTTAGCACAAGATATTGAAACGACATTGAAGAATTCTGCAGGAGATTTCCAGTTTTTCTCTCTGGCTTGTGACGAGACAACGGACATAACAAATACTGCCCAACTGGCTATTTTTGTTCGTGGGATAACTGCAGAGTTTGACACTCGAGAGGAACTGCTGTCACTGGAAGCCATGCATGGCACTACAAGAGGTGAGGATTTGTTTGAGAGACTTGTTTTATCAATGAAAAAATTTGAGCTAACATTTGAAAAGTTAAGTGGTCTTATTACAGATGGAGCTCCAGCAATGGTTGACTCGCAAAAAGGGTTAATTTCATTGGTCAAGAAAGAACTGAATCGTCTAAGTCTTGATCCAAGTAATTTAATTATATGCCACTGCATCATACACCAAGAAAGTCTCTGTGCACAGTCATTGCGGCTTAACAGTGTAATGTCAACAGTAGTGTCATGCATAAATTTTGTCAAAAGCAGAGGGTTTAACAGCCGCCAGTTTAAGGAGTTACTGAATGATCTTCACTCTGAGTACGGTGATCTTGTTTATAACTGTGAAGTGCGGTGGCTGAGTCACAGGAACATGCTCATGAGGTTTTATGAACTGCGGGATGAAGTCAGGCAGTTCATGGAGATGAAGGGAAAACCTGTCAGGGAACTCATGGACAACAAGTGGCTGTGTGATCTGGCATTCATGGTGGATATTACCAACTACCTTTCCGAGTTGAACATCAAGTTACAGGGCCCCAACCAGCTTCTCAGCACTCTGCTTTCAAAGGTGATATCATTTGAAGCTAAATTAAAGCTGTGGAAAGTGCAACTGGAAAGGAATAACACAATGCATTTTCCCACTCTGGAAGGACAAAAGCCTTCTACAACACTTGAATATGCTAGTGAATGTGCAAAACTAATTGAGGCATTTAATGAAAGATTCAAGGACGTGAAAAGTAAACAAATGGAACTGAACATCTTTGCTACACCATTCAATGTAGAACCAGCTGATGTGCCTGATAACCTACAACAGGAAATCATTCAGCTGCAAAGCAATGATGGGCTGAAAGCTAGGTACACCAATGTCCCACTGCTTGAGTTCTATAAACGCTACATAAGTAACAATGAATTTCCCACTTTGAGGAGACATGCATTGAAATATGCATCTGTGTTTGGAACAACTTACTGCTGTGAGCAGTTCTTTTCAAAACTTACCATAACAAAGAGTCGATTGCGTTCCAGACTGATCTACACAAACCTGGAAAAGCAGTTGCGAGTAGCAACTTCATCAATACCAGCTAACATCACACGCCTCACCCAAGAGAAGCAGTTTCAGCCATCACATTAGGGGTGAGTTAATGAAATGTTTGACCAAATATAGCAGGCTAATTTTTAGGGTTGATAATTGTGTATGGCCGCGAATGATGTTATAAATATCTAAATGGCCCTTGGCACAAAAAGGTTTGCCACCCCTGTTATAGAGTTTTATTACTCAAAAAATAAATGTCACTTATTTGGTAAGTCAGTTAAGTATACTTACTGTTAGTGTCCCTCGTTAGGGTGTCATAATTGTTGGTGTTCTTTTCCCAGCCTTACAAAGGGTTCAGCATTCTGGAGAAAAGGGCTGCAGGTAGATGATTAGGAATAAGTCCAAAGACAAAAGATATTTTTGAAAGGCATTAGGCGTCAGAGGAGCTTCAGCTGAAGAGCTAGAAGACTCTCCTCTTTGTCTAGGACACTGCTTTTATTCACAAGATTTATCCTAAGGCAAGGTGGAGATAATACACTTCAGAGGGTAAGGTATCAAAGGGTAGAATACAGAAGCATTATCAGTTTGGGGAATAGCCTACAACTGTTCAGATGATTGGCCAACAGGTGGCAGTAATGCCCTGAGCTACCTGGCAGTTAACAATCCTACTCAGGTTTGGTGGAAGTGCTGTTTAGCTGGTTCCAACAGGTAAATTACATATGTGACTCACCCTTGTTGAGCCCACCAAGTCCCATCAACCTTTTGATGGAACTCTTGTAATTATGACATGCTGGAATTGGTTCTTGGCAATTTATGCATATATTTTTAGAAAAAATGTTAATGATTTTTAGAGAGAGAGGAAGGGAGAAGGGAAGAGAGAGAGAGAATCATCAATGTGAGAGTGAAACATAGATAGGCTGCCTCCTGCATGCCCTCTACAGGGATCAAGCCTGCAATGACTAGGAATTGAACCAGCAACCTTTCCGTGCTCAGGTCGATGCCCAAACAACTGAGCTACACCAGCCAGGGCTTATGCATATTTTATAAAAAGACTGTTCATTTGCTTTGCTTATATTTTGTTTCTTCACTGTCATTTTATATTGTAATTCATGTAAAACAAGTTTGAAGGTGGCAGTTTCCTAAAAGACAGGCTCTTTGGAAGATTTTCTTGCTTCTATTCTGTCTTTCTTAATTTTGGTGTTTGTTGTAAAGAGAACAGGGATTGTTTAAATACTGGAATTAGTTCTCAAAGTGGAATTAACTAGCTTTACTTTCTTCTGTCTCTCTCCACTGGAAAAACAAAAAATTAATATCTATTCTTTTAAGCTCTAGCTTTCCTATAGTTCATATAGGGATCAGCAAAGGTGCAATGTTATTGTAAGGGTTATAGCAGGGGTGGGGAACTTGTTTTCTGCCAAGGGCCTTTGGATATTTATAACATCATTCTCGGGCCATACAAAATTATCAACTTAAAAATTAGCTTGCTGTATTTGGTCAAACATTTAATTAACTTATCTCTAATGCCTTGGCAGGGCCAGATAAAATGATTTCACGGGCCTTATACAGTGGACATTCCCCACCCTTGGGTTAAAGAATAGATAATCAATTAAGTTTTTAGTGAAGTGTAATGAAGCCCTGGCCGAGTAGCTCAGTTGATTGTAGTGCTGGGATTGCAGGTTGATTTCTGGTTGGGGTGTGTGCAGGAATCAACTGATGGATGCATGGATGAATGGAACCACAAATTGATGTTTCTTTCTCTCCTCTTTTCCTCCTCCTCCCCAAAAATCAATAAATAAAAATTAAAAAACAAAAAAAACAGAATGAATCTCTCTAAGAACTTGGAGATGAAAAATAGATATCTAGTGAAAGTGATTTCAGTTTTTGAATATTACTCTGTAGGTATTTTCTTTTATTATTATTTTTAAAATTTAATAAATCTTTATTGTTCAGATTATTACAATTGTTCCTCTTTTTTCCTCCTATACCTCCCCTTCACCTGGTTCCCACCCCACCCTCTGCCCTTAACTACCCCCCATTGTCCTCATTCATAGGTGTATGATTTTTGTCCAGTCTCTCCCTGCACCCTTTCCCTCTGAGAATTGTCAGTCCATTCCTTCTATGCCCCTGATTCTATTATATTCACCAGTTTATTCTGTTCATCAGATTTTTAATTCAGTTGATTTTTAGGTTCACTTGTTGATATGTATTTGTTGTTCATAATTTTTATCTTTACCTCCTTCTTCCTCCTCTGAGTTTCTTTCAGCATTTCATATAATACTGGTTTGATGTTGATGAACTCCTTTAGCTTTTTCTTATCTGTAAAGCTCTTTGTCTGCCCTTCAATTCAGAATGATAACTTTGCTGGGTAGAGTAATCTTGGTTATAGGTTCTTGTTGTTCATCACTTTGAATATTTCTTGCCACTCCCATCTGGCGTGCATAGTTTCTGTTGAGAAATCAACTGACAATTGCATGGGTGCTTCCTTGAAAGTAATTAACTGTTTTTCTCTTGCTGCTTATAATATTCTCTCTTTGTCTTTTGCTCTTGGTATTTTAATTATGATGTGTCTTGGTATGGTCCTCTTTGGATTCCTTTTATTTGGGGTTCTGTGTGCTTCCTGGACTTGTAAGTCTATTTCTTTCACCAGGTGGGGGAAGTTTTCAGGCATTATTTCTTCAAATAGATTTTTAGTATCTTGCACTCTCCCTTCTTCTGATGTTGGTACGCTTGAAATTATCCCAGAGGCTCCTTACGCTATCTTCAGATTTTTGGATTCTTTTTTTCTTTTTGCTTTTCCATTGGAGTATTTTCTGCTCTTCCATTGGAGTATTTCAGATCTTTGACTTGATTCTTGCTTTCCTCTAGTTTTCTGTTAGGTCTCTGTATAATGTTTTTTATTTCAGTTAGTGTATGTTTAATTTCTAGTTGGTCCTTTTTCATATACTTGAGGGTCTTGCTAAATTTTTGGACCTTTTCTAGGAAATTCTTGAAAAACCTTATAACTGTGGTTTTGAACTCTATATCCAGTTATTTGTTTTCCTTCATTTCTTTCGTTTGTGATCTGTTTTCTCTGTCTCCACATTTTCGCTGCTTCCCTGAAATGGTAGAGTAGCTTTATGTGCTAGGTGTCCTATATGGCCCTGAAGCTCTGCCTCCCCAGTTATCTGAGGTGCACCCTTTTGTGGACTGTGTGTACAGCCTTGTTGTAGTTAAGTCTTGATTGTTGTTGGTATCACTAGGGGGAATTGAACTCCAGGCCAATTGGCTGTGAGAATTAGCTGTGTCTACACTGGGAGAACTTCTGTGCTAGAGACAGCCTATGAGATAAGACTTGCAAAATTGCAAAAGCCTCTGTGCTCAGCTTGGATGGGGTGGAGTCCCAAGGCTGAGCAGACAGCCTTGGCTTCCTGTCATTCCTACCCTGTGAGGTCCCTGGGTCTCAGTGTCCCTCAGTAATTACTGCAGTCCTCTCTGCATGCACTTGTGCGCGCTTGCCTCCAGACCTCTGCCTTTTGCGGCTCCCCTGAGTTTCCGTGCGCTCCCGGGACCCTTATGAGTCTGGGTCCCCAGGGTCTCAGCTGAAACTGGGATTCGGTGCAGTCAGAATTGCAGTCCAGCGCAGTCAAGAGGTTCCATCTTCTCTCTAGAGAAAGCCAGTAGCACACTCAGCAGTCAGTCCTCTCTGTGAGTACTCACGTACGCGCTTCCAGACCTCTGCCTTTCATGGCTCCTCTGAGTTTCTGTGCACTCCTCCCTTTTCACGACAGTCCAGACTCCTCCCCTGATGTGAGTCTCACCCGGAACTGTGGTTCAGTGCAGTTGAGAGTCTCCGTCTCCCTCCTGCTAGGGGAAGGTAGCCAGGTACTCAGCCGCCCATCCTCTCCACCCGTATGTCTCCGTATCTCAGCTTTTTGCAGCTCCTCTGAGTCTCCGTGAGCCCCCCTCTTTCCTTCTAGTTGTAGAATTTCCATTCAGCCAGCTTCCCTGTGGTTCTGGATGATGTCTGTTCTGTCTTTTAGCTGTAGTTTTTTATTTTTTAAGTTTTATTTATTTATTTATTTATTTATTTATTTATTTCCCTATTTCCCTATTGCCCTCTCCACCCCCCAGTACATGCCCTCATCCATCTCCTCCCTTCCCCCCATTGCCCTGTAGCCACTGGCTATGCATACACACACATGCAAACAAGTCCATTGGGTGGTTTTCCTCCGGGCCCCTCCCCCCCAACCTCTCCTGCCTTCTCACTGTAGCACACAGTCTGTTTGTTCATTGCTTCTTTTCCTTTGCATCTGCTTCCCCCCCACCCCTTGATTCTTGTCTTTAAAAACATCTTGCCCCTATAGGCTAGAAATAAACACACAAGAGCAAAAGAAAAATGTTTGTATCCCACTTTCAATGTCCGATAGCTTTGAGTCCTAGTTTCAATGTCAAACAGTTCCTTATGTGTACATAGCTATAGTTTTGAAATTGTTGTGCAAGGCAGCAGTTTAGGTGTTCACCTATGCCGCCATCTTGGTTTCTCCTCTGTAGGTGTTATTTTCAATTAAAAAAATTTTTTTAAAGAAAATTTAGTAAATAGGTAGGACTGTTATTTTGTGAGATATTTTTCTAACCTATATCCTCAAATGATCTTTTGAGGCTGTTTCAACTTCTGACTCTCACGTGTACACAGTAGCAACTGGGAAGCTGATGTGTATGGTGAAGGCTTTAGTGGGAATAAGAGGGTCGGTCAGTCACAGCATCTTTTGGAAGATAATTGTTTTGTGTGCTGCTGAAGCACGTGGCAAGAAAAAAAAAAGGATAGAAACTATAATGAAATGATAGTGGTGATTTGCAGAATTTTATTTTAAATAAGGTTTTGCACAGCAATTGAGAAGTAAATGTTGATGCTGAGAGCTTACCTTTAAGTCTTCTCAAATAGAATCTAAGAATGAGGAGCCATAGGTATAGATAAAGGGAAAGAAAATTCTCCTTTTAGGGTTTTGGTAGTCTCTACTTTTGTTAGTATCAGAAAACTGACTTCAGATATTCTTAGATGGTTTGTATGGCTCATATGAGTAGAGGCATGGGATTTCATTGTGCTTGACTCTGAAATGTCCCAGATCTCAGAGTAAACCAAAGTGAGTTTTAATCTTGGTTATTTAAAATCTCCTTGTACCTGTCTTATTAGGACCTTTATTTTTTTAAGAGGAAACTAATTTGCAATTGGCTATAAAGAGTGACATTGTGTTCAGGGAAATGAGGTACTAACACACTGCACTGTCCCACAAGAGTACTTCTGAAGTCCCCAAACACAGTGCTGACAATCTGTGACAGCCTGTGAATTGTTGGATAGCAGTTGGGGGAAGAGACAGCAGAGTGAGGTGGTTGTGTGTAAGTTACAGAGGGGATGGAGAGGGGAAGAAATGAGAGAAGAGCAAAGTAGCTCAGGCAGGTTCTGTAGACAATTTGAATGGAACCTTTTCTTGTTAGTTTTGACAATACGTAGAATGAAATCAACAGCTAGAGTGTGTGGGGGTTTTGGTAGGGAGGAAATAATGTGTTTCACTTTTCCTTTCAAGATGTTATTTATTTCATTCTATCATCAAACTGTAAGATTAAGTGTTATTTTAATGAGAGTATAGATTGGATAAGTTTAAAAAATTTGAAGACACTAGAAATACCACTTCATGCCAGGAAATGAGACTATAAAAATCAGAGTACATACTAGGGATAGGGCTTATCTTTTCAAGGCATTATTGCAATGGGAGTAAGGCCAATTACCATATCTAGAGCTAAAATGACTGGGTCTTTATCCCAGACAAATGTATATCCTGTTATTTATTTATGTATTTATTTAACATATATGTGTGTATATACACATACCATCAACTTATTGTTTCAGAGACAGTTAACCAACTATAGCTGTCTTCATCAGACATCAAAGGCAAGAGTTTCTGGATATTATTTGTATTGCAGAGTAGAATTTAACGTGGGGCAGGTTTTGGTTCAGGTCTTTTCTGATTATTAGAATGGTTATACAAAGTAAATGTGTTTGATGGTTCCCCTAGGTATCATATCTAATTCTGAATATAGGATTAGACTTGGATCACTTTTTTATGAGCCCATCTCTCCTGTTGATATGTTTCTGTTTTTGAGTTAAATTTGTTACTGCTTGGCCATTGATACCATTGGATTAAGTAAGCATAAGAAAGATGTCAGTGTGAAAATTATGTGTTATCATCTTTACACCAATGATCCATATTAAAAAAGATGCCAGGGTAAATAAAAGGGCAAATGGAGTAAAGAATGGTATGGAGGAGATCTAGAGACACATTACTAGTGTCATTTCTTAGGAATTGTCTATAGGATTTAGACTCTATTCTCCATTGCCTAGGAGATTGAATGCCTAAACTTAGTGTTGAAGGCTCTCCAGGCTGAAAACCATCTTTCTAGCAGAATCTTCCACTACGTCCCAACACTGAACTTTTGACTCTATCTAGACTAGTTTCTATAACTGTCTTCAAAGCAACACTTTTTGACTTACTGCCTCTTCATATTGTTTAGGCTATTTCTTCTATTGGAATGCTTCCTTTCAAGTCTCTGTCTTCTAAATGTCTAGTTCCTAATGATGTGATTGTAAGGAAGACATCATAAGGTATATAAATGTTGAACCACTATGTTATGTACCTTAACTAATATAATATTGTATGCCAACTATACTTAAAAAAAGTTAAAAAAAGGAAGGTCTGGTTCCAATTCCACCTACTCTATGAAATCTTCAACCATTCTAGTCCCTTAGTGATCTCTCTCCTCTGAGTTTTTATCATTTATGCTTTTCTCTTTATTTGGCAATTTTATATTACCTTGAAACAACTTAAATGAATGTTCTTACCTTCCCAGTTAGGTAGAGACAACTTAAAGAGGGGTGGGGGGCTACATTACTCATGTGGTTCAAACCACATTACTTGTAGTGCTACTTGACAATCTCCACTACCCGTAACAAGAATTTAGTACAGTATGTGCAATTGATACTTGTGAGAAAATACAGTTAACTATTGTTAACTTTTTCCAGCCTTTAACATTTTTCTTTCTTTTTATGTCATAAGAATAATAGATTAGAATGCAGTTTAAGTACCTTAGTCATGTTTGTTCAGTAGATTATTCTGCTTTAAAAGCTGTCTCTAGCACTCTGTAGAGGCTTCCTGATACTGAAAGGAGCATTGTTCTAAAGATACTATGTTCTAAGATAATTATTTGTTCTTGAAACTCTAATTAGTATCTTATCTATTATTTGTTTAATATTTTCTTAGACTGCTTTCAAGTGAAATTTGCTTTAAAGTCTTTTGGTTTTTTAGTTTCTTTAACAGCCACATTTGGCTTTTACACTTGTTAGCATATCTGTAGGGAGGGAAGAGATAGATACCAAATTCTAACTATATTTCTAACACAGGGACTCCACTTTCTTTACAACTGTTCTCTTTTGTTGCTATTGTCTTTGATATTTTTGTTTTTAACTACGCTATGCTTTGCTTTAACCCATTTTTTAGAAGTCATGTATTATAATTTGTAGTAATTAAGTGCAGGGACTTTGAAATCCTAACCAACTTAGAAGTTTTCCTTTTACAGGTATCTCATATGTAAAATTGAGATAATAATGGCTACCTCTTAGAATGTAGTTGAGATCAAATGAGATTTTATATATATAACTATCATATATATATATACTACTTAGCACAGATTAAGCCTGTGTTTTCAGAACTTACTCAATGATTTATTAGCTGTAGTTGGTATATTCAAAAAGGGGAAAGATCAAGTTGAATGCATGTCAAGTTTGAGGCACAGCTCCCAAAGCCTTATCCATTTCAACTCTTTTATTGTTACTATAGAATTTCAGTGTAACCCAGGATATATCTGGGAGGAACTAATTTCAGTCAAATCTAGAAACGTAGACCAACTTTTAGGTGTGTAGTGTGAGAAGTTTTAAGAGGGAATTATTTTTCTTCTCTCTCCAGCCCTCTATTCCCCAACACCTGCCTGCCCAAGGTAGATAAACAGAGTAGGAAGCAGACTTTTCTGTCTTTCTGTTGTATATTATATTGCTACTAGGAGCCCAGCACGCGAAATTGCGCGGCCCTGCCCACCCTCCCGCAGCCCTGCCTTGACACCCGAAACTCCATGCAGAGTTCCAGCGCACTTGGCCCAGTTCCCCACCCAGCTCCCGACCCTTCTGGCCTTCTCTGTTACTTCAAGCCCTGCCCTCAGTCCCTCGAGTCACCTCGGGCTGGTCCTTCCTTTGGGTGCCTCCCTGCTCCTGCCCCATCTCCTGAGCAATGCAGCAGCTCTGCCCCGTCATGGTGCTAGAGGAGAGCGTGGAAACTTCCCACCTGCTGCTCTGTGCTCCTTCCCCTGGCAAGTGGGTGGTGGGGCTCCCTGAGTGTGAGCGGTGATGGCAAAGGATTGGTGAGGGGGGCGCTATGGGCTCTCACCCCTGCCCTTCCTTGCACGGGATGGTCCCACCACCTCTGGGCGCCTCCCTGCTTCCACCCCGCCTCCACCCCGCCTTCCACCCCATTACAACATCCTGCCCATCAGCATATTAGCTCTTTATTATGGTTGTTCAGTTATATTAAAGCTTTGATCTGACTGCCTTTTGAGGTGGCTCATGATAATAGGTGCTAACATTCAACTGGGTGAGCCATGGGGTTACCTTATCAATGGAGTGTGAAAGAGACTAAGCTGCAAACTGTTTCCCAGCTTATAAGGCATGAAATCAGTAGGTGCTGATGCATGACAACTATAGCCAGTGGAGTGTACAATAAGTAGGGGGCTTGAACTGTGTTTTAAGGAAAACCTTTTCATGCTATAATTTGTTTATCTACTTCCAATATCCTACTGGTATCATGAATCCTATATCTTTCATTGTTTTAATGCTCAGTTTTTTGTTTTGTTTTTAAATATATTTTATTGATTTTTTTACAGAGAGGAAGGGAGAGGGATAGAGAGTTAGAAACATCGATGAAATAGAGACATCGATCAGCTGCTTCCTGCACGCCCCCTACTGGGGACGTGCCTGCAACCAAGGTACATGCCCTTGACCGGAATCGAACCCGGGACCTTTCAGTCCGCAGGCTGACGCTCTATCCACTGAGCCAAACCGGTTTCGGCACTCAGTTTTTTTTCATGAAATGTTTCTTCCCTGTTATGTAAGCTGTATTCTTTGTCCAACTGCATGAAGAGCGACAAAGGCTGTAATGTCCAAAGCAGATTAATAATAAGATACTATAACTATTATTTTGCTCAGGATTACATTTGGAAAAAACATCTGCAGTATATATTTGATGTATAAGTTTCTTGTTTTTTTACATTCAGATTTGAAAGTATACTCTATATTCTGCTTTAAAGCTTATTCAGGTCTAAGAGCTCAATTGTGCATTTCACTGGTCATTGTTCCCATGTTCACACGTGCCTCTGGAGAAAGGGAAGACATAGAAAAAGATAATGTTTTGAAATGGTTGGGGGAGTTCTACTAAGAAGTATAGAGATTATTCTTATGGGGAATAGAAGACATGGAGTCCTCTCATAACACCTGGTGAAGTTCTTTGCCATATGGCTTTGAGGGTGAGGCAAGGTGAATGAGGAAGTTTCGGAGACAATAGTGAATTATTATTGTCAGCACTTTTAAGTCTGGAAGGTTATTGGCATTAAGCATGCTGTGAAAGCATGAAAGTTCTTTCATTCTTGTTAGTTTTCTTGTTTTACTGCAGCAGTCTTTGAATTCTCTTTAGTTGCTTTACATTTATACAGATTGCAAGCAAAGTGTGAGTACTTATGAAATTAGTATAATATTGTGAGAGACCATTCTGCTATCAGGCAGTTTAGGAGTTAAATGCAGGGTCTTTGAAATCCTAACCAACACTTAGAAGCTGTGTGATCTTGAGTTATTTACGGTTCAGATTTCTCATCTGTAAAATTGGGATAATAATAGCTACCTCATAGTCTTATAATGTAATCAAATGAGGTAATATATGTAAAACATTTAGCACAGTGCCTGTCACTTCGTAAGTGCTCATTAAATGGTAGCTGGTTATTTTTTTCCTCTTTCTCTTCCTCTGCTACTAATACTACTACTACTCTGCCACTAATTCACTTTTGCTTATAGGGCCTAAATCTTAATGAAACAGAAAACATAATTAGACACGGTTCACAGCAGTAGATTTGGAAAAATATGTCATTGTTCTCTTAGGCATTGCTTAATAGATTTTTCTTAACCAAATAGGAACTCTATAAAAAGACCATTTTTAATGAAAGGATCTTTGTGTTGGCTTTAGATAGCCTTGCAAATGAGTATAAAAAATTGATTATTCTAAAATGTATTTGGCTAATGCAAATAAACAACCTTTCTATGAATTTAAGGAGCATATAGAAATAAAATAAGAGTTTAAAGAATTGCCAATCCTTATTATTCACCTAACAAGAGTTATTTTGTTTTGGGGAAGTGCTGAATTATTGTTTTTTTTTTTTTTTAATTCTTAGAAATGTTTTATCTGGTACTAAGAATAGTCGTAGTAGAATTCTTATCCAGTGTATGAGGCACATTGCTGTGGGAATGGGATGGAAAAGTCATCCTGACCATTTATACTAATGAAGATGAGCATTGGTGTGGATAACACATTTGTTTTTGATGTGTATTATGTGATGATTTTTGCAGCACAATTAACTTCCTGATTAAACTTTGCTCAGCTAATATATCCTGAGACATAGTGGTTAGAAAACTGGTTAAGCAGCTATGATGGTGATAAAACTACTAAGTTAACCACTTAAATAGCTGCCTTAAATTTTTCAACCAAAGTGAGATTATATAACATGATTTTCTTTTTCAAATTTGATTTTTAGAGACAGCGGAATGGAGAGAGAGGGCGGGCGGTGGGGGAGAGAGAGAGAGAGAGAAACATTGATGCGAGTGCAGAATGTTGATTAGCTGCCTCCTGATGGCAAGCACAATCCCCACTTTTTCTATTGGGGATTAAGCATACAACCCTGGCATGTGCCCTGACCTGGAATCGAACTGGCAACCCTTCAGTGCACAGGATGATGCCCAACCAACTGAGCCACATCAGCTAGGGCACAACAGGATTTTCAATGGTCTTTTTCAGTTAGAAGTTTAAAGATTAGTATGGAGGTAATTGGCAATTAGGAAATGGAGCAGTAACACATTTTGGCCACCAGAGGGTGAAGTCCAATCAGTCAACTTGTGATTTGCATTTGACCAGAAAGTGGCATCCTTGGAAATAAAGAGGACACATTGCTCTTCTCTCCATTTAGTTTAAGGTGTGGAGAGTATTGCTTTCTGATTCTACTTAATTCAGATTTTTTTCTGCTCTTTTTCTTTACGGCTCTCTAGATAGAACTGGGACAAATACATAAAGACAGAAGAAGAATAGAGGTTTCTAGTTGTCAGGGTTTCATCTAATTTTGTTCTCTAAGATAGTTATTGGCTCTCAGATGATCCCATGGGCAACTTTGATGGCAAGCACAATTGTATGGATGACCAAATTTAATTATTTGTGACCACCTTCCTCCCCCAAAACACAGGCACACACACAAATGGCATTCATCTGTCATTACCCTCCCCATTCCCTCTGAAATCCATGGATGAAAATGACATGTCTGAGAAATATAATAGAATGAGCACAGCATTTATAATTGAAATCTAGGTTCCAGGCTTGTTTTGCTACTTAATATCTATCTAACTGTGAGTGTTACAGTTAGATCCTCAGGTTTCTTATTCAAAAACCAAAGACATTAAATTCTGACTTTAGTAATGTAATTCTAAGAGTCTGTAAAAAATTATTTAATGTTTACATGAAGGGCAGTACTGTTCTTGATTTATTATATATAATTGACTAGTATTTTGTATAAATAGCACAGGATTTCTTTTTTCTTTTCTCTCTCTTTCGTTAGTTACAAGGCTATAAGAGTCATTAAGGCATACATATTAAAGTATTAAAGTACACTACCATTACAGCAGGAAGAATGAATGACAGTGGCCAGTCCACTTGACTGTTGCCACTCTTCTGGCCCCACAAACAAGTACAAACAAATTCTTTGTGAGTATTAGGCTCAGGATGACAGCAAGTCAGTCAAGAAGAGGAGGATTGGGAGCCAAGCCAAGCTGATTTGGGTTATAGCTGACTGTGAAGCATTTTAGAGGAGAAGTCATTTGGGGATACGTGAGTTTAGAAAAATAGGACATGTGGGTTCTGGGACTCTGTATCACCAAGCTGGAGTCAGAGTCTATTTCTTCCAACCACTTTAGTGGAAGTAACTTTGATACAGAATCCAGTTATATGATTCTGAATTGCTGAGAGCACAGGATAATGTGGGAGGAACAAAGAGGGCATGGTGTCCAAATAGACAAGCTGCAATGAGTATCTAGAAGGTGACAGAGCAAATGGATGCAGAAGTATGCTTGTGAAAACAGGGAAGGATTAGTACTTAGGATTTGATATGTATACAAGAGAATAGAAGCCAGCCAGGCAGACTAGATAGAAAAAGCATTTTAGGATTATGTGCAAAAGAAAATTTTAATGTGTTCTGGTTTTAATTGCCTTCCTTGATGTTGGTAGGTCCACTTGGTATATCCAAGGCTTTACATGTTTGAGGTTAATGATTATATCACTGACAAACTCTTTGTGGTGTATATGGTTCTAATAACCTCACTGGATATACATATTCACAGATATGCTCACTACTACTGCAGAGTTCATTTCACAGAACTGGCTAGTAGAAAATTGGCAGGCAAGCTAGCTTTTCAAGTGCTCCTAGGAATGGAGCCCAGCTGTTCCCTTTGGGCTTTGAGCTGTTGGGATTCATTGGGTTAGAAACTAGAAAGAATGGAACTAACATTTTCAGACTAGTTCTTGACAGCGAAGCAGAGGTGTTAGAATTTCTGTTTTAGAGGTTTACACTGCAAGTAACTTAACCTGATTGTGTGTCTTAATATTACTGGGCTTCTGACCACTGAAATATGGCTTGGATCGATGGTGGTTTGGAGAAAGTAGAAAGAGGGCTATCCATCATTCAGAGGCTCCATCTGATAATACTGCTTTCACCAAGCAGCCATCTGTCCATCTATCCATCAGTAGGATGAAATGAGATTTAGCGGAACAGGCAGCTGTAACTCTGAGACACTTTCTAACCAAGGATTGCAGTCCTGGCCTGAGTGTGACCACAAAGCACAGCGCTGGGGTTTGGCGGGATGTGGCAGCAAGTGCAGGCTCATTCCCGTCACTGCAGCCTAGAGGGGGTATTCAGTATGAGGCCAAAGCACAGCCTTATTTCCCATGCAAAAATGACTAAACTTGGGGTGACAACCAAACCGTAATTATTTCAGCTCCATACTGTTTTACAAGTTGAACAGACCTTTTTGATGGAGAAATTTTTTTGGTTTGACTTGGAGAAGAAATAGAATTAAGATGTGATTTCATTTTGCTGGAATCCTATCACACAGTTTAACCTTTAACCTGTATAGTATATTGACAGAATACTTTATAAATGTTTCAGGAAGACCACCTCTTTCTTAATTGAAGACACTGTGGGTACTTCTGCTAGCAATTCCCAGTTTGTCATGGTAATGAGGAGTGAGACTAAATTAAATTCAAGGATAATTCAAAATTCTTTTTTCGTCTTAAATAGAAATTTTTACTTAGGTTGTTAGGTAGCAGAAATTGAATTTTTCCCCTCTTCTCTCTATATTAGTGGAGCCAATATGAAAGGAAAGAAAATGTGGACAGGAAAATTGGTAATAGATTAGAAGCAAGAAGCTGGATTACCCCTAAAATAGACAATCAGGCTCTAAGCACTGATGTTATCTGTTGTCTTCCTGGTTTCCCTGCTTTTCCAGGGTACTGAGCCTTCTGAGAGCCTCTTGGTCAGTATAGTACTATGCTTATGCTACTATCCTGGTACTTGTTTTTTTGTTTGTTTGTTTGTTTTTTGCAGTGGCCACTTCAGACTTCACTCAGCTCCTGCTCTTTGTTCTGAAGTCTTGCTTTTCATTTCAGATTGGGGGAAGGGTCCAGGGAGCCTAATGTACCGGAGATGCCTCGGAAATTAGTGCCTTGGATGAATTCCTGGGCCTATTGATCCACCGGCAGTTTATGCATCCTGACATTCATAATCTCAGTAGGCTGCTGATGTTCCTGATTAATGGGTCCAGGGGCTGTCCATCCGTCACTTCACATTAATTACTGAAGAGGTGTTTTTCCAGTGATTTACCTGACAGTAGGCTGTGATAAATACCCCTAAGCAGAGTGGGCAGTGATTAATCATAGGGCCATACCCCTCCCCCACTTACCCTTCACCCTAACCACAGGCCAGCATTGGGACCTGATGAAAGAGTGCCCCCTCCTCAAAGCTATCTATCTTCATAATTATTTGTGGATGCATATTCATCGGGGCATGGGACCTGGCAGATAGCATTCTAGAATTTGTGCCAAAGATGATGAAAAATAAATCTTCCCAGTAGGAAGAGTAACTAATTTGCTTTTACATGAGGCAGAGAAGTATATATAAACTGCCTTTATGTTACTTTAAAGAAATCTGATAGAAGTATTGCCTACCTCTATGCTTGAACTCAGTACTGTGATAGTTGTTCTGCAAGGTTGAAAGAGAGGAGAAAGCACAATTTTTATCTTTGAGATACTTGTCTATTTAGGGAGAATCTGTGAAGAAATAGGAGACATGAGAAAATATTTCAAGGCACTAATATAATCATGGGAGGATTGGAGTAGAACTCCAGGATTCCGTTTCTTACTTTGAGACCTTAGAAAATGAAATTTAAGTATTTGAGTGTTTTGCATGTATCAGGCACTGTATTCAACTCTGGAAATAAAAAGATGAATGTGACTCAGTGATAAATCTCAGGGAGTAAAAGTATAGTGCTCCTGGATTTTTTTCTCAAGCTATAAAATAAGCTTTTCCAAGAAGTTAAGTATATTAAATGAATTTAAAATGAATTTAAAATGTTTTAATATTAAATAAAATTTCATATTAATGTTTTTCTTGAATTGAGTACCTGTTGTGTTTCTGGGGATATAAGAAGCATTTGAGAAACAGTATCTGCCTTTAAGAAACTATGTTATAGACTACGAGATGACATTTATAAATGAAATACTTAAACAGGAATATAAAATAGTATATAATGACGAATGAATACCAAAAGATAATGAATGCAAAAGAAATTACAGAAGCGTGAAATCAATGTCTTCAAATAGTTAAAGGAAAATGCTGGATTTGAGATAAACCTTTTGTAGTGACTAGGATTGTATAAACAGATAATTCAAAGAGAGCATTTCAGAAGTTGGCATGAACAGACTTGAGAGGCGATTGGTGCAGAATGGAGAATTTGTATCTGAGAATGTTAGAAATACGACAAACAGTAGATTGACAACAAATTGCAAAGAACCTTGAATGCCAGATAAGCTTAGTTTATATAATGTAGAACCTGGTAAATCACTAGTGTTTATGAGCAAGGAATTAGGAAAAAAGGTGTGTTTTAGAAAAAATTGCTATATGTGGACATATTTAACATCATTTGGACTTGCCAGAGTATTTTAAACTATTCAGAATAAAACTGTTAGGGTCACTGAAGGAGGAATGCAGGAGGCCAAAATGGTGAGGGATTACAAATTTATTCCATCATCTGCAAACCAGATGGGCTGAGCCCCCAAATGGTGCCAGCACCCAGGGATAGGAATCAGAAGTTTTTAAAGCACTTTTGGCGGGCTTTTTCTAGGCAGAGAATTCTCTATGCAGTTCTAGGGAGAGATAATGGTCCTTGCAAGTGGAATGTGGTCTAAGTGAAAGGGAATATCCGTTGTGAAGCGGCCTGGAGGTCAGCTTGCTGGGGGAAGGGTATGATTCAATTATTTGAATCATACAAAATTAGCTAACAAAAATTATCCAGATTAAAAACATAGTTATCTCTCTGAGTACATTGCAAAAAATTATGTGGTTTGCTTATATAGGGAGTAGGAATAGAGTTGATAGTTAAAGGAGACTTAAGTTTTACAATCATTACTCATGCAAAGTAGAATAAGTCATGGAAGTTTTAGGTAATGACTACAAAATTAAATTAGGGAAGACTATAGTCCAAATTTTAAGAAAGAAATTGATCTTTAGTTTTACTAATGTAACTTCATTAAAGCTGCACTAATTACTCACTGGCTTTGGATAGTATATTTTAAAGACAGTAATCAGAAATTAAAGAATCAATGCTGTCAGTTGTATTTTGGTAGGGATTTCTAGGGAATGTGGAATTTTTATTTATTTATTTAAAGACTGAAGATATAATTTACATACAGTAAGATTCACCTTTTTAAGGATATTTATTATTTGAATGTTGACAAAAGCATAAAGTTATGTAACTCCTGTGTAATTAAAATATAGTATAGTTCTGTCAATCAAAAATTCATCTGTGCCCCTTTGTTGTCAGTGCCTTACCTAAACCTAAGCTTCCAGCAATTATTGATATATCTTTTATCCTTAAAGTTTTGTTTTTTCCACAATTTTATGTAAATGGATTTATATTTTCTGGTGATAAATTATGTTAGCAGTTTTTGATGTGCTTTGCCATCTTTATAACTTCTTTGATGAAGTATTGTTCAAATTGTTGTTTGTTTTGGATATTGAGTTTTGAGAGTTTTATGATATACTAGAGGCCCAGTGCACGAAAAATTCGTGCACTTGGGAGTGGGGGGTCCCTCAGCCTGGCCTGCACCCTCTTGCTGTCTTGGAGCCCTAAGGATAAGATGCTCTGACTGGTGGGTTAGCTTACTGCTGGGGTGAGGTTGATTAGGACTGAGTGAGACAGGCCAAAACTCCCTTGAGCCATCTCGCGGTCCCTCCCCGGCTGGCCAAGCGCCTGTGTCCCTTCCCTCCCCGCTCTGATCGTGCAGCAGTGGGGTCCCTCGGCCCTCTCACAATCCAGGACCCCTCGGGGGATGTCAGAGAGCCAGTTCCGCAGGCCAGGCCGAGGGACTTCACTGATGCACAAATTTGTGCACCGGGCCTTTAGTATTTTATAAACCTGATTTGAATAGAAATGAGAATAAACCTCCAAGTAGATGTAGGAATTATTTTGCATTTTTAAGTATGAAATATGTCATTGTATTAACTAATGCAAGTTCATTTATGGAAGAATGCATTAAGAAAACTATAGGCGGATCAGTTATGGTTCATTAGCAGATTTTAAAATATGAAGCCATTTCTCTGCTGTTCAAGTATAATTTTTCATGTTATTATACACAAGTACCTCTGTGATGTGCTAGATCAAGTATATGTTAAAGTGAAGCTCTTTTGCAGTGGAAAAGATTTCGTGGTTATTTGCAGAATGCGCTTGACATTGGGAGTGGAGGACCTTGGAAGTGTGGAAATTTAGTATATTCCTAATTTTATTATTTTGTTAAAGACTCTCGTTTGGGTGGTTTAATCTTTTGATTTTTAAAAAAATATATTTTATTGATTTTCCACAGAGAGAGAGGGAGAGGGCTAGAGAGCCAGAAACATCGATGAAAGAGAAACATCGATCTGCTGCCTCCTGCATGCCTCCCACTGGTGATGTGCCTGCAACCAAGGTACATGCCCTGGAATGGAATCTGGGACCCTTCAGGTCGTAGGCTGATGCTCTGTCCACTGAGCCAAATCGGTTTTGGCAATCTTTTGATTTTTTAAAATTTCTCTTATTTTGTTCTATAACCAAAATTTCATTTAAAATAGAGAATTCTTTTTATTCCTGCTGTGAAAGTTTCTGATGTAGAAATAATACTGTTTTAGTATAATGTTTTCAAAGAATCAACTGAAACAACTTACTGAATAAATTCATTTCAATTATAAAAATCTAAAAATTTTTTAATTAAAAATGAACTAGAGTAGATTTTTTAAAATAGAGCAGTGTAAATAAGTATTTTTTGGAACTTTTTTCAGTCACAGGGGTATGATGAGTCTGGTATACTGTGTCATGATGTGAAATGTTTTTAACTGGAGTGCAAAAAATTTTGACAAAAAACTGGCTTAGAAAGTCTTTCTCTACAGGATTCTGTGCTCATAGCAGATACATCTCATTCACAAGCTTTTTAAAAAATATAGAAAGGTCTAGATCAGTGGTTCTCAACCTTTCTAATGCTGTGACCCTTTAATATAGTTCCTCATGTGTGGTGACCCCCCTAACTATAAAATTATTTTTGTTGCTACTTCATAACTATAATTTTGCTACTGTTAATGTATCATAATATAAATACTTGTGTTTTTCAATGGTCTTAGGTGACCCTGTTAGTGGTTCTCACACTCTGGCTGGCCCAGGACTCCACTCCAGGCACAAAATTTCAATTATAGAAGATAAATAAACCCCAACAAAAATGGTGGCAGCCATGGAGCTAGAGAGAGTAGGAGGCTAGAGTTGTGTGTCGTCGTCGTCGCGCTCCCCACCACCCCCCGGTGATGGAGGAAGCCAAGCTTCTGCAGCCTTGGCCTGCCTTGGCCTCCACTTAAGGCTACAAAGTTTCAATTGTAGAAGATAAATAAATTCCAGATACCAGGGCTTCCACTTGGGTCACTGAGGGGCGTGGCTGGCCTGCAAACCACCACAGGCCCCTCGCCTAGTCTGCCCCATGCTCCAAGGGAACCCACACCCTGATCTGGGACACCCTTCAGGGCAAACTAATTGGCCCCCACCCATGCACCAGGCCTCTATCCTATCTAATAAAAGAGTAATATGCAGATTGACCATCACTCAAACACACAAGATGGTTGCCCTCATGTGGTCAAAGATCCTGCCCCTATGTGGACAAAAGGTGGTCACCATAAGATGGCCAGCAGGGGAGGGCAGTTAGGGGTGACCAGGCTGGCAGAGGAGGGAAGTTGGAGGTGACCAGGCCTATAGGGAAGAGCAGTTGAGGGGGATTCAGGCCTGCAGGGGAGGGCAATTAGGGGCAAACAGGCTGGCAGGGGAGCAGTGAGGCATCAATCAGGTTGGCAGGGAAGTGGTTAGGGGGGATCAGACTGGCAGGCAGAAGCAGTTAGGGGCAATCAGGAAGGCAGGCAGGTTAGCAGTTGGGAGCCAGCAGTCCTGGATTGTGAGAGGGATGTCTGACTGTCCGTTTAGGCCTGTTCCCACTGGACATCCCTCCAGGGGTCCCAGATTGGAGAGGATGCAGGCTGGGCTGAGGGAGACCGCCCCCCAACCCCCTGCACAAATTTCATGCATCAGGCCTCTAGTTCACAATAAAAGCTCTTGCCTTGGCCTTCAAGCCCTGCTTGTTCTGGCCCTTACTTATCTTACTGACCTCTGTGTCCCTTTCTCTGCTGTTACCACACCTGTTTTCCTGTTATTTATTAGACATTTCAAGCTTGTCCTGCCTCAGAACTTTGTACTTGCTCTTATTTTTTTCTGGAATTCTCTTTTCCCTAGATAATTTGTGTGACTCACTGACTCAGTTCAAGTATCATCTCAGTTATTAACTCAAAGTGCTCTTCTCTACTTTACCATATGGTCTTCCTTCCAAAATAGCCATACAACCCATCACTTTGATCTCTTTCCCTGCTCCATTGTACTCCATTGCCTTTATCATTATCAGACATTATATGTTTAAATATATGTTTAGTTACTTTTAGTCTCCACCATTACAATATAAGCTCCTTGAGGCCAGAGACTGGTTTTGTTCATTGCTGTGTTCACAATGCCTGGATGGCACTTGGCACATAATAGATATTCAATAAATGCTTTTGGAATGAATCAGTGAATGGGGTCCCAAATCTTAATTAGAGGTTAGGGTGTATTACTTATTGTGAAGTCTAAGTTGCCATGATTTAACATTTATTTAGTACCAAATGTAGTGCTATGGCATTGTAAATACAATAACAGAAAGTAAACCCTACATTGAAGAACTTACTGTTTAGAAGGGAGCTAGACATGCAAACACATAACTACAAAAGCAATATGGTAATTGCTTTAATAAAGGTATACTAATTATGTAAAGGTATATAGTGGGTACTTAGGACCATAATATATCATGGGGCTTCAGTTACAAAGTTATAGATGAAGTAACCTTTAAGGTGAGAATTGAAGGGACAGGTAGAGACTGTCAGGCAGGTATCTTACTGAGAAATTGTTTGCCTTTAACCACAGAGGTGTAAGAAGGCAATGGGGCATGTGTTTTTATACTGCCAGGAGTTGGAATTGATGAAATATAAAATCTGAAATTAGGAGTGGCTGGGCAGATAGGCAGTTCTAGAAATGGCAGTGGAGCTAGGTCATAGGGGTCAAATATGCTATACAAGATTCTTTAAAGTTTGTACATGATAAAGAGCCACTGAAGAATTTTGAACTAGGGGATGAACAAATCTGATTTTTATTTTAGAAAATCACTGGAAGCAGTGTAGAAGTAGAATGAACAAGGCTTGGTAATTGATTGAAATGTCAGGGATAATGATTTCCAGAATTCTGGCTTGAACAACTGTTAGCGATACCATTCACCAAACTATGAAATTAAGGAAAAAAGAACAGTGAATCTTTCTAAGGGGATGGCTAGAATTTAAAAGTATGTAATCATCTTAGTGCTTAGAAATCTATTGGTTTACTTGTGCCATGTAATATATTTTGTATGTTACAGATCATTATAAACACACTAAATTTATTTTTCAGATATTTTTACAATTGGACATTTAGGCTTGCTGAACTGTTGAATGTTGAAGGATGTTGGTATCTCTTGGTTTTGCCAGTTTGTAAATACTAGACTAATGAGAATAAGAATTCTTTTGATAGTATAGTGAAACAAAGAGAGTTGTTTTATTAATATGCATAGAAATAAATCTGAAATCGGGGCCTTCTATAGTTTTAAACATATAAAAAGCCCTCTTTTCAGGAAAAAAAAAGTTAAGTTAGGAGAAATGGTTCTAAATTTGTTGAGGATAACTTTTACCACATAGGAATGTTGTCTGACATGTTTTCTGATTTATGAAACATAAGCAGACTTCTTTTGGTGCTTTATTTTTTTTATCATTTTGAACATATGGGAACATTATAATGTTTGTGCAGAGATGAGCTTATCTATACCTTCATGTTTTAGTTGATTTCTTGCTTTGGCATATTCCCTTATGCTAAAAGTGAAAAAAATCTGATAAAAGTGGAAAAATTTGAAACAGGCAAGTCCCAAGAGAAAAAGCAGACTGTTTATTTTTGCAGCACTAAGGATATGGCAAGATCTTAGACCACCACTATCTCATTAGAAATATAACACGGACCACATATGTAGGCCACATATGTAATTTTAATTTCTCTATTAGCCACATAAAAATTATAAAACAGATGACTTAATTTTAATATGTTTTATGTAACCCATTATATTAAAAATAGTACCATTTCAACATATATTTAATATAAAAAATACTAATGGGGTATTTTACTTTTTGGGGGATATGCCAAGTCTTGAAATCTAGGAGTACTTTACATGCACAGCACATCTCAATTGAGACAGCCATTTTTCAAGTGCTCAGTTGCAATGTGTGGCTAGTGGCTAGTTTATTGGACAATGTAGTTCTAGATCATTCTTGACCAAAAAGTGGAGATTGCTTCAGCATTCTGCAACATTTAAAGGTGTCTTTCCAATATCAAGTGATTTATGTACTGCTTGTTTTATTGTCCAATCAAGTATATTAAAGACATCGCTCTTTTCTTCATTTATCATTTTCCTGTTTATAGTGATTTTGTCCAGTAAAGATCTGTTTATCAATTTCATTGCCTTTGCTTTCTCCTACACCAATTTAAGTAATGGCCTCTTAATCTAAAACAATAGCAGATCTTTAAATTTTAATGATTTTTAAATTTAATTACAAAAAATACTATATTTACGTTAACAAATTAAACAATAGTGAGATATAGCTATAAAAGTTAATAATTCTTAATTCTTTTCTCTCATTTTTTTGATCTCTCAGATGTAACTATTATTAAGAGTTTAGATAATAGCATTTCTTCCCTTAGAAATTCTTGTTAAGTGAGAAAACTAGTACTTTGAAAATACTTATTAGAGTGGACCTATTTAAAATGAAGACTAAAATTTTTATAGTTATTCATGAAAAATTTAGGTTATAATTACAACTGTGCTAATGCTTAGAATTAACAAAGAATGATGCACCTTGTTGATATAATTATTCCACTAAAATTATGTGACAGTCTGATAGCATCCGTCACTTTGCTTGATTTTTCTTTTTTCTTTTAGGGCTTATCATATACTAGTAGACTAGCCTATGCATCCATTTTACCAAAACTATTGAGAGCATTCCTAGTTTCTCAAGAGATTTTTCTTAATTTTTGGCATTTTATTCCTTGACTTCTATTCTGTCATCATCCTTCTTGGGTTTTCCCTTCTTCAGTTCACTGGTTTGATTCTGCCAGATCTTTATTCCCCAAGGGTTTTTTTTTTAATTTAATAAATCTTTATTGTTCAGATTATTACATTTGTCCCCCCTCACCCTCCATAGCTCCCCTCCAGCCGGCTCCCATCTCTTCCTCTACCTCTACCTTCCCCTCCCCCATTGTCTTCATCAATAGATGTATGATTTTTGTCAAGTCTCTCTCTGAACTCCCCTCACCCCTTTCCCCCTGAGAATTGTCAGTCCACTCCCTTTCTATACTCCTGATTCTATTATATTCACCAATTTATTCTGTTCACCAGCTTTTTAATTCACTTAATTTTTAGATTCACTTATTGATAGATATATATTTGTTGTTCATAATTTTTATCTTTACCTTTTTCTTCTTCCTCTTCTTAAAGAGTACCTTTCAGCATTTCATATAATACTGGTTTGGTGTTGATGTACTCCTTCAGCTTTTTCTTATCTGTGAAGCGCTTTATCTGACCTTCAATTCTGAATGATAGCTTTGCTGGATAGATAATTCTTGGTTGTAGGTTCTTGCTATTCATCATGTTGAATATTTCTTGCCACTCCCGTCTGGCCTGCATCGTTTCTGTTGAGAAGTCAGCTGACAGTCATATGGGTGCTCCCTTGTAGGTAATTAACTGTTTTTCTCTTGCTGCTTTTAATATTCTCTGTCTTTTGTTCTTGGTATTTTAATTATGATGTGTCTTGGTGTGGTCCTCTTTGGATTCCTTTTGTTTGGGGTTCTGTGTGCTTCCTGGACTTGTAAGTCTAATTTTTTCACCAGATATGGGAAGTTTTCAGTCATTATTTCTTCAAATAGGTCTTCAATATCTTGCTCTCTCTTCTTTTGGCACCCTCATAATTCTGATATTGGTATGTTTGAAGTTGTCCCAAAGGCTTACACTATTTTCACATTTTTGGATTCTTTTTTCTTCTTGCTTTTCCAGTTGAATGTTTTCTGCTTCTTTGTATTTCAAATCTTTGACTTGATTCTTGTGTTCCTCTAGTCTGTTGTTAGGTCTCTGTATAATATTTTTATTTCAATCAGTGTATGTTTAATTTCTAGTTAGTCCTTTTTCATCTCCTCTTGGGTCTTGCTAAATGTATCCATCTTTTCTAGGAAATTCTTGAAAAACCTTTTAACTGTGGTTTTGAACTCTATATCCAGTCTTTTGTTTTCCTCCATTTCTTTTGTTTGTGATCTGTTCCTTTGTCTCTGCATTTTCAGTATGCTTGGAGAAATTCTGTGTTGGAATCAGCCTTATGATACAAGACTTGCAAAACTGCAAAAACCTCTCTGTTGAGCTTGGATGGGGTAGAGTTTCAGGGCTTAGCAGACTGTCTTGGCTTCCAGTCAGTCCCGTCCTACGCGACCCCTGAGTCTCAACTGTCTCTCTGTAATTGCTGCAGCCGTTTCTGTGCGCACGCATATGTGTGATTCTAGACCTCTTCCTTTCCAGTTCCTTTGTGCCCCGGGACCCGTATGAATCTGGGTCCCCTGGGGTTCAGTGCAGTTAGAAGTGGTGCAGTTGGTAGGCTCTATCTCCCGCCCACTAGAGAAAGGCAGTGGCACAATCAGCAGTCCGTCTTCTGCGCACAGTGGTGTGTGGGCCCCCAGACCTCTGCCTTTTCGTGGCTCTCCTAAATTTCCATGCACTCCTCCCTTTTCACAGTCCAGACTCCCCCCGTTTGAGTCTTGCCTGGAACTGGGTTCAGTGCCATAGGATAAGGGATTCAATGCAGTTGGGAGTCTCTGTCTCCCTACTGCAAGAGGAAGCCAGCCATGCACTCTGCCACCCGCTCTCTCCACATGCGCATCTCCATACTTCAGCTTTTTGCAGCTCCTCTGAGTCTCTGTGAGCCCCTCTCTTTCCTTCTAGTTGTAGAATTTCCACTCAGCCAACTTTCCTGTAGTTCTGGATGATGTCTGTTCTCTTTTAGTTGTGGTTTTGAAATTATTGTGCGAGGCAGCAGTTTAGGTGTTCACTTATGCTGCCATCTTGCTTTCTCTCTCCCCAAGGTTTTTGCTATGAGATAAATACTTCCTTCAATAGTATTTACATAGCCTTTATGAAATCTTGCATTCTTTTCAAGTTTTGTATTTTCACTTCACAATTGAATTGCATTGTGTTTACTTCGTATTACTGGATATTTACAACATTAGACTGTTAGAGATTGATGAACAAAGTCAGGATACATAGTTGAAGTAGATGTTAGTGTCAAGTAGAAATGGATTCTGTAGGTAATCATGACACATTTTGAATAGTACTGTATTATAAGGACTTTTGATTCTCTGTGCAAACTTGTAACTTAAGAAACTCAACTGCCTATTTAAATAATAGCCAACTTTTATTGGCACTTTTACAATGACTGGAAAATTTTTATACATGCATTATTTTATTAATTTATTGTGCCTATGAAATAAATTTATTATTGTCCTCATATTTTGCTCTGAATAAACTAAGGCTTAGAGCAGTAAATTTTGCCACAATAAAGTTAAGTTATTTGAGGTCAGAGCTAGTCAAGGGGTCGGGATTCTAACCCCTGAACAACAGTCTTTACTTGACTGCATACTCTTGTGCATGCACATACTTTTTTTATTTTATTGGTTTTTAGAGAAAATAAGGGGGAGAGAGAGGAAGAGAGAGAGAGAGAAACATGGATCAGTTGCCTACAGCACATGTCTTAACCGAGGATTGAACCCTTACCCTGGGTGTATGTGCCCTGACCAGGAATTGATCCTGCCACCTTTAGTATATGGATGATGCACCAACTAACTGAGCCACATCAGCCAGTATCATATGCATACTTTTGGGCAAAAAAAAAAAAAAGATTGGATTGTAAATTCTTTTCACTTAGTATTATGTTTTGGATATCTGTCCACTGTATGGATAAGCCATAACTTTAGAAAATTACTCCTGTTTAGATTGTTTGCAGTTTTTAAGAAAGAAACATTGATATGAGGATAAGTTACCTCCTACATGCCCCCACTCCCTCCAATTGGGGATTGAGACTATAACACAGGCATGTGTCCTAACTGGGAATTGAACTGGCAATCTTTCGGTGCACTGGAGGACACTCAACCAACTGAGCCACACCGGCCAGGATGATTGTTTACAGTTTTTGTTTATTTTTTACTTTACTAAGATTGTTGTTCTTGATAAGAGGCATAGATTTAATAACCATGTGTGAAATGGGACTAGAGACATTGGGCCTGGGACAGATGAGTTGGAAACTGAGTTTACCTACTAACACCTTAAATTTCAAAGCATTGTACTCTCAATCTAAGATTAGACTAGAAAAAAAATTACTCAGTTATAGAAGAAAAATAAGGAAGCTTGCCTGTTTTTATGTGGCTTCTGAGTGAAGGGGAAAGTTTCCTGAGATTTTGTAGCTATTGTTTTACTCTCCTGTGAGTTTGATTTTTATATTTTATCCTTATTACACGGTCAAGAATACCTCCAAGTTAAAACTTAATATTAATGTAGAGCCACTACATAGAGGAAAGCTTGCTGTCTGACTGTATGGAATTCCCACTGATAATGCTAAAGTCCCATTGATGTGGAGCACACTACTGAAAATTATTTTTTAAAAAATTGACAATGCCTTAAGCAAAAGTCAGATACACAAGAGGCAGCAGATTTAAATTTTTAAGAATTTCAAAAAATAAAACTGTTAAATAGTAAATGCTTATAACAAAAATTAAATCTAATTATAAAATTAATAAGACTGAGGAGTTCAGGGGCAGTGGAGGGGGCAAATAGGACCTTAGTCATTAAAATTTAAAAACTGATTGATAGGATAAAATGCAGAATAGGCAAATATGAGAAGAAAATTGGTGATGTTGAAGATGAATTTAAAGATATTATCCTGAATGACTAGAACTGGTATAAGACTAATAGCAAAAATATTCAAATAGTGTTGCCCTAGTAGAAAACTAATAATACTAAACATACACTTAAACACATAGTAGACATTTGAGAACACCAAATTCATAAGATAATATGTTGGGAATCATCAGAGAAGAATGAGAGATACCTACAAAAAGCAATGACAAACCGACAAAAATAGATTTTTTAACAGTAACAATAGAAAAAATAATGTATTAACAGATGGGAGCAGTGTATAGATATTTTTGGATGAAAACTAAGAGTACATATGGAGGGATTGTGAAGTAAAAGCATTGTACAGTTGTCTAGAAGACAGATACAAATAATGATTAACTTTAGATATTTAGACAAGTACTCATATTAGAATGCTAAGAAAATACTATGATCAGCTTCTATATCAATATATTTGAAAACTTAAAAGATATTTTCTAGAGCAATTGGTGAAACTGACTCAAGAAGAAATTTCAATGGACCTTAACATTAAAGAAAGTAAATCATTATTAAACATTTTCAACAAAAATTACTATTCCAGGCAGTGCCACAGATGACTTATACCAAACATTTGAGAAGTAAGCCTAGCCTTATACATAAATTATTAACTTATATAATGTGTCTTATAGTAACCTTGATAACCCAGTCACGTAATTCCCAGTACTAGGAAAGAAAATGATAGACTAATTTTACATGAATATACAAGCAAAATCCTTAGTAAAGTATTGGCAAGTGAGCCAGGCAGTTTTCCTGACATTGGATATTCCATATTTTTCCATTGATTAGTAGAAGTTCCACATTTATTATAAAATAAATTCCCATATAAATGTGGATCAATTTTTAGTGAGGGAAGGTATATACATGTGCTTCATCTGTCATCTTGAATTGAAAATCTAACTTGAATCTTGCATTCAGAATGTTTGCATTGGTATTTTAATATATACTTTACATACATATCTTTGTATTGCATAATTTTGCAAGGCATTTGAAGGGGATGTCAGTGTCAGAAGTGTATACCTCATTTGAAACATTTCATTATTCTATAGAATATTTCATAGTTCAAACAAATGTAAGTTGAAAGTAGATTTTCACAAAATGTTTTCCTCTCTTACCCTCACATACATGTTTATTAACATATATGAATTGATTGCGCCTTGCTGCCTTTTCAAAGAATTTGAGATGACTTTAAAAAGGGATAGAGAAATATTACCAGCCATCTGGGATGGATTAATCATTGTGTTTGAACTCCAAACTTAAATTTTGTGTTTCCTGGAAAACAGCAGAAAGAGACACATGCTCTGTCTGTTATAGGGCCATATGACTTTGGGAGACATACTTGCTTTTTTCCTTTCTTTTTACAATGGGACATTGGATAAGATGATAATTACTTTCATCTTCCATTTGCTAAGTTAGAAAATATTCTTCAGGTATATTAACCAACTATGAAAGCTAAGATTTAACATTGAGTCTTAACTCAGGGGATCTTAGTTTTCTGAGGTGAGGTAAGATATACGGTTTACTTTTGCTTTCTGAAAAAATGCCAAGGGTTGACTAGCAAATGTGAAAATCATCATTGTGCAACCATCATAGTAAATTTTGAATCAGAGTAAAATCATTAGTGGATGTAAAATCTAGGGAAATTTTGATGAGGAGCAGGATATTTACATATTTTTAAAGTGTTATCCCACAGACTGCTTATTAATTGCAAGGGAGAAAATACACAGTAATTGTATAGTAGAGAAATTGGACAGTACTTTAACTAGATGATCTAAGTTAATATCATCATTGAAGGAGAGATGGAAATCACGTGCCTCCAAATGTGATGCCTTGAGAAGGACACATGATCACCTATGTACTATTTTGGCTAAGAATGTATAACCTCAATCCAGTCATTAGGAAATGGCAGGCTGACATTAAATGAGGGATGTTTAATTTTAAAAAGGGGGATGGAGGGGCTAGTCTTATAAAATGTCAATGTCATAAAAGACAATGAAGAGCTATGGGAACTTTCTAGCATGTAGGAGGCTAACCAGACTTGGTAACTAAAAGTATTGCCTGATTCTATACTGGGTCTGGTATTAGAGAGGGAAATACGCTATAAAGGAAATGACAGAATCAACTGACAAAATTGGAATATTTATATTAAATTTGATAAAGGTATCAATGTTAGTTTTGCTAACATTCATCATGTGTAATTATGTAAGAATATGCCTATTCATAGAAAAATACACTGAAATATTTAGGGGTAGAAGCCCATAATGTCTGTAATTTGTCCTTAAAAGTTTCAGGAAAAAAAAAGTAAATGTGTGTGTGTGTGTGAGAGAGAAAGGGGGGGAGAGGGAGGGAGAAGGGAGGGAGGAAGAGAGTGACAAGAAAAGGGGAGGGAACATGCATGATTGCAAAAATGGTAAAACAAGTGGGGCATAAAATGTTAACAGTAGATAAATACGGGTAAAGGTGAACAGGTGCTCATTGCGGCATTTTTTACTTTTGTAATTTATAACTTAGAAATTATTTCCAAATAAAGAGTTAAGACAAATATATGATTTAGTTATGATGCATTCTAATGAGGTAACAAAGTCATAGAACTTAGAGAATTTGTTCTGGAAGAATGGTTAACATACCCACTCAGCAGTTTCTTTCAAATATCAGATGTCCCAAGTGAACTTTGATAAGTACTGGATCAGATCAATTCATGCCTGAATTATCCACTGAGTGCCTTAAGGTTCAGTATTTCCTATTGTTGATTGAAGAGGGATCTATATGTTTTAGATACCAAATGTGGACAGTGTTGACATTCTGTTATGAAAATGTAAAAGCCTGCTTTGACTTGTTCACTTACTTGAAGATAGGTCAGAGAGATACTTAAAGGAAGTTACTGATACTTCTCTCGAGTATAATTTGAAACTGTAGAAACAATTGGACAGGTGCTCATGTATGATTTCAGTGTTCCGAAGTATAGTTAGAAAAAATGATTTGGTCTAAAATACTTTAAGGTGTATGTTAGCAATTAACTGCCCACTATCAAAAAGGAATCTGAATTTTTATACCCTTTAGAAAATATAATTTTGAAAAGAACTACATGCTGATGACTAATCCAGAATAAATTAGCTGCAAAATGCACCCTAAATAACTGATTCTTCCCCTCCCGATAAGAAACAAATAGAACTCATAAAACCACTTAAAACATTGTGAAAAAGTTAAAACTGTTTTTTTAAAAGAGAGAAAGAGCTTGGCTGGTATTGTTCAGTGGTTGAGTGTCGACCTATGAACCCAGGAGGTCAGGGTTCTATTCCAGTCAGGGCATATGCCCGGGTTTCGGGCTCTATCCCCAGTGTGGGAGTCAGCCAATCAATGATTCTCTCTCATCATTGGTGTTTCTCTCTCTCTCTCCCTCTCTGAAATTAATAAAAAAGAGAAAGAAAAAGACCAAGTGCTTTTAGTAAATACTTAGGTGAGAGAATTTTAATCCAAGAAACACTTTAAAACTTGCATAAAACAGCCAGCTCTTATCCCAACGTTAAAGGCCTTTCATGCCTACATTTACTAAAGAAATTTATAACAACACAACAAAGCTTTAAATTGAATTGACATTATCTTGAAAGACCACAAGATGGGGATGCTCCTTTCTTGTGTGTCTGAATGATTATGAAAGGATTGTCACAACCAATGGTGTATTGGAGCATCTCCTACTAGACTGAGAGATAATTGTTAAAATTTTAGGAATTCGCCCTAACTGATTTGGCTCAGTGGATAGAGCATCGGCCTGAGGACTGAAGGACCCTGGGTTCGATTCCGGTCAAGGGCATGTACCTTGGTTTCGGGCACATACCCAGTGCAGGAGGTAGCTGATCAATGTTTTTCCCTCATTGATGTTTCTAGCTCTCTATCCCTCTCCCTTCCTCTCTCTAAAAACTCAATAAAATATATTTTTAAAAAACCTTATAAAAATTTAGGAATTTTGCAAACTGATTCTTAAACATAGCTATTATTAAAATTTAAGTTAGGTAGCTTATTATTATTAAACTAGAGGCCCAGTGCATGAGTGGGATTCAGCTGGCCCCGTCCTGATTGGGGCCCAATCAGGGCTGGGCTGGCTGGCGGGGAGGGGCCGAGGGCAATTGGCTTGAGGGCTCTGCCCCTGATTGGGTTCAGGAGACTGATTGGGGTGGGGAACGTCTGTGGGTAGTGGGCTGGCTAGTCCCACCCCCAATTAGGGGTGGGGCTGATTGGGGGGCAGGGCCAGCTGGGGGAGGGGCCATAGGTAGTAGCTGCTGGCCTTGCCCCTGATTGGAGTGGGAGGGATCAGGGGTGGAGCTGGTTGCAAGGAGGGACCAAGGGCTGATCAGGGTATTTAGGGGCTCCTTGGGAATGGGGCTGGCCAGGGGAAGGAGCTGTGGGCAGTGGGCCAGCCAGCCCTACTCCCAAATGGCATGGGAGGGGCCGATTGGGGACCAGGTAAGAGGCCATGGGTAGTTGCTGGCCGACCCTGCTCTGATTGGTGTGGGGCATCAGTTAGGGGCGGGGCCAGTGGGGGGAGGACCCACAGGCAGTTGGCTGGCTGGCCCTGTCCCTAAAAGGAGTGGGAGAGCTGATCTAGGGTGGGGCTAGGCAGGGGGAGGGGTTGCAGGAGGCTGGCCACCCAGCCCCACCCCCTATTGGGATAAGAGGGGTGATTAGGCATGGGGCTGGCCGGGGGGAAGGGCTACAGAAGGTTGGCCAGCTGGCCCCACCCCTGATTGGGTGGTTTGCTGGGCACAGTGGGTGTCATAGCAACTGGTGTTTCCAGTTGTTACAGTGTTCCAGTTGCTGGCTTTTTATATATATAGATAAATGTCATTTATAAAAATTAATAAATACTTAAAATTTATCACTTTGTAGTTATCTTACTGCATATCAATATGATTAGTGACCTTGAATTACTTTTGTTTATTATTCCTTATGATTGAAATACTGTATCATGATATACTACTGTCTATCTTTTCCCATTTTCATGTTCAGTATCATTACCACAATTATAACTTAAAATTAGCCACATGGCAGTTGGGCAAAATGCCTTAAGTCAGGGCTTTATTATTGTTTATTTTCTAGACTGTAAGTGATGGACAAAATACTAGTAATGCAAACTTAAAGTGTCACATCTTTACCTGTTACATTGTCATAGCTCAAAAATTTGAAGATATATCCTTCTATTCAAAAACTGAGCCAGAGTGGCTCAGTTTGTTGAGTGTCGTCCTGTGTACCAAAAGATTGCAGGTTTGATTCCCGGACAGGGCACATATCTGGATTGCGGTTCAGTCCCTGTTATGGAAGGCAATGGATGGTTGTTTCTCTCTCACATTGTTGTTTCTCACATTGATGTTTCTTTCTCCTTTCTCTAAGTATGTCCTCTGGTGAAGATTTAAAAAAGCAAAATTATTACTTCACATTGTTTACATCACTGAGATAAAAATACCAATCAGTATTCCAAACTAGATTTGGGAAACTGGTTGCTAAACATTATCAGCACCCCGCTGTTCATGTCATACTTGAATTTGGTGTTTTGGTAGGGAGTGGATAATAGCATAAATTTATTATTCTGTTATTCAGCTTTAGGAAATTGTAATATGACAATATGTGGGCATTAACTAATAAAAGAAAGATGGAGATTTAAAAGTCATTAGCTGTAGCACGTAACACTTTTAAATTTGAAGCCTCTGATATGTCTGTTGTAGATGAGAAATAGAATCATAGAATTTAGTTTAAAATTAATCCAGATCTATCTATTTTACAGATAGAAATTTTTTCTCTAGTGTATCAATCAGTCATTCAGACTATTTTAAATTATTCTAGATACAGAGTTCATTGCCTAAAAATAGTGTTGGAGAGCTCTAGAAGTAGAGTTCTTTTTATAGTGAGCTAAGCTCTTTTTTTAATTTTAATTTTTACCATTTGATTCTGATACTAACTTCTGGAGAAATAAAGAAGCTTAGAAACATAGAAGAAAAAATTAGTTCTGTATAGTAACCTATCTTACCTAATAATAGACAAACATGTAAATTGACCGTACCTCCGCTACACCCACAGCCAATCAGTGAGTATGCAAATTAGAAGGCCAAAGATGGCGGCCACCTAGCTGCTCCAGGCATGGAGTGGCCCAGCGGGGCAGGAGAGGGAGGGCGGAGGGTGAAAGGATCTACAGGAGCAGAGTGCTGCAGCAAAGACAAGAAGGCAGACTGGCCAGAGCGAAGGCCTGGGTCCCGGGTGGCAGAGGAAAACCACTGCTGGAAGCCAAGGGAAGGAAGGCCTTTTGCACGAATCTCTTCATGCAACGGGCCTCTAGTTAGGTGTAAAGGTAGCAGGGATTTTCCTATTTAGACTTCTCTGGGCAAGAAGAATACCTTTTCCTTTAACCATACAGTGTATGGTATATTTTCTAGACTGTTGCCTTTCTAAACTTCTAAATCACTATCTTTGATCTCTTACTAACTTTGTAGATAAAGTAAAAGCTATTAGATTCTTGTACAAATTGTACACAGGTCAAATCTTTGTTATATTCTTTTTAACTCAAAGCAAATCTTGGTGCTGTTGTTATTCATGCTTGTGTTTTCATATTTCTTTCAGCACAGTATTCTAGATTGTAGAAATTATATTAAATTAAATTTTATAATTTTTGGTATTTATTAATTCTTATTTATTAATTCTTTTTATTTGGAGTCAGTTGCAGATTTGATAAACACTCAATACCTTTTGTTTACATTCAAATTATTGTTTAAAATGTTGAATTTCAAAGGGTTATGGGGACATAGTTCTTCTTTAAATAATCTCTAAATTTACTTCTACCCATTATGGTTACTTTTTGTTGTAAGTCTACCTACTAGTTCTCTTAAGTAGCTCATATTTTGCCATCTTATATATAGAAGTTCATCATAATATATTTTGCCAGATGCTTTGCTGAGATCAAGATATGCTATGTCTGTGACATATCCTCCAGTGGAATATACATTTGTACTTCTGTCTTTGAAAAATTGGCATTTAAAAGAAATCCTGGCATGGCTCAATGTTAAAGTCATATTCTTCCACAAATGCAAAAATAGAAAATCCACAAAGATTGGTGGGCTACATAATTAAGACATCAAAAGAGAAAAGAGACAAGCAGCTCACTCAGGACACTTTATGATCAGGGTCATGGTATATACCTGGACTGAAAAGAAAATAGCCTGTGCTATGAGAGCAGAGCTCCTTTACTGAGGAAGTAATCTGAATCAGATGAAGTTTTAGGGATCTAGAATAGAGTGGACAGGATTTGTTAGCCTTTCTTTTCATCTTATCTCTTTCCTTTGAAATGTTGTGGTGAAATTTTAACAATGGGGGCTTCAGAGTATATATGGTTGTTTTTTGCTATATATGGCACCTCCTTAATTCACTTTATTCTGGACAACCTAATACTTCACTTTTTTGAATATTAAAATAATAACTCAATATGAAATTGTCTAGCATATTTATATTTTATTAGTAGGTAAAGGTTTATTTAACCTTTGTTAAATATTTCCTCTTTTTAAATTCCATTGAGCAATCATGGTGGAGGTTGTCAGGAAGTTACTAGTGTGAGTTGTCTCATCTCATTCCTTGGCCTCCACCCTTCTTCATTCTACTCAGACCTGTTTTATTGTTGCTGGGAAGAAGAACAATTTATAATAGGTCACTTGATTAAATTGTATTAATAGAATCATGGCTTTCTCTCTCCCACTACCTATTTCTTCCTAAAAATCATAGTTCAAAAGCAGTCCCTGATTAGTTGTCTTTTTTTCTAGCCCACATTCAAGTTACTCACATTCAGTTATTACTCTTAAAAAATTATACTTACATATATGTAATATTTATGTTGAGCCAATATATTTTTAGGTGTCCTTCTTGAGTATACTCTTCAATGTAAATTATGACCTCCTAAAATATGGAGATGGTTGTGTTTTATGAGTACTTGATAAATGAAAATCACTGTTCAGATAATCTGTTTTAATTCAGCCTAAGACCAGGCTACTTGTTTAAAAAATGGAGAGCACTTGGGAGGTAGAAGTAAAAGATTTGGGGAATATGAAGAAAGAGGATATATGAATAAAATTTATGGGCAGTTTTAGAATTTTATTAGTTGCTTATGTGATTATATCAATTATTTTATGGCAGGTTTTCTTTTAATTTGAGGGTTTCTATAGGATGGATTAGTAGGCCCTCTACTTTTTTAAAAATCTCTTGGTTTAATACATTGTAATTTGTTTTTTGTAATTAAATCATTCTATTTCTTGCAGATTGAAGTGGTGCCATGCAGCAAGAAGCAGTGAGATGCAGAGTTCGAGCCAGAAGGCCTGACATGGCACTATATGTACCTAAAGCTCGAAGAGGTGTAGTACTCCTCAAGACAGGGGATGAGGAAAAGAGCTGTGGTTCACCTAATTCTGTGGTGGAAGAAGAACAAAAAAATTCTCTCTTCCAAAAGGAGATCTTTAGAGAAAAACCTAAGACTCAAAGATTAAATATTTATTCTGATAAAAAGGAACACAATCGTAAGGAAGGAAAGAAATCTTCAACAAAATTAAGAAAAGACACGTGCCTTCAAGAAAACAATGAAGTTAGAATTTGTACTAAGAGAGGAGCCACAGAATCCAAAGAAATACTATCCCAAGGACATCAGCAAGGAGTCCTAAATTCTGAGACTGTACCTAGTATACCTTTACAAAGACATTTTAAACCAAAGGAGGAGGAGTGTGTGGAGGTTGAAACCACAAATGTGACAGAACACGAGAGGTTGCCTCTATCTCAGTCTTGTTCAGAAATCTGTGAGGCTCCAATTTTAAACAAACCATTCCAAAGTGTGGAATTCTGTGATTTCAGTAGGCTCAAACTAAGTGGGGAAACATGTGAAAACAGAGATTTAGAAAGCAGAATTGAAACAAATGACAACGTTGTAGAGATACAATATCAGTTTCCTGGAGTTTTGAGACCGGAGAGTATGATTGGACCAGTAAAACGAAGCTCTGATTCTGAAATTGTGCAACAAGGCATGCAAACATCAGGTGGAATGTTGAAGCTCAGCAGTGGAGGCATCACCACTGTTCCTGTTCCTGGAAGTCCAGATGGTGTCACTGATCATCCTTGTGTAGACTTTGAAGCTGAGAATGTTGGTGACATAGCCAATACTATAGATTTCATCTTAGGTCAGAAAGGTATAAATTCCATTCCTGAGACAACGGGTCACATCTCTCATAAAATGACTTCAGTCAACACATTAGAGAGCTCAGATGGCATTTTTGATCCAACAATGATTAGAGAGTGTGAGGAGAATGACAATCCTGCTGCTGAATTATGCATAAAGTATGAGCCTTCTGATACAGCTGCTCTTGGTCATGAAACAGATACAGGTAATGGGCTTAAGAGTGTAGGTGACATTACAAATAAGGCATGTATGATGGACATTACAGATACCATGTCTGATCAAGTAACTGTAGACAGCCCTTGTGTCGATGCAGTTAGAATAGTTAGTGACGCCTATAGCAATACAAGTAGTTTCTCAGAATATTTAGAAATGAGTACAGATACAACCCCTTTTCATGTAGCTAGAGGTGGGAATGACACTGAAAATTTCAGCAACCTCACTGCTTGCTCAGGTATTTATGCTGAGAGTATTTCATGTAGTTTCACAGAGTCAACAGGAAAGTTGACAGAGAGCTCATCAGATTGTGTTTCATCCTTGCCTATAAAGAAGATTGCTGGTGGTAATTGTAACATCTCTTTGGACTCTGAACTCAGTATGTTAAATGGGACAAAAGTACTTTCAGATAGTGCCTTGGACAATGATCTAGATTGTACTGGTGATATAACAGAGGCATTACATGAACTGAAAACTGAAGAGTTTAAAACAAAAGAGGAAGATGACTCAGATAATATAGAATTTGGTATATCCATTCCTGGTATAGAATCAGTTTCTATAGAGACATCTATGGAACCGAAAACGACTGAAACTTCTCACATGGAGGAAAGTACAGCTACTGAGGAAAGCTGGGAGTCCATGTTTAATGATGATGGTGACTGCCTAGATCCACGTCTTCTACAAGAGGTATGTTTACTGGAAATTGCTTGATGCTCTGATAATTTGTAGATTCATAGAACTTGGGATTTTGGAGACATTTGTGCACATTCACTGATTTACCTCCAATGTAAGGGTTCCTGCAATACACACAGGATTATAAACTGAGAAAAGACTATCTGGTAGATCTTTTAAAAAAATGCAGAATTGAGTGATACTTCTAATAGCCAAGTCCTGAGTGATTTACTGAATAGATTAAAGATGAATTTAATGGATACTGACTATCTTTTGAGGAATACAGAGGGAAACTTTCCAAAGGGGCTCTTCTGTGTTGACAAGATATATTTTACACAGGCCTATTTGAGGGGAGGAGGATAGTTTATTATTATTTATTTTCTTTTTCCAGTAGATGTTCAGATGTTTTTAGACACTGTGGAGTGAAAGAATTAGAGAAAGGAAGAGTAAAATAAAGGAAGGTGTGATTGTTTTTTAAGGAATTTATTTTGAGTTAAATTAAAGAATGATTGTTGAGTCTATATAGAAAATATAAGTGATAATGACATGCTGTGTAGTTAGAGTTCATAAATACAAAATGTTAGATTTTAAGGCATCTTACAAATTATTTAGTTCAATATTTTCATTTTCTTAATTTAGACGTTTAAATTAACATAAATACAAACTACTCCTCTTTCATTCCTTATAGTAGTGAGTTTATATAATCTTTACCTTAGATGAAAAAATTAATTCCTTATAAAATCCCTAATTTCATAAATGAGAAAATTGAAGCTTAATGATCATACCTTTAGTAAAGGGAGAATTAGGATTACAGTCTAATTCTTACTCCAATGTTTATATTCTTTTTACCAGACCACTTCCTCACCTGTAAAATAGAGTTTTGTTTGAATGATTCCAAAGAGCCTTTTAAATACTGATGAGTCTTTTGTTTCTGAGAGTTAAACCAGAAGTACAGAAAAATAATCACACACATGTGAAAGAGACACATGATTCTGAAAAGGTCAGCCCATTGGACAGAATTGACTTTCCAATCCCAAGCAGTTTCTTCTCACTCTTAGAATGTGTTTGCATGCACACCTACCTGTACCACAGTTAGCACTTCTTATGGTCAAATCAGCAAACACTATAATTTAAACATTTCTTAGAAAGAAATATAGAGCAGAAAGTATCTATGAATGGGCATTCATGAACCTCTTGAAATTGCATGAAAATTTTTATAGGTGTAGTTTTTCATAGCTTTCATCAGATTGTTAAAGATAATGGTCCCCATAATATGATCCCTGGATCAGCAGTATGAGCATCACTTGGAAAATTGTTAGAAATGCAAACTCTTTAGCCCATCAAGTGATTCTGATGCACATAAAATGAGAACCACTGCTCAAAGGTAATACAGAAACTTAAGTGTATTTCAGAAAGTGAGTGTGATAACTAGAAATTACTGTTAGCCCATAATTAGGAAAAACACTGTTCAGAGATTTTAGAATCAAATTGGGTTCAAAAATACCAATAATGGGGGAGTTTGGGTGAATATAGAGACGTTATTAAGGATCCATGCATTGGAAGATGGTCTTAGTCTGAGAAAGGAAGCAGCATTCATAGGAGTTGGGGAAGGGAATACTTGAGTGGGTAGAGAACATAGGTACACATAGAGAAAGGACAGCTTCCTAGAAAAGAAGGGGCTTGATACACAGAGCCTTTAACACATGGTAGAACTCGTTAAATAGTCACTGAGTGGATGTAGGCTAGAGGAGAGAATTAGAAATCTCTTCCTTTTTAAGGTAACCTCCAGATGCTTTCAAAACATAATTGGCTGCCTGGCCGTTGTTAACTCAGTGGTTGAGCACCAACCTATGAACCAGGAAATCATGGGTTCAATTCCCAGTCAGGGCACATGCCTGAGTTGTGGGCTTGATCTCCAGTGGGGGAGGAGAGATGCTGGAGGCAGCCAAACAATGATTCTCATCATTGATGTTTCTGTCTCTCCTCCCTTCCTCTCTGAAATCAATTAAAAAAACAACATAATTGCTGCTAGAACTTGGATTCTGTGTAGTAGCTTATGGATATGATTTTGTATCGAGGGGGCAGGGCAGTCGGGTGGGTACCAGTTTTTCAGGTCTTAACACACTGTTTAGAATAGGTGCAAAAGAATGTGGTTAACTACTTGGTATTTTTGAGGAGCATAGTACTATAGCCAGAGAGGACACTAGCATGTCCTAAAGTTGATAATGACAGGAAAATGGAGTATGTAGTGTTTTAAGCCAAAGACAGCCTAGGTGTTGTGTTTGGATATCTTCTGGGGTGCTTGATAGGAAGTGGATCTATGTTGAGGGATGAGGATGGATGAGAACAAAAAAAAAAAAAAAAAAAAAAAGGAGATGGAGAAATGGATTGAGAATGTTGAAGCAGATTTAACTTTAAACTTTGGTCTCCTGTGCTTTGAGTTTTAGAAGATGTAATAAAAATGTTATTAAAAGATGTCACAAATCCAGTAACCTCAATAGTCCTTTGGCTACTATTACACTTAATTTATTAGTTGTATTACTCTAAACATACTTTATTAAAGATTAAACCAGAATGTTTCTCTACCTTGAACACTTTCCAACCAAAGATGTTTGGCCCTTTTCCCAGCTGGCCTGTTTCTTTGTTGACAATGGCTAAACATACGGAGATTTTTCTAATACTTTTATTAGGCAGGAAAGTATGCTATACAGTAGGGTGTGGCAGCCATTGGCATGTGAAGTAGTTTCCTGTGATGTTTGAACCTCTAAAATTGCCTAAGGAGGGTAGGGAGGATAGCTAGGTCATTATTGAGCTCCCAGAATTGCAACTCTTGATGAGACTCTGTAGATCACATTTAATCTTCTAAAGCCATGGTATGGGATGCTCAGAGACTTAAGTTGATAATTTATATAGAAAAGGATATTGGCATGACCTCTTTTAACCTTCTGAATGTTGGTACAAGAACAAAGGAATTATTAATGTCTAAATAAAACTTCCTTAGCTCCTGTGCCTCTCTCTCTCTACTGATCGACAAACTTATTGGTAGGAGGGTTAGTATCTTTTGTTATTAGTCCCAGCTCATGTTAACAGATATATATTTGATTTGTTTTTGTGTTTTTTTAAAGCCTCACCTGGGGAGTGAAGATTATTTTTTCTATTAATGTTTAGGGAGAGTGGAAGTGGGAGGAGAGAGAGAGGAAAGAGAAAAACATCGATGTTAGACAAGTCGATTGGTTGTCTCCTGCACATGCCCTGATGAAGGGTGAGGATTGAACTTGCAACCCAGGTATGTGTCCTTGACTGGGAACTTAACTTTTAGGCTTTATATCTATTGTTCCATAAAATATAGACTAAGAATTGTATGTTTTGCTATTATTAACACTGCTATTTAATCAGTCCCAGAAGCCAAAATGTTTAATAGTTAGCCTAGAAATGGGATATAATTATACAATTTCAATTTTGCAGACTAGGTTTCAGCAAAGGACCTTAATTGTATTTTCTTGCCAGATCACCCTCTTTTCCTTTCTCTTCCTAATCAGTTTTTTAGTATTTATATTTTGGAGGTATTTTTATAGTCACGCATTGTTTACCTTTCACAATGCATTATTTAGCCCCAGTTTGTAAATGCATGGACATGCAATGCTTTGTTTTGTGTTTTGCAGAGTAGCTCTGAAAGTCAATGCCAGAAATCCAAAAATGAAATGAAGGAAACAATTCTAATTACAATAAGATAAAAAATATTTAGAATTAAAATTAACAAAAGATATATAAAACTTGTACTTTGAAAATTGCAAAATGTTGGAAGGAATTAAAGAAGACATCACATGTTCATCTCTGATTAATAAAATTAAGATATTTCCTAAATTCATATGGAAATGCAAGGGACCCAGGATAACCAAAGTGATTTTGAAACAGAAGAACAAAGTAGAAAGACTCAAACTTCCTGATTTCATAACTATTGTAATAAAACTACAGTAATCAAGACAGTGTGGCACCTGGTTTAAGGGTGGATTCGCAAGAGATTTAAGACTCCCCTTGTTTCTGGGGCTCTGAGTTATTAAACTGAAATACCAGCCCACTCTAGGCTTTTAAGACTTCGTTAAAAGTTTAGCTAATAATCTTCTTGCTCACTTGTGTGGTGGCTGCTTCTTCCCATGATATGTCAAAGGCAAACGGTTTGTATGTTCTTTTTCTCTTTGAAGGGATTTGTCATTCTGTAGACTTTAATGTTCTTGGTTGTCTTGGATTTTTAACTCTCTGTTGAGCGAATTCAAGAAACATTATGATTTTATAGATCAGCTGCTCTTTTTTAAAAAAAATATATTTTGATTTTTTTACAGAGAGGAAGGGAGAGGGATAGAGAGAAACATCGATGAGAGAGAGAGACATCCATCAGCTGCCTCTTGCACACCCCCTACTGGGAATGTGCTCGCAACCAAGGTACATACCTTCAACCAGAATCAAACCTGGGACCTTTCAGTCCGCAGACCGATGCTCTATCCACTGAGCCAAACCGGTTTTGGCAGACCAGCTGCTCTTAATGTTAAGGTGGGGAAAATATTCTCTCTGTACTTTCTGCATCCTAAAAGTGGAAATAGCCCTGGCTGGTTTGGTCAGTGGTTTGAGGGTTGGCCTGAGGACCAAGGGTCGTGGGTTCAAATCCTGGTCAAGGGCACCTTCTTCATTTGCAGGTTCATCCTTGCCCCAGGCATGGCATGTGCAGGAGGCAACCAATCAATAGGCCTCTCTCACATGGTTCTTTCTCTCTCTCTCCCTCCGTTTTTCCTTTCCTCCCTCCCTCTTTTTCTCACTCCTTCCTCCCTGCCTCCTACTCTCTCTAAAATTAAATGAAAAAATATCCTCAGATGAGGATTAAAAAAAAAAAGTGGGAATAGGTAGGCCTGTAATAGATTCAGCACTCAGTTGAATTTTGTTTAAAGAAGTTTGAATCCATTGAATATTTTGGTGCCGTATAGTATGCTAAGCACTTACTGCATCATTTTATTGAATCCCCACAGCTGTCTATGAGGTATAAATATTACTATTATTCCCATTTTTTAAGATGTAAAACTGAAGCCTAATTGAGAAATGGAACTAGAGGCACTTCAATAAATAAACATTTTTGTTTGTTTTACTTAAGTCACCTTTCCTCTTTCCTCCCTCCTCAATAAAATTCTTGAATTCATTTTTTACTTCCCAAAGGAAAGGAAGTATAATCCTGGCATTGAGAGCTCTTGTTTCCTCATTTGATGGGAAAAGGGGCATAATAGAGGGAAAACTTGAAGGGATCTAGTTGGGCTTTTCATTAATAAGAAGAAGACACTCTGAAGGCTTTGGGTGGTCAGTATTAGCATCTAGGTCCTATAACAAGTGAATGACAAAATGGCTTTGTTGCAACTTTCCATTTTACCCTTTCCCTTCTGTTTCTAGTGTAAAACAGTTAATAGCCTTTAGTTTTTTCATAGGATAGTAGAATTTTAAGGTTGTTGGGTGTTTTAAGAAAATAGCCAAATTTAGGAACTTCCCATACATGAGAGAATCAGAGACCCCAAATGCATGTGAGGTTCCTAGAATGTTTAAATATTTTTTATTATTATTAATTTTTTTACTAACCTGCTATGTGGCAATTATTTTAGGTAGTTCTCATGCTAGGGACCTTAATTATAATTACTTGTACCACTTAAATTTGACTTAACAAATCCCTTTGTAAGCTAAGTTCAACAAGAGGTGAACTAACAAAGTGTTTTTATTCTTAAATTTTTGTTCGCTTCCAAAAGAAAAACTATAAGATGAGTCTGATCAGTAAGCTCAAATAATACAAACTTTATTAATTGATCTCCTCAGTTATTTTCTGAAATTCATTTTCCACGATGTGCCATTTGTAACTCTTCACATTAATCATTCTACATTTTCTCACACAATAGTTGATAGATGCAAGTTAGGTTTCATGCTTTGCTTGTCTTTGCTAGAAATTCAGTACCTTTTCAGATATTTCACATGTATAATATAAACTGGGTGATAGAACCCTGGTCATTATATTCATGAACAGCATTAATACAGAGACAATGTTAAAGGTTAGGTAACAGGAACATTTAGACTAGGAGAAAGATTGATTGGGGAGAATCCTATATAATAAAACTCTAATATGCAAATTGACCTATGGCAGAATGACCGGTCACTATGATGTGCACTGACCACTGGGGGCAGATGCTCAATGCAGGAGCCTCCCCCTGGTGGACAGTGCAGTCCCACAGGGGGAGCACCACTCAGCCAGAAGCCAAGCTTATGGCTGGTGAGCACAGTGGCAGTGGTGGGAGCCTCTTTCATCTCTATGGCAGCACTAAGGAGAAGAGAGCAGGTGGGCGGTAAGGAGCGAGGGGTCCTGGACTGTGAGAGGGATCGCCAACTGCCAGCTTAGGCCTCCATCCCCTACTGTCAAGCAGACATCCCCCGAGGGATCATAGACTGCAAGAGGGCGCAGGCCAGGCTAAGGGACACACACACACACACACACACACACACACACACACACACACGGATACACACACACACACACACACACACACACACACCAGTGCACGAATTTTGTGTACTGGGCCTCTAGTCTTATCCAGTAAGATAGTATGCAAATTGACCATACCTCCACTATGCCCACACCCACCAGCCAATCAGTATGTAAATTAACCCAACCAAGATGGCTACGGCCACAGAGAGAGCAGAAAAAGGCTCAGATTGCCCCTGGCAATGGAGGAAGCCAAGTTTTCTGCACACCTTGTTTAGCCCAGGCCTCCGCTTAAGGCAACAAAGTTTCAATGGCTGTGCCAGCAGAAGGCTTGGCTCCGCTCCAGGCTACAAAGTTTCCATTGTAGAAGATAAATCCCAGATACCATGGCCTCCATTTGGGTCCCTGGGGGGCACGGCCAGCCTGCAAACCACCACAGGCCCCTTGCCCAGGAAATCCCACACCCCAAGGGAACACCCACTCTGATTCAGGACACCCTTTAGGGCAAACCAGCTGGCCCCCACCCATGCACCAGGCCTCTATCCTATCTAATAAAAGAGTAATATGCAGATTGACCATCACTCCAACACACAAGGTGACTGCTCCCATGTGGACATAAGATGGCCACCACAAGATGGCCAGCAGGGAAGGGCAGTTGGCAGGGATCAGGACTGCAAGGTAGGGAAGTTGTGGGTGATCAGGCTAGCAGGGTAGTAGGGAGGGGCCAGGCCTATAAGGGAGGGCAGTTGGGAGTGATCAAGTCTGCCATGGAAGGCAGTTAGAGGTGACCAGGCCGGCAGAGGAGGGAAGTTGGGGGTGACCAGGGCTGCAGGGAAGGGCAGTTAGGGATGAATAGGCCTGCAGGAAAGGGCAGTTAGGGATGACCAGGCCTACAGGGGAGGGCAGTTAGGGGCAAACAGGCTGGCAGGGGAGCAGTTAGGCATCAGTCAGGCTGGCAGGGGAGTGGTTAGGGGGTGATTAGGATGGCAGGCAGAAGCAGTTAGGGGCAGTCAAGAAGGCAGGCAGGTAAGCAGTTGGGAGCCAGCAGTCCTGGATTGTGAGAGGGATGTCTGACTGCCCATTTAGGCCTGATCCTACATACCTGGATCGGGCCTAAACGGGCAGTTGGACATTCCTCAAGGGGTCTGAGATTGGAGAGGGAGTAGGCTGAAGGACACCCCCTACCACCCCCTGTGCATGAGTTTTGTGCACCGGGCCTCTGGTATTATATAATGATCTGGTTTGATGTGATTCACTAATATGCTTCTTCTTTCTTAGTTATCAGGGAATATGAAGAATCCAAAAAGCATCCAGGAACCTAGATTTGATTATTATAACAGTGAAGTTTCTGATATTGACCTCAGTGATTGTGAATTCCCACATGTCATTGAAATTTATGACTTCCCTCAAGAATTTCGTACTGAAGACCTCCTACGGGTTTTCTGCAGTTATCAGTAAGTATTGCAAATGGTTGGGGTTGTTAGGGAAAGTGAGATGAAGTTTTCTTTAAAATGTCTTTTGAAAAATTATCTCTTATTTTTTAAAATACCTTGTTGTTAACTTTAGCATCAAGTTTACTTACTGTCTTTTCCAAGTCCATTAGAAATGTTCTGTATTAAACCACTCTTCTTCTAAATCCTTAGAAATGCCAAATAGTCTTTCTAGATACCATTTTAGCGGTTAGGAAGACTTATATGAATGATGACTTCCAAGTCTTCATAGTGTATTTAGTTCATTTTATATTTATTGTAATTAATGATATATTGTTGACCCTTGAACAAGGTAGGGGTTAGGAGTGCAGACCAACTCACACAGTCAAAAATCCATATATAACTTTTGACTCTCCAAAAACTTAACTATTAAGAGCCTACTGTTGACTGGAAGCCTTACTGATAACATAAGCAATTGATTAACACATATTTTGCATGTTATAAGTATTATGTACAGTATTTTCACAAGAAAGTAAGCTAGAGAAAAGAAATGTTACTAAGAAAATTATAAGACAGAGACAGTACATTTATAATACTGTGCTATGTCTATTGATACTA